>CM031242.1:1008637396-1009237396 GCA_018340775.1 Taxus wallichiana var. yunnanensis
GTTAATCATTTTAGTTATTACAGCGGTGCATTCACTATAACATGGGCTTCTTCGAATTTTCTCAGTACACATTTCTATCTATTTTATGTTATCGAGCATTTTGCTCACCAAGATAAAGTGGGGAAAATTTAGTCACAAAATCACGCACTTACTATTGCATTTATATTGCCAAGTATGTTATTTTATATATGGATCTCAAGTAATAAAATTATTCACTAATGACTCATCCCCTAGTCTCGTAGGCATCGGTTAGTCGCTTGTCAACGTCATTTGTCTAGTACAAATACTACCATCGGTTTTTGTTCACTTTTGGTCATCTCTTAGGGAGTTTTAGGTGTCATAATTTACTTGATTGTTGTCTAAATTCCTTGACAGGGCACATAGGGTAGTGTTGGGGCACCCATGGGTGCCCGGTCCGTGATTTTAGGCACCCTAGTCCCCGTAACACTTGGGTCTAATTTATCTATTCAAGGTCGGTTTTTGTCATTTTCCCATTTGTTACCCTAAGTACTATTTGGCATGTCGGGTCATTAGTGTTGAAATTTAAACAAGATATCCCTATATAAACATATCATAATCACTACATTATGGGCGGACTATCATCTATCAAAGGCTAGCTATCTACTAAGGCAAGTGACTACATTTGGGCATCTTCTACATCTGCATCACACAAGCATAGGGGGAAAGGGTTGTATTCTTTCTATTCCATCCACCATTTGCATATTTACATCTAGTTATTGCCCCCTACTTCTATGCCATGACACTAGGGAATCCTAGGCACAAAATTACACACACAAGCACATAAAACTACATTGGGTCTGGAATGTAGTGCAACAGCTTAGTTGTAAGTCCACCATTGTGGCAGTTAAGGTTAGTCCGACCTATTCATATGAATTTTTTATTTTTAGGAATTTGATGCTTTGAATAGGGTTTTACAGGTAGATATTCACATCATATCCATGGAGACATAAGCGAAGATATTGTGACAACCATGCGATAAGGATAAATAAATTATGAATACCTTGTGACACTTACATGATTCGATCTTCATATTTTCTCGTAAACCACGCTTCTCATAATACGGACCAGTGGCACCCATAAGTGCCTTAGTACTCTCCTGTGCACCCGGCCCAGCAGATCTCCATTGTTGCACTTTTCAGTAGCATTTTCATCTTCTATCCCATCCGCACATTAGTCCTGTTTCAAGCCCAACGCACTGCGAGGTAATTTATATTCAGGTTAGTATCTTATCCCTCTTATTTCAATTATTTCATTTCATTTAAATGTTAACTAGAATTATTTAGCATCATTATTTTATTTTATATCAGTTATTACATTGTTGTATCTTTCTTATATTAACTATAAATACATATCATTTGTTTATTTTAGTTAATCATTCAACAAGAAATTCAAATACTTGTTTCAAACACCCCCGAAAAAAAAAAAAAAAAAAAATAACCCCTTCACTAAGGACATGAGGGGTTAAGAAGGAAATAATGCCACATAAGTCAAGCAATGGGAGGGTGACAAATGTCACCCTCCACCAAAACCACATCCAAACAAAATGCAACAAAATTACCCCATAAAATTAAAATTGGGAAAACAAATTTGGCTCCAAGTAATCATGAGAAGATTCAAATTTCAATAAACATTCCCAAAATCAAAACTCCATAAATTTGAAGTGTGTGGGAGGGGGAAAATGGGCCAATGGGCCTCATTTGCATTGAAAAGATACCACCCCTAGGGATGGGGGATAGGGCCCCTTTTCAATGCAAATCAAGTCCTTTGCTTTCCATTTACCCTTCTAAATGGCACATTTTTCCAAATCCGAGTTTGGGAAAAATGTGATCATTTAGGAGGGGAAATTAGGCTCACCTAATCCATGATTAGGTGGCCTACTCCCTCCTAACCAAGACACATCATCACATACCACAAAATATGTCAAGGACCACCAAAGATGGCATAAAACACCAAGTTAGCATTAACCAAAGGAGGATAAGAGTACACACTTAGAAAAATACAACATGAGCATACATCACAAAGGTAAGAGGTAAGCCAACCATCACATAATAAACCAAATAAAATATATGAACAATGCACAACATGATGAGAAGGTGTTGTAAATTGATAGAGAAGGAATGGTTTGGCCTCATGGGTCTTTGTGCTAATTGGGATGCATTGCTTGAACCCCATGTTCTCCCATGATCGAATACCTATCACCTGCACACTCAAGGAAAACCTCATATCTTCCCAATACAATAATCAAAGTATGACAATATCATATGCGTAAAATCAATCATCCATAGATAGTCATGCCTACTACATGATATAACATAGAATGAGTCATCTGCATAGTAAAAGGATTAACGACCCATGAATCCCATATGAATACCATAAAAATACATGATCGAGATCAAAAATAACCATGATATCATCTAAATCAATATAATTGATCAATGAAAATTAGCACTAAGTGCCCCATAAACAACATGTTCACAAGAGTTAGCATCCTAGTGCTAGAAAATAATGATATCATGTATAGTGTCATATCATAATAGTGTACCAAAGTAGTAATGTCCTTATCAAATAACCATGTCATGATGATAATGTCCTAACAAAATAGAAAAATAAGTAATAATGTCCCTGTCATCATGATAGTATAGATACAATGATTCACATGCGACCAAAAACAAGAGTATTGAAAGAGGTGGGAACTACATCCCCCTCCCCTAAGAACCAAATTCCTCCAAGAAGTCACTGGAAGAGGTAATAATAACAGGCCCACAATGGTGTCACGTCCTTCCAAGTACTTCGCAACATCATTATATCTATCCCACTCGAAATCTAGCCTTGTCCATGTCGCACCCCCAAAGGTCCATCCTCTTGTGCTCCAGAATATGCATAGGATCCAAAGTCCACTGACCTTCAACCTCCACCTGCAAGGCTGACCAATCCAAAACATGAGCCGTATCGTCAGAACATACTTCGCAACACTAAGACACGAAACACATTATATTCCTTAGATAGGTGTGTTGGAAGATCTAGGTGATATGCAAATGGACCAATAGTCTCTAAGATCTTGAAAGGTCCAACAAAATGAGGGGATAACTTATATCCATTCCCATAACAGATCATAAATGCAAAGGCAGACGCACCATGAGAAACACCTTATTGTCCACAAAGAAGTGATGCTCTACCCTCTTCATGTCAACATACGCCTTCTGGTGTGCACGAGCCTACTCTAAATTCTATTAAATGAGAACAACCTGCTACTCCATATCCTAAAGATATGTAGACCAAGAAAAATCCTATCATCTAACATGTCCTAACTCAACGATGTCTTGCAAGGTATCCCATACAAAGCCTGATAAGGTGCCATGTTGATGGAGCTGTGAAAACTATTTTTATAAGAAAACTCGACTAGATAAAGGTAATGCTCCCACTTCGTTTGTTGATCCATCACATACATCCAAAGCATGTCCTCAAGTACCTAGTTCACCCTCTTAGTTTGTCCATCTATATGAGGGTGATATGTTGAAATGAAGTTAATTAGATTCCCCAAAGCTACCTGAAAAGAGGTCTAAAACTTAGAAGTGTAGATTGATCCATGATCGCAAATGATCTTCCTAGGTATACCATGAAATATCACTACGTCATCCATAAATACCTATGTATTGAAATCGCATTATATGATACCTTCGTTAGAGAGAAGCAGGAAACCTTGGTCAACTTATCCATTGTCACCATGATGACATCATGATGAAATAATGAAGTGGGAAGACCAACAATAAATTCCATGGACACCATGTCCCACTTCCACTGGAATATCATGAGGGTATAGAAGACTGACGGGATGAGAATGCTCGGCCTTCACCCTTTGGCACTCAAGATAATGGGATACAAAATATGAAATATCATGGTGTAACCCCCGATTTAAAAGTAAATTTATCTCAAGTCCGCATGCATCTTCTTCACCCCGTGATGAGCAGAGTAAGGTTCCCGATTTACCTCGAAAGAACCAATCTTTGAAAATAACCTTCTCTGTGCACATAAATGCACCTCTAAATCGAAGAAGACCACGTAATCCAATTTTCACCCCTGTACTTGCCCACTAAGGGCCCTTAAGACTCAACCATCTTCCTAGCTCCCTTATAGAATTCATCGAAGCTACTAAAGTATCCTTCCTCCGAGATCGATCATAATGTCAAGACAAAAATCTAATTTCTCCGCCTACTCAAAGCATCAGTGACAACATTATCCTTCCCCTTGATGTACTAGATGTCCATATCATACTCATAGAGGAACTCCATCCAACACCGTTGTTGGGTGTTGAGTTTGGGCTGTAAAAGATATGTTGAAGGCTCAAATAATTTGTCCTAAAAAGGGGTTTTCCTAGAAGGAAATGCCTACAACAAAATAACACGTAAACCAAAGTGGTGCAAGCTCAAGATTGTGAGTGGGGTAATTAAGCTCATAATCCTTAATCTTGCAAGACAAAAGTGAAAATGTGATGCTCCTACATGAGCACATCAACCTCAACAGATGCATCTCAGTGCAAACCATGAAGTCGACCAAATGATCTATAACCATGAGGATGGGCATCATAGTCAATCGCTCCTTAAGCAGTTGAACTTCCTTCTCGCACTTCTTTGACAAATAAAACTTTTTCCCTTTACGCTTGTTGTTACCTCCCAAGGGTTATGAATTTTCTTCTCCATTTTTAAAATTTTTGGGTAAGGTGACTATCAAAATGCCCTTGTAAGGGTCCCATAAGAAAGAGCTAATTTCAAACAGTTAGTCATTTTTCAAAAACATAGTTTTGAGGCTTTTTCTTTTTTATGCGGGTATTTCATATTTTTCCATCCCTCATGTCCCAAGTTCCTCCGGGCTGTCTATTCCCCGATTTTTTTATTTTCCCGCATGGCCTTGCTTTTCCTTTGTTTTCAGTATTTTTGGATTTTCGGGGAAATTGTATCCTGATGTCCCAAGGACTATCTGGGTCAAATATTTTATGACTTATATGATTTCAAGTGTGTTGTGGGTGTTTCGGCTTTTCATGTCCCGGATGTCTCGAGTGTCCCATGACCTCCATTTCCCTACATGACCGCTTTTGCTAATTTTTATTCACTATGCAGTTTTTTTTGGCTCTGCGCGTCGCATGTGTCTCGTTGTCCCTAGGTCCAGTTGTGTGCATTTTCTCCACATTTTTGCTTCCCATTCAAATTGGCTATTTTGGCTTCGACGTCCCGTAAGTCCTAGTGTCCCATGGGTCAGTTGTGCACATTTGTTCCGCCTTTTCCGATTTTCATTGTCTTAGGTCGGCATAGAGTATTTATTACCTCATTTATTTCACCTCGCTGACCTACTTGAGTTTATATGTGCATAAATAGTCAAGGTAATTGGTCATTTTTACCATCTCGCTTGTATTTGCTAAAGTCTTTTCAAGTTCCCTCTCTCCACTATTTATAGCCGTGGTCGAGTCCTACTCCATTATTTTCAAAATTCATAGGTATCAGAGAAGTTGTGAATCGTCAAAGCATTGCTCGAGGAACTAAGGAAATTTCTTTCACAGAGACCTTCTACTCCTACCATAAAATGAAGATCAGTTTCAAGGGACACAAACACCTATCTTCTTTGGAAATGACTATACTAGATATAGGTGATAGTGAGGCTCAACACCTTGATTTGGATGATTTCTGGGCACACATTAATTGTCAAAACCCTTCTCCCATCACTCAGCTAATTAAGGAGAGTGGAATTTGCAGAAGTAGGGGGTTTTCCAGTTTCTGTCCAATGTGCCAACATAGTGCTAGCTTGTAGTTCTAGTTTTAACCCAGACAAAGGAAATTGTTGACCCTCAAGGACAGGTGGTGGCTCAACTCGATGAAGATTGTATTAGCACTACCTTTAGGATTCCCACAATGAAGGCTCGAACATTCTTACCAGGGACCAGGCACAACTTTTTTATCAAGACAATGAATGATATAAGAGCAGAGTGGCCAAGTCTTGGTTTAAGAACCCAAAGAAAGGAGCCTCAAGGTTGCCCAAAATAATGTACAGTGGTTGATTTCCATGAAGAATTGTCAGATGTTATCACTCTCCTTGCTAGGATAATGGGAATTCCCTCCACCAATGAGTTTCATTATTGGATGTGCCCTTATATCAATATTATATGTGAGGGTAAGAAAATCTTGAACTGGGTAGGGATAATCTATGATAGCCTAACTGAACAATTGGAAAATGTTCAAAGGACTCAAACCTTCTACATGACCTCCTATCTAATGTACACCATTGCAGCTTACAGAGAATGGTTGGGTTTCTCCCCTGTTGAAGACAAGAAGGATGCTCCCATCTATGAGTACCGTCCATAGTTAACTCTGAAGGTCAGCAATCATCATTTCAGGAGAGTGAATGATGCATTCACTATGTACATCATCAGATTGTTGGAAGGAGATACTACTAGAAGATTCTTAGATGAGGAAAAATAACTGATCAATGTCTATGAAGTTTTTTTAACCTAATTCAGAAATTTTCATATATACGATTGGTTGGATTTGAGGACAACCCCGAAACTCCCTATGTACTACAAAGTGACAAGATGGATTTGGTTGAGATATGTAGATAGTTGGATAAGTTGCATAGAACCTACAGGGATAAGAAGATTGTAGGTATTTAGTTCCCAATCACATTGGGTAACTACACTTGCAAGACTGCTTTGGATACTCAAAACATTGATAGAACAATTGACCCTCTTACCCTTCAATTTTATAAACCTAGAACTTGCTTTGATATTAAGGAGTTCATTTCCACCAATTTCAGAATGGGTTATTAGTAACATCTTGCTGATATTGAAGACTACTAGGCTGATTGTTCTGATGATTATGAGGCTCGGAGAAGATACTATGGAAGATTGTCTCTAGCAAAAATTGAGGATTTTGGTATATATAATGTTCTGAAGGGTTTGAGGATGATGATGAAGAACTACAGTCTCTTGAGTATGAGAGATCAATCAAGCATACTCTTATTGAAACCATTGATTGGTTTGTTAAGGAGAGAGATGATTTAAAGGAGCTCAACAACCATGTCTTGGTGAGAACTAGGCTTTGGTTTGACAGGAAAATTAAGATGATTAGGGAAAGGAAATCTAGGTCTACTTCTCAAGATACTTCTACCCCTCGAAATAAATACCTTCATCAGCTCCTAAAGCACATGAACAATCTATTCCTTCTCCACCAAAATCTTCAACTCTGGTGTACACAAAGAAGGGAAAAGCTAAGAAGGATGATAAGGTAGAGGAGGTTATTCAGAGAGTGAGAGGCTACCCTCTCCTAAGAAAACTGAAACAATACCTAATGAGGGAGAAATTGTGGACCTTGGTGATGATGACAATGAAGGAAAAGAGAAATAAAATCTAGAGGATAATGTACTGAAGAAATTAGTGTGAAGGAGGATCAATCAAAGAAACTAGTTTCAGAATCTATGGAAACATATACTAAGGAAGCTCCCATCACCCAAGACAAGACCTCTATGTTAGAAGTGACTTTTGTACAAAATCTAAGTGTGATGAGTGCATCTTGCACTCAATCCCATTGCTCCTTCCACTTCTAGTTCTTCATTTTCTTGGGTACAACCATTACTAGAAAGCAAGAAAAGGAAGGCCACTTCAAATATTGTTGCTCCTAAGTTTGATGCAATGGAAACACTTCTAGGTACTACTCCTCCCCCTCCAAGCTAAAAATGCTAAGGTCACCTCTAGATTGGTTTCAGACTCCCAAGGCCAACAATTCATGGAGATTGCAAGACCCAAGCTTGACAAGGATGAAAAATACTTATCAATGGGTGATTTGGAATTAACAAGAATTTCTCTTGGTGAATCAACACCGAAAGTGAGGTGCATAACCTAAGGGAAAAAATGTCTAAAGTGATTGAAAGAGTTGAAAAAGGGAAGCAGACATAGGAGCAATTGGAGGAGAAGAATCTAATTTTGTCAAGATTCATCAAATCTTTATCGGCAAAAGATAAGGTAGTTGACCCAACTCCCCTGGCTTCTATTAGCCCACCTTCAATTTGTCTAATGATGAAGTTCAATCCATTAAATATATTCATAAGCATGCCACTTATGGGAAGGAAATGGAATCCATGGTTGATGAATTGATAATCACATAAGTTTGAATTTCATTGAGGAAACATTCAAGGTATATGAGAAAATTGCTAAGATTCAATTAAAATTCACCACCACACTCAGTGGTTTGGATAGGGAATTGAAATTATGGAGTGAATGTATTCAAGATCTTAGACTAATGAGTGATACATGATGTACAATTCTTTTGGAAAATAAGGTATTTGATGATGCAAAGTTGAATCTATCTAAGCAAAGTGGGTTTTCAACATTGACTGGAAGATAAAGGTTCTTGAAGAGGCCATTGGAGAACTCAGAAACATGTTACAAAAAGGAGAAGCTTTTAAATCTTGTGTCATGTTTTCCTTCTAGGATATTCACTGCCAAATTTTCAAGGAGAATTCAAATGATAAATTCACTATCCAAGAAATCAAGTCTTAGTTCAAGACATTTGTTAAAGAAGATTTGTTCAAATAGGACACCATATCTAAGGAGAAGATGAAAGAAATTTGTGCCCTGCAGAAATCACATAAATGCTAATAAAGAATTATTGGAAAACGCAGATTTTGGAAAATAAATTGAAAAGTGTCTCTCATGCAACTACCAATACAACAATTCCTCAGGGCATGGACATAGCGAAGCATTGAAAAGATTCAGAAATCAAGTGCTCAAGACAAAAGGGGCTATAAAAACTTCTTCCAGTGTCTCGACATCCTAGTTCATAATTTCCTTTCTTATTTAAAATATATAATTAAGGTGGCTATTATCTCTTTAGTCATATGCTATGTAAACAAGAGATAAATTGGGATTATAATATTTAATTAGATACTAGCTTTTGGGATTAAAAGAAAGGAAATTGAAAAGGATCTTTTTAATCATTTTTGGGTTATTTAAGGAACTTTTCTTGTCATTATAAGGGATCAGATTTTGATATCTTGGATGTAAAAAGAACATTGAACCTCTAATCAATACAGAATAAGTCTCACCCTCTCTCATGCTTTATCTATTTCAACTCCTTATCTGATTCTTATGAAGCTATGCATATTTAAGCAAGAACTTTGTGTCTTTTAGTTGATATTGTATTTGGAACTTTGTGTCTAATACATGCATGTCCTGTGTTTTTATATGCATAGTTTAAATCTTGTTATTTTATCAAGCATCAGTAAGATATCATTCTGTAATCTATATGTCTGAAAGTGTCTTCTCCTTCAGTTTCTGAATACTAGTTCTTCTATTCTTCCTTCTCTTGTATTGAAAATATTTGGATGAAGACATCTAAAATATCAAAATCTTTACCAGAATATTGAACAAATGTTTATATTGTAAATAGGTTGTTTAGCTTTTCTTTTTTTCAATAAGGGAACCTCTCCCATAAAGAGGAGGGACTACTATCCCCTGACTGTTGCTTGTTTTCAAGATCAAATTTTATAACCAACAAAAATTAAGGGAAGTAATAGGATTATTAATCCTAGAAAAGTCTCGAACAAAATGATGCTAGTAACTAGCTAACCCCATAAATATCATGACCTCTGTCACTATGGTGGGGGTTGGCCAATCAATAATAGCATGGATCTTCAAGGGATATATAGAGATACCATCACCTGTGATAATGCACCCCAAGTAATGAATATTGGACTAAAATAAGTAACACTTCTTATAATTCCCAAACAAATGATGCTCTCTCAAAACCTGTAATACCCACCGTAAGTGCTCCTAGTTCTCCCAATCAAATGAGAATATATCAAGATGTCATCTAGAAACACAATGACCATTGAAAAAACTATCCAAAAAGGTCCTGAAAACTCCATTCATGAGGCTCATGAAAACTGCAGGTGCATTAGTTAGACCAAAAGGAACCACTGTGAACTTGTAATGCCCATATCAAGTCCGAAAGTTATTTTGTTGATGTCTTCTTCTCGTGATACGTAGCTAATGGTATTCTAACTTCATAAATATCTTTGAGAACACTTTCACTCCCCTCATCTAATCAAACGAATTATCTTCACCGTTACCTTGTTCAACTATCAGAATTCGACACACAAACAAAGGAACCCATCCTTATTCTTCACAAAAATCATTGGTGCGCCCAAGGAGACACACCGGTCAGATGAGGCCCTTCTATAAAATATCCTCTAATTGAATCTTGATCTCATGAAGCTCAAGTGTGGTCATCTCTTTACGGAGCACCGGACACGGGTGCAGTAACTTGGAATAAGAGCAATAGAAAATTCAACCTCTCACCGTGGTGGCATACTCAGGAGCTCACTAGGGAAAACATCTGTAAACTCTCTCAAAATAGGGTACTCATCCAAATGAGAACTTTTGGAGTCTCCTCCAATTTATCACTAATCATAATAACAAACATCTGACACCCCTTATGCATGCTACACTTAAGCCGTAGTAGAAATGACACGCAGGAAATGGGTCTCGAACCTCGATATAACTATAGAACTACCTATGTCATCCACACACTCAATAAAATTGTGTTGTAATTCTACTTTGTCCTAATGAGAATCAAGCCAATCCATACCAAGAACGACCTCATAAGATCCCAATGGAAAAACTTAGAGGTCTAAGGTAGTGGAGAATACACCTAGGTCTAAAACACAACTCTCCACATATGAGTCTACAGCAAGCTTGGCCCCAAAGTGGCCAACTCTACCTATCACCTATCTTCCTACCTAGAAGCCACCAATCCACACCTATCCACTAAAGAGGGCAATATAAAGGAGTTAAAATCTCCTGAATCAAATAATACATTAATAGGTAACCCCTAATCATACATGTCATCTATATGGTCATGGCCTCGATGCTTTGCATAGTGGTTCTCCACCGTGGCATAGATGTGATAAGCATTTCCTACATCACCAACCTGTCTTCTTAGAAGCTGATGCAGTTTTCCTCTCGGTAAAATTTGGTCTCTAAGGATTAAATCAAGCATAATGATTTATGGCCCCATAAATGAAATAACTTGGTGCATCCATGTGTGACTGAGACCCTCCTATACTATTATGTACTTACTTACCCTATGAAGGTAATGAGTCTAATTAGGATGAATCACCTCCCGTTTACCCAAAATGAGTCTAACCCCTACCTAGGTTATCTTGGATCCTCGGCCTAGTCCTCCCGAGAGGGATCTGGTCGAGAAGATAACCAAACATTCTAAATGTGGTCATTACAACTTCCCTACCTCACTAACTATCTTGGTCCGGCCTAGTCCTCTATTGCTTTGAGAGGGATATGAGGTACTTCAACAAGACTATGGGAGAAACTTTACAATTACACCTCTCGATGGCTTCTTCAACACACCTTTAACTGATGGCTTCCTTCGCACACTTCCTACAATATTTCTCACTACTTCTTTCTATGCTAAATGAGGGGGGTGGCCTCTCTATTTATAGAACTTCCAGGCTTATCCATCCTATCTCTAAGATAGGATAAGAAATCCACTCGACGAATCATATTCCATACCTTAACTCTTATCTCGTACATGTAAGCTTATCTGTTAAGATAAGATAAACCTTATCATTTTACATGGGTTCCACATTTTTAGAATTTTTACAAATAAAATACACAAAATATTTATGACCTCACTCCTTGTCCTTATTACCAATATAATATTTCTAATTCCTAATCATGTAGACCCTACTTCTTTAATTACCCAAACTTTGACATTTTAACATTACCTGACCACTTACTTACAAATATTTACTTTTTTACAACATTCCTATTGTACTTTGACTGTTACCGTATCACATTATGGCGACACCGCATCGACGGCGCCGTTATCTTCTATCAGAAGCTACTACTAATTATACTTAACAACATCCTATTCCTAATACATACATTAATGAAATAGAAATTATGGAGGAAAATTTTAGTGTCGACATCTTCCCCCTTCCTAGCTTCTACTCCGTCCCTGAGTAGACTATTCTCGGTGCTTGGAAAATCTTCAACTTGTCGTGGTTGACCCATTTCGTAATGGGAGTGCCATCCAATTCCTCCAGTCGATACGTACCATTTTCATGCACAACTGCTATTTTGTAGGGCCCCATCCATTTTGGAAGAAATTTTTCTGTCTTCTTTTTTTTGTATCTGAATCATATACTAGAACCAAGTCATTCACATGAAATGGAGACCACCGGATCTTTTGATCAAAGTATTCCTTCGCTTCATTTTCTTCTTATGGCTTCAGTATCCTTTGCTATTTCCCTCATTTCCTCAAAGCAAATGAAGATGTACCAACCTTTCTTTTATCGAATCACTTTCATCCATCCTTTCATTTTTCATAACTCTCACAAAGTGGGAATATCAAACTCAATAGAAGAATCGGATCAATGCCATAGGCCAACCGAAATGGGGAGTATCCTGTTGCTGACTTTGATGTTGCCCTATATGCCCACAATGCCGCATGAATCCTTTTATCCCATTTATGTACCGCAAGGCCGCATCTTTGCTAGAATTTGACACAACACAAAATTTGTTGCTCCACCCGTCCATTTCATTTGTGCTTGGCTTCTTGTATGTTGTTGCCTTCCGTGCTTAATAGAAAACTTATTGACTAGGGCTTCTACCACCTCATTAATGAAGTGGCTTCCTTGATCTGTTACAATTTCTAATGGACAACCAAATCTCGTGACAATGCGCTCATATATGAACCTGCCACTTCATCCATGGAAGTTGTTTTCAATGGCCTAGCTTCAACCCACTTGGTTAAATAACTGTGGCAACTACAATATACTTATTTTGGCGTGATGTAGTAGTTGGAAGTGGACCTACAATGTCTATTCCCACTTTTCAAAGGGACCAAGGGGAAGAATAGGACATAATGGAGCCGATGAAGTCTTACGGTTACCATGTGTTTGACAAATATCACATGTCTTACAATAATTATAACAATCTTTAAAAAGAGTGGGCAGCTGATAACCTCGCATCCAAGATCCTTCTTTGCAGTAAGTTGTCCAGAGAAGTGCCCTCCACATGTACCATTGTGGAATTCTTCTAGCAGCTCCTTTCCTGATCACGTCCAATCGCCTCTCAGATCGTCCATCGTGTCCTATTCAAATAATGCTCCATGCATAATAGAATATGGACGATCGGCTTGAGTAATCTTTCTCTTAGTCTTCGTGCATTCGGGCACCATCAGGAAACTTGAATTCATTCAGATAATTCCAAATATCTATGTATTCACTAGGGATTGTGTCAAGGGAGAACAATGCTGCATCGGGAAAATCATCATCATCACAAGATGATCCTAAACCATCATAGGCTCGAGAGAGTGCATCTGCATTGACATGCTTCTTTCCTGGCCTATCTATAATATCAAATTCAAATTCTTGTAGCAAAATTATCCATCTTGCTATCCTCCCTGATGGGTTAGGCTTATTTACAATATATTTTAGAGCCTCGATGATCTCTACAACTATAAATTTCTGCCCTAGCAAGTAATTTCTAAACTTCTTTACAGCAAAAATGATAGCCAGAGCCTCTTTTTCAGTTACAGTATAGTTTACCTCAGCACTGCTCATTTGTCTGCTCCCAAAGTAAATTGGATGTTCATTCCCATTTTCATCCTTTTGGCTCAAAGTACTTCCTAGTGCTGCATCTGAGGCATCAATGTACACAATGAATGGCTTGCTCCAACTGGATTCTTCAAAATAGTGAAGACACTGTGGCTTCCTTCAGTTGTCCAAAAGCTTCATGCGCCTTATTTCCTGGTTCATAAGTAACATCCTTCTTCAAGAATTGGGTTAGTGGCTGTGCAATCTTTGAGAAATTCTTGATGAACCTTCTATAGTAACCCACATGGCCTAAAAATGATCTCAACTTACTTCTATTCATAGGAAATGGTAAATCTTTGATTTTTGAAACTTTATCAGGATCAATACCAATACCATCTCTGGATACAACATGCCCTAACAAAACACCTTTAACATCCAAAGACACACTTTCAGAGGGTTTAGTGAGGCTTGTGCTTCATCTAACCTTTGAAATGTTGTCTCCATTTGGTGCAGGTGGTCCAACTTGCTCCCATAGATGCAAAAATCATCCAGAAATACTCTGATGAAGGTCCCAATGTAGGGTTCGAACACCCTATTCATCAAACGCTGGAATGTTGTTGGAGCATTACACAACCCAAAAGGCATAACTCTATAAGCAAACGCGTTCCCAAGGAGTGGTGAACGTGGTCTTCACCTGATCTTTCTCTCGCTATACGAACTTGGTCAGAGCCGCTATATCCATCAAAGAAACTATAAGACTCGCCGCCTACTTGGCCCAAGATCCGATCTGAAAATGGAAGAGGGTAATGATCCTTCTTTTGTTGCCTTATTGAGCTTCCCGTAATCAACACAAATGCGTAGCTTCCCATTCTTTTTTATTGAGATCACAATGGGAGAAACCCATTCTAAATTCTCCACAAAGAAATATGAATCCCGCATCAAGCAACTTATCTATTTCTTCTTTTACGCCTTGGAAAAATTAGGATTCATTCTATATGGCATTTGCTTTATGGGCTTAAGACCATCTACCACTCAATACAATGTTCTACCCAACTTACTTGACGGAGTTCCTTGTAATCAAAAGTGAATAGGTGTATGTACCTTCAAAGAGCCGGAGGTAGGATTCCTTCTCACTCTCCATCACAAAGATCACCAATCTTTATTTGTTGGAGACGATCATCAACTTCTTCTTCAGATAATTTTATGGGGTCATGAGTTTGGTGTGACTCGGGAAGGATATCCATGATCGAAACATCCACCTCACTTTCTTCATCTTCAAAGTTGTCCACTTCACCGGTACTAGAGTAATCGAGGATGTCCAATCATCGGGCCATCACTTGAATCCATGTGTTCTCGCTTTTATGATGTCGAGGGATCACATTTATCTTCACCTCTCTCTACCACGTCCAAGTGTCATGAAACCTTCATTCCAAAGAGTTTCTGCATGAACTCTCCTTAGCCATGGTCTTCCCAAAAAGATTGGGTACGCAACAAGCACCATTTTTCATCACCCGAAAGTCTACCACACATACAACACCCATAACAGATATTGCCACATTTGAAACTACACCTTCTCGGTTTAGTTTTTCCTTATTTAATGACCTTAACATAAGTGTCAAGGGCGATCAATTTTTAAACCCAACATATTCATTGCTGCACTGGCCATTACATTAATCGCAGCACCTCCATCAACTAAGACATCATGAATTGAAATACCATTACATAATACCTCACCTTGTGGAGCATAGGGATCCGCCTCGCCTCCAAAACAGGGACCTCAACCTCCTTCCTTCTTCGAGCATTGAGTCCACCTCGCAACTCCCGCCTCTTCTCGAAGACATAGCCAAGAGTTGACCATATGTAATATTTACAGCCTTTTGGACAGATCTTCCAAGATGGAGTATGGTCCTGCCCCGTGAAATCGTAAAATCCCGCACACCCAACTTTCTTCTCCTATGTTTCTTACTAGTTTCTCCTTTCATCTTCTTAGATCATTTCCATCTTGATTATCTTTTTTTTTCTTTCTTTTTTTGTTACAAACACATCTACTTCATTATTTCTACTCTTATCTACTACATCAAGAGAATTCACATGTGTGCTTTTCCTTTATCATTATCTCTCGTACTGATGTAGAAGCTCTATCTGGACAATTATACTTATAATGACCCTTTTATAACAACCATAACAAACAACTTCAGTAAATATTTATTTTTGACCTCTATCTCCTCCCCGAGAACTAAATTCCTTTCCTCAAGAAGATTAATAGTTAATCGCCCATCTTTTCCTAAGCAGATCTTCATACTCGAGATGTACTAGGAGAAATATTTGTGCTCACCGGGAGTGGTCAGGATTCTGGACCAAAGGTGGTGTAGGCTCTACTTTAACAACAATTTCTTTGGGCTCCTCTTCCATGCTTTCTTCTTGCCTTCTTGCAATCTCCTTTGCTTGTTCAATGGTAGCTGGGCGGTCATACTTCACTCGTTGTCTGATCTCCGGCTTCATCCCAAGAATGAAGTGCTTACAGAGGAGATTATCCACGCCATTCATCAACCCATCCGCTAGTCCTTCCTTCCGGATCTGGGCATCGAGCTTCCTCCTTAGCTCTAGAACACGAGCATGATAATCCCTTATCTTCTCCTTCTCTCCTTGGGATAGCTTTGTGATCTCGATCATGAGATCTGCATATTTCTGTTGTTCACCAAATTCTTCAAGAAAACTTTTAGTTAATAAATCCCATGAATTTTTCACATTATCACCTAGTGTTTCAAACCACCTAAGTGTCGAACCATCCAAAAAGGTAGGAAAAATTCAGTCCATTGTTCCCTTCTTATAAGGCCATTACAAATACAAGATCGCTTAAACTTGAATGAAAGAAGAAGCATCTTCATTAGATTGAGATGAAAAAACAGAATCTTTCCCATTTTCAAAAGTAACCACCGTGAAATACCAACCCACAAGTACAATCAACAAGACTTATGTGCACAAATAATTGGAATCACTATAGAAATGACACCTTCTACAAGAAAATAGAAATGACCACGGTAAACTATGGTAAAACTTGACTTATCATGGTAAAAACCGATTCATCGTGGTAAACACTATTCACTAGTAAAAAGTGAAGTTATCATGTAAATACGGTAAATACTATTCACGGTAAAAAGTGACTTTATCGTGATAAATACTATTCACAAAGCAAAAATGACTTTATCATGGTAACTACTATTCATGGTAAAAATGACTTTACATGGTAACTACTATGCACAAGAAAAACAAGGTTACCCTCCAATTGATTTTTGACTAAGTGGGAATATCTCTCCGTAAAATCCACTAACGAGGAATGGTCCCAAGAACGGAACCAAAATGTCATCACCAATCCGCACTATGATAATTCTTCACCGGGAACTCCTCGCTATGATTATTTACTAATGCATGCCTTTAGTTTGGTGGATGTAATCTGAAACAAAACAACAACATAACACAAGAATACCATCGACTATGATAAGACTAATGATGACAAATCTGAAATATCAAAGTAAATTATAATATTAACATGAAATTGTTATAATCTCACCCATGAGGTACTTTCAACAAGACTATGGGAGAAACTTTACAATTACACCTCTCGATGGCTTCTTCAACACACCTTTAACTCGATGGCTTCCTTCGCACACTTCCTACAATATTTCTCACTACTTCTTTCTATGCTAAATGAGGGGGTGGCCTCTATTTATAGAACTTCAGGCTTATCCATCCTATCTCTAAGATAGGATAAGAAATCCACTCGACGATTTAATCATATTCCATACCTTAACTCTTATCTCGTACATGTAAGCTTATCTCTTAAGATAAGATAAACCTTATCATTTTACATGGGTTCCACATTTTTAGACTTTTTACAAATAAAATACACAAAATATTTATGACCTCACTCCTTGTCCTTATTACCAATATAATATTTCTAATTCCTAATCATGTAGACCCTACTTCTCTAATTACCCAAACTTTGACATTTTAACATTACCGGACCACTTACGACAAATATTTACTTTTTACAACATTCCTATTGTACTTTGACTGTTACCGTACTCCACATTATTGGCGACACCTGCATCGATCGACGGCACCGTTATCTTCTATCAAACGCTACTACTAATTATACCGATCCCGAAATGAGAGGACTTGCTCCTTTAATTTTTCTTGCTTCCTATCCCGAGACTCTTGCATCCTAGTCTCATTCTCCTCTACAAGATAGGATTTATCCACCGCCTTCTCCAAGGTCAAGGGAGATAAAATCCTCACTGATCCTGTCAAGTCTTCCTCATGCCCCTGATGAACCTGTTCACCTACAACTTCTCATCCTGGAGATAGTCAACATATTGAAGCCGGTCCAAAATGCACTGCACTCATTTGGGCCACCGAATGGAACCCGGTCGGGGAGATTGTGAAACTCGTTGATCCTCTTTTGGATAAAGTGCCCGACATTTACCAATACCTAAAACACTCCTCAGATAGCTCATAGGTGACAGTCTCACAAGTCAAATGGATCTTCCACTCCTCATTCCTCAACCAAAATCATGATGTGTCGTGGAGGAGGTGTATGGCTAGGCGGGATTTGACATTGCTCTCATAAATATGCAATCTAAAGAAATTGTTTAAGCTTAGGAGCCATGAAATGTCCCCAAATCCATCTATCATGCCTCCATATGTAGGTGGGTGTAGTCGAAGGAGATCACAAATGGCACCGCTTGCTATCTGTTCATATTGGTGTGTCTTAACCACTCTTTGAATATGTACTGAAGGGATTTGAGACCTCTCTCACCAGGCTGTAATCTCAACTGAATGGTTGTTTCACCTCTATCACTGTGAAGAGACTTGTATGTGAGTAGCAGAGTGTGAGTCCTCATCTAGGTGTATCTCCCTATCAGGATGAATATCCTTTTCCACTAACTCTAGTTGTGTAGGAAGTCGATCCTAAAGGACCCCCATCATTTGATGCAAAGTGCATCTAAGATCTGTGGCCCAAAATAAGTACTAGGTGCCTAAGGTGGTAGTACCCCATGACTCGAGTCATCTGCGCACCTCGTCCCGCACCGCACCCCTTCATCCTGCACGAGGGAAAAATGGTACATTAGAATTTTATAGAAATGATTTAAAACAAAGTGATTTTATTAAATTTAACTACCAAAAGTTAATTAACTAATCCCCATAACATCTGATGTTGAAACCAAGATCTAATACTAGATGTCATGCCTCACTCAACGTGATTACCAAACCACGTTAAAAGATAACTAAATATCCAGATCGAAGATGGGAAAGGTAGTAGAGTGGTAATAATTTTTAAGGTAATTAATATATGATGGTTAGGGTTACACATTACCAAGGTAACAAGACTAAGTTGAAACGTTTGACGAAGGATCCAACCCACAATCGTGAACAACTTGGAGGATATAACAATATTTTTGTCGTTAAAACAACGTCGCAAAAGTGGTAAGAGGGACATGAAGTTGACTTAACACCGCGTCCACAAGTTAAACTATTTATGGGTTTTAATATTATTATTACTATTGTTATTATTATTATTATTATTATTACTTATTGTCGAAGATAATAAACCGTGACAGTGCAAGATTAATAATCGTTTCAAAACAATTAATAAATACACTTATTAATGTTTTAATTTCAAGTGGCGGAAAGCCACGGTTAAATTAAGAGGGTCATGGGTCTTATTCATCTCCAAAGTGAGCCCATCCCTTCGAGAAGGATAAATAGATTAATGCATATTCTTAATTATTTAAATTATCCCACTAAGGGGATTCTACAATTATAATCTAAGTTTATATATATATTATATATATATATATATATATATATATATATATAATCTCATTAAATTTAGTTAGATCATGAGGTTAAGTTTACCCAAAAATGACCAAAGTTGCTAAATTAATAAACCTTATAAAATATCTTGATAAAATTAAAAGGGACCCCGATCACTTAAGTTGTGCACACTCAAGCACAACCCTTAGATCATATCAATCTCCACCGTAAGATCATAATCAACCCTAAAATTTGAAGATGAGGATATATTTTCCAAACTTAAGTTTGTTTAATTTTATTTTCTTCTCCTTCTCTAGGTTCATTTGGGTCTCTCTAGAATTTATTCTCCTTATTTTTTTAAATGAATGGATTCAACTCAAGGAAAAGGATACGAGATCTTCCTCCACTCTTCTATAATAGATATCCAAGATCTAGACTTGTTAATTGCGGGGTTGGAGTTTGATTTATGTTCTTCTTTTGAGAGAAAACCCCTCAACTAGGGAAAAATTCAGATAATTTCTTTGTTTTATTTATTTTTATACCATCCAAAGAGTTGGATTATTTTTCTTTTTATGATATATATATATATTATATATTTATATATTATATATATATATATATATATATATAAGTATAAGTTGGACACATTTTAATGAAGCCCTTGGGGAGATTTAAAGTGAAAATGGCCTAATAACTCGTGCGGGGTAAAAATGCCTAAGGTTGTGGCGAGGAGGTGAGGGTTCTATTTTATATAAGTGTGGGGATGGGTGGGACAATCGTCCCACCCCACCCCCACATTATATAATTCCATACTTTGTTTAATGAAAACAACCCCCTCCCACCTTCAAAATCCATGGTTTTACCACAAATTCACTTTTTTCTTACACCATTCAATCCTTACATTATTCAAAAAGATTTATAATAAATTAAAATAGATTTAATAGTATGTATATGTGTATAAAAATAAAAGAGAATCAATTATGATTCAACACAAGTAATAATAATTTTTTTGGTTTATTTTTTTGTATAATAATACATATACATATATAAGAACAAGTCAAGTTTACACATCTGGATGCAACCATATTTATACAAATTCTATACTTGATTTAATACAAACACAATTGCATTTCAATTTTTTTGTAAAGTCAATATTGATAAAAGTTTAGTTTATTTATTTAGTAGGGAGGCATTATTTTAAAACAAATATATGAGTAAATGTAGATATACATACACACATATATATGTATCGTTTATATATATATATATATATATATATATCCATAACTACTTGCTTAATATACAAGTCAAAGTTATCTAACAACAAGAATTATCTAAGTAGAATAAAGTGATTTTCTACGGGAATATAATTACAAAAAAGAGATGATTTTATAAAGTGTAATTCCCAACACTTCTACTCATTTTAAAAGTAATTATTTCAATTTTCCTAAGCAAAAATATTATACATATTTTAAACTAGAAATTCCAGCAATGAACTTATACAGGAAGAGAGATTTCAACATGAATAAATCAATTCAACGTAAATAGTTATGCCTCTATTTTCTCGCTTTTTCACATTACACAATGGAAGGAGCAATTGATTATAAAAAAATCCTTTTCCTAAATTCCATATTTTCATTCCAAGATGAAGATAACTACAATTTATTAAAAAAGGACATGTTTTACAACTTGATTTTCAAGTGTTGGCATAATTACATCAACAACATTTTAAGGCATGATTCCAATCCTTCAAATAACATAACTAATTCTTCCATAACATATTTATATACTCAATTCATAATGAATAAACAAAGTAAAATTCAAGTACAAAATCCCTCCTCTCAAGAGGAGACAACCTACCAAAATTTTGGCTCAAAACATAGTAAAAATATACTTTAGATTTGCAACTTTGCAACTTCCAAAATAGGCTCCATCCAGCTCCAAAACAACAAGGTAAAACCTCCAAAATCAAGAGAATGAGCCTGGTTGACCACCCAACCATTTGGCATCATTACATGCCACCAAGAAGATCAAGATGGCATGCTAGCCTCCCCCCAAGCCCATGGGAAAGAGGAAACACATCCAACCAACACATAGGAGATGATGAAACCTTGTTTTATCCTATTTTAGCCTATGTGAAACCCCTGTTTTATCCCGATATCATTTTGCACTATGTATAATATTGACATTTTATAATTAATACTTTACTATGTTTTGGAAGGAAATATTGTGCATATTATTGTTATTACTTCTTCAAATATGGCTTGAATGAACCTTTATGAGTATTAACAATGTATTTGGAAAAGTATATGTTGAGTCATCACAGGAGTTAACTACGAGACCAATGTAGGAATCATTTAATGCGAGTAGCGCATGACTCGCTTTATAGTTTAGGAATCACCCTTGCATTAGCGCAAGACTCACTTTATAGTGTAGGACTCACTTTGGAGAGAGCAGGACTTGTCCAAAGCACTAATGTGAACTCGTTTGAAATAAGGAGCTCACATAAAGAGTAAAATGGCTCGATGGATAAATGATGAGTTAATGCGGTGGCACACTAGTTGAAAAAATGATCAAAGCATTAAATGTGTACTACTATCTCAACCTTCATGCAGATTAGGAGGACCAAGTAATCCCAACTTAACACCGGTTTCTCAAGACGTGGAAGTAAACAAACAATAAACACATAGATTTATAATCATCATGATTATAAAAAATCAATTCAATATCTTATGTCACCGAGTGACTGTCTCAAAAGAGTCAATTACGGGCCTTATTTGTAGTTAACATGGTTAATTTTACCCAAACACTTTGCATGATTAATCCTTCCATGATTGTAATTCTTAAATCATTCTAGTTGTTGTTATATGTATCATCCAATTAAGTAGTTATTATTAATTTCTAATAACTAGTCCTCTTCTAGAGAGACTAGGACTACTCTAAACATAGAAGATAGAATGTAGTAGGAATAAAAGTTAGTTGATTATTATAAAAATAGTTCTTCCAATTTAATAAAGTGTTGATTCAAGGGAAAGCTCAACTTGTGTGATTTACAAACACTAAACCGGATTAGAGGGAAGGAGCAAGAGCCACTTCTCCCCTCCGTGAAGGGATAATTTATGTTATTCAACATTAATTTGGTTTATCAACATCACATTATTTTTAGTACTTTTAATTTTGTATTCAATAATCTTTTGTTGTTAATCAACTTCATTTCTTTATGGTAATTACTATAAGTATTTGATTAATTTCTTTATTAAATAAATATTGAGCATAGTTCAAACATCTTCTTTTTTACAAATAGCAATGGAAACCGCCTTGGAATGACAAACATAAGATATTTAAAGTAAGATCATCAACGACACTTGTCACTTTTTTGGCGTCGTTCGGGAATATTAAGGTGTTATCAAAGATTACGGTACTAACTAGAAGTGTTGCATGATTTCCTGGTAATTTTCCATTTAGAAATTTTATTTCCATAAATATTTATTTTGAAGTAAGAATACCTTGTAGTGACAACAATAATATTTTACGCTTTGGAGTATGTGGAACACAAACAGTCATTAATCATTGGTAGTTAGGGAACTCTTTTTAGGATGATAGGACTTTATGTTTATACCTATAGACCATAGAGGTAGATTTATTAGAATTAACTTGAAAAACCCCTTCAAAACCAACCTGTGGAATAACTTGTTCATCAAGAAAGGATGGTGATGAAGTAGATAACCCCAATTGTGCAAATGATGGTAATCAACCACTTGGAAGGACATTCACCTATCCCATACAATTAGATCATAATGATCAAGCCCCGTGAAAATATATCCCCTTCAATTTTACCAACCTTTAGGGGATTAGTCTCAGAAGATCCTGATCAATTCCTATTTGAGTTCAAATTCTTGTGCCAAACCTATGATTATACTTCAGATACCTAGAAGATCAAGTTATTTCCTTTGAATTTAAAAGACACAACTATGAGATGGTTCATGGGATTAACCCCTAACTCCATCCATAGTTGGTAGGATATGGAAACAATTTTTTTAGATAAATACCAAGACTACTGCAGAGTCAGGGACATGAAGGAAGAACTCTTTAGAATTCAAAAAAATGAGGATGAGAGTGTGGAGGACTATCTTGATCAGTTCCTCTTCCTTCATAGGAGGTGTGGTATTGGTTTGGATATTAATCTGCTCAAAACTTTATTCCTCAAGGGATTGGATGAAGACACACAAGAATCCTTCAATCTTATGGGAAAAGGAGACATGAACAAACTAGAATTTACTGATATCATTGACCTTTGTAGGAACTACTCCCAAAATCACCCCAACCTTCGTAGATAGAAAGGAAAAATGGATAATGGCGATATATCTAAACAAATATAAGAGATTACAAATCTATGAACAAACCTCTTAGTTCAAAGTAATCTAACCATGGATAGGGATAAAGCCAAGAACATAGAGTCATTGTTCATCTACTATCCAAGATGTTGAAATAAGCTTGGGCTCAAGGATTTTCCCTTAGGAAAAAAAAACATATGTATTTTCTATTATCATACCATAGATCAATGTGGATTTCTTCCCTTGTTGAAAAACCAGCTAAAACTAAACACACAAGACAAAACTGAATTAAAATATATGGGCCAAAGGCAAGGAGGGAATTTTCAATCCAATAAAAACCAATACTACACACCAAAATCACAATGGGTCCCAAATAAATGGAATGCACCATGGCCATACCCCCAACCTTGGGCTCAACAAGTCCCAAAAGAATGAAGTCGTCGGTGTAATCGGTAATGCTTACCCAAGTTATTACAATCCTAGACTCGAAACCCAAACA
Source organism: Taxus wallichiana var. yunnanensis (assembly GCA_018340775.1). Classification (NCBI taxonomy): domain Eukaryota; kingdom Viridiplantae; phylum Streptophyta; class Pinopsida; order Cupressales; family Taxaceae; genus Taxus; species Taxus wallichiana. Next base: position 1,008,661,667 of record CM031242.1, read on the forward strand.
TTCTACCATTTCAACAATTTAATCCTCAATGCCAACAATAGGGAATGTACCTCAAGGATCATGGCAATAATATTATAACCAAATAATACCCCAAGGAAGGTTACCTTAAAATCTACGTCTCATGTCATAGAAGAAATCCTTGAAGATGAAGAAAATCTAGAATAATTGAAGCCCGATCATGTTGTTGAAGAAACACCCCAACCAAAAGTTGATATTCATTTACCTTCCTCACAAGCCAAAATTATGTTTATAGGGAAGGTTGCTCATATGAGGTAGTGTTTATATATATAAGGGGTGGGGACTTTCCCTTCACTGCCCATGCACTCTCAAAATAGGTTGCATGCTCAGAATACCCATATGCCACTAAAAAAGTAACTAAGGAAGTATGCAAGCTTTGCCTAATAATAGATTACATATAATTACCTCTAGATCTAATCCTATTATTAGCTTAGCTTTAGATGACCCTTGATATTCTTCTTGTTCTTACAATAGCTTTGTGTAACCTTCAAGTCTTCTTGTCTTTATCAATGTGTGCTCGAAATCAATCATATTCTTATCTCGTGCATGTAAAATGGCTAAGTTCCAAACATAGACTTTCCCAGGTGTGCCATTTTTCTTTCTACACTCCCTCTTTCCATGTGCCTATGATACTTAAGTAGTATTTATTCTAGTAAACATTGATAATTGGACTATGTATGGTATGGTGATGACTTCTTGTGCTTAATATGGTATGTTTCCACAAAGGAACTAATTACACCTGACATAAATTGTGGTCCTTGGTCTGAAACAATGGATCTTGGTGCCCTAAATTTTTGAAAGATGTGTTCATATAAAAATTTGTAACTTTTTCATCTCTTGCATATTATAAATCTTGCACCTTAGCCCATTTGGTGACATAATCTGTAAAAACTATAATATACTCCTTTCCTTGAAAATTTGGTTCAATTGATCCAATGAAATCCAACCCCCATTTCTCAAATGGTTCCAAAACAACTTGAGGTTGGAGTGCCATCTCATATGTAAATGTTGGATTTCTCATCCTTTGACATTGATCACACCTCCACACATACTTTTTGACATCTCTGAACAAGGAAGGCCAATGGTAGCCATTTCTTTGGACTTTGTGCAATGTTATTTTAACTAAATAATGTCCTCTAATGCATCATCATCACATGTCATGTTTATATCAAATATCTCATCTTCATTTGCACACCTACGTAGAACATGGTCAGGTCCACATTTAAAAAGTATTCCATTCAACCATGTATACATCACACTTTGTTTAATTAATCAATTTATTTTATTATGTGTGAAAATGGTGGGGAACTTCCCTGTAGCCAAATAGTTATCCATATCGCAAAGCAATGTGAGACAATAGAAATTACAAATAGATGTTCATTTGGAAAATCATTTCTGAAATGGTTAGTCTAGAAAGGAAATCAGCCACAACATTTGATTTCTTTGGTTTATCAATAATTTTAATATTAAATTCTTGCAATAACAATGGCCACCTTACAATCCTTCCATACACTAAAGGTTTATTCATTAAGTACTTAATATAAGAATGGTCAGTGTGCACTATCACTTCATAGCCTATGATATAATGGCGAAACTTGTTAATTGCATATACAATTGTAATAAATTTATTTTTACGTGGTGGTGTAGTTCCTTTCAGCAAGGGAGAGGTTTTTACTTGATATAATAAATAGCATGCATTGATTCCCCATCCACTTGTTGTCCAAGTACAACCCATCTTTGCTTCATTGGAAGCATTTGTTTGTATATGAAAGGGAAGTTTCCAATTTGGGCCTCGTAATATAGGGTTATTTGTTAATTTTTCCTTTATAGTGTCAAAGGTTTGTGACACGCCTTTGTCCATTCAAATTGATTCTTTAGTTAGGAGAGTTAACAATGGAAAAGATATCTTGATAAAGTCTAAAATAAAACTTGTAGTAACCAACATGTCCAAGAAATATGCTTACCTTTGTTTGATTTATAGGATATTTAAGTTTTATACTAATATCGACCTTATCGGGGTCTACCTTGATTCCTTCAATTTGAAACGTGATGGCCCAAGACTATCCCTATTCCATCATAAACAAACACTTTTCATGATTTAAGGATAATTGGTGTTTTTCACACCTAGAAATGACCTTGTCTAGGTTCTCAATTGTCTCTTGGAATTTCCCACCATAAATAGTGAAGTCATCCATGTAGATCTCAACACAATCATGAGTGAGATAAGTAGATATTGCCAACATGGCTCTTTGAAAAGTGACAAAAGCATTACATAAACCAAAAGGTAACACTTTATAGAAAAGTTTCCCCATGGGCGGGTAAAATTGGTTTTATCTTGATCCTCTAGTGCTAGTGTTATTTTATTGTACCCGTTGAACCTATCAAGGAATGATAAATACCTTTTCCCAGCACAATCTGTCTAAAAAATGGTCAATAAAAGGAAATGGAAAGTAATCTCGATGGGTAGCCTTGTTTAATCCCTATAATACACACATAAACCATCCATTTCCCATTATTTTTAGGAAATATCACCAATAGAGAAACCCACTGGCTATCTGAGATTGGATAAATGAATCTAAACTTAAGAATTTTTCAATTTTAGTTTTTACTATCTCTTAAGGCATGGTTTATCCTTTGTTGTGGTTGTCTAACAAGCCCGGAATTAATTATGTAAATGTGGTGCATAAAAATATTGGGATGAGCACCCTTCATGTTACTATATTAAAATGAAAAGTCTTGAGGATGAGAGCATAAAATTTTAAACAGGGAATTTTCTTCTTGACTAGTCATCCAATTATTTACTACCAATTTTTTCCCTGGGAGAATAGGTAATTTCTTGGTGTCTGGATGGAGAGAATTTACAATTGGATAATCTCTAGATAATGAATTAAAAGGAAACTTGTGGGGAATTAATATGTGAATATTAGTGATATTTTTTAAAAAAGACTCGGCCAAGTCTATATTTCATGAAAAAGGGTAGATGATAGGATGATTGTCATCATTCATCATGTCATCTCTTATTTCCACTAGTTGTAGTGTTGGACTAATTTCAATCCAACACAAGACTCATGATTAAGTGGAGGATTTATACTCCATCTAATGCAGAATCATGGTCACCATCCTGAATTTGATCGAGTGTTCTTGAATTATGACCATGGTTAGAGAAGAGATGATGTCCTCTGATTCATCTGAATTATCCTTCCACCATTGTTTATTTTCTGTAGCAAAAGGTTTTGCAAGTAAGTGGGTAGATGGATAAATTTTTGGAATCATGTCCATTTGTAATCACCATATTTCATGTTCTACAATCAATGAGGGTGACAACAGTAGCTAACCAAGGGCATCCTAGGATTAAAGGGTATCTAATCTTCCTATTCTTCATTTTTATGACCATGAAGTCTACTAAATAATCCCATGATTCAATAGTGATGGTAACATCTTCTATAATCCCTTTTGTCTTATTTACATATTGATCTACCATTTGTAAAGCTATTGAGGTTGATTGTGGTTTAGGGAGGGACAATGTGGACAAGGTATCCATAGTAATCACATTGATAGCATCTCTTAAGTCAATTAGAATGTTTGGGATCTGCACATCTCCTATGAAAATTGTAACAATAGGACTTCTAGGGTCTCTATATTTAGGAGGGTCATATTCCCTTCTAGTATACTAGAAAGTTTCCCATCAACATGGATGGTTTTAGGTTGATTATTTCTTCTACTGGAGTCTTAAAACAAATATCTTTGATGGTTTTGTTTAATTCTAGAATTTCCTTAAGAGCTTGTAACAAAGGAACCCCAATACTCAATTTCCTCAGTCCCTAAATTAGCTCTAACTTGGTTGTTCATGAATTACATGTTGTGTTTCTCCAAGAGTCTAGATGGAAAAGGAATATCAACGTTTGGTTGGGGTGTTTCTTCAACAACATGATCGGGTTGCATTTCTTCTAGATTTTCTTCATCTTTAAGGATTTCTTCTATGACATGAGACGTAGATTTTAAGGTAACCTTCCTTGAACACAACAAGATTATAAACACTACCTCATATAAACACTACCTCATATGAGCAACCTTCCTCGACTAGGCTTATAAACACTACCTCATATGAGCAACCTTCCCAGCCACAAATTCCAACTCAATCTATGGAAAATCCTTTAAATGTGAGGCGGAGTTAACCTAACATACACCATGGAATCAGATAAAAATGCCACAATAAATTATGTGGATTGTAGAAACATCTTGTTGTGTTCAAGGAAGGTTACCTTAAAATCTACGTCTCATGTCATAGAAGAAATCATTGAAGATGAAGAAAATCTAGAATAATTGCAACCCGATCATGTTGTTGAAGAAACACCCCAACCAAATGTTGATATTCATTTTCCAATTAGACTATTGGAGAAACACAATGAGTGTAATTCATGAACAACCAGAGTTAGAGCTAATGTAGGGACTGAGGAAATTGAGTATTGGAGTTCCTTTTGTACAAGCTCTTAAGGAAATTATAGAATTAAACAAAACCATCAAAGATATTTGTTTTAAGACTCGTGTAGAAGAAATAATCAACCTAAAACCATCCATGTTGATGGGAAACTTTCTAGTATACTAGAAGGGAATATGACCCCTCCTAAATATAGAGACCCTAGAAGTCCTATTGTTACAATTTTCATAGGAGATGTGCAGATCCCAAACATTCTAATTGACTTAGGAGCTGCTATCAATGTGATGACCATGGATACCTTGTCCACATTGTCTCTCCCTAAACCACAATCAACCTCAATAGTTTTACAAATGGTAGATCAATCTGTAAATAAGACAAAAGGGATTATAGAAGATGTTACCATCACCATTGAATCATGGGATTATTTAGTAGACTTCATGGTCATAAAAATGAAGAATAGGAAGATTGGATACCCTTTAATCCTAGGATGCCCTTGGTTAGCTAATGTTTTCACCCTCATTGATTGTAGAACAAGAAATATGGTGATTACAAATGGACATGATTCTAAAAATTTATCCATCTACCCAACTGCAAAACCTTTTGCTACATAAAATAAAAAAGGTGGAAGGATAATTCAGATGAATCAAAGGACATCATCTCTTCTCTAACCATGGTCATAATTCAAGAACACTCAGATCAAATTCAGGATGGTGACCATGATTCTCGCATTAGATGGAGTATAAATCCTCCACTTAATCATGAGTCTTGTGTTGGATTGAAATTAGTCCAACACTACAACTAGTGGAAATAAGAGATGACATGATGAATGATGACAATCAACCTATCATCTACCCTTTTTCATGAAATATAGACTTGACCGAGTCTTTTTTTAAAAAATATCACTAATATTCACATATTAATTCCCACAAGTTTCCTTTTAATTCATTATCTAGAGAGTATCCCATTGTAAATTCTCTCCATCCAGACACCAAGAAATTACCTATTCTCCAGGAAAAAATTGGTAGTAAATAGTTGGTTGACTAGTCACGAAGAGAATACCCTGTTTAAAATTTTATGCTCTCATCCTCAAGACTTTTCATTTTAATATAGTAACATGAAGGGTGCTCATCCCAATATTTTTATGCACCACATTTACATAATTAATTCCAGGCTTGTCGACAACCACAACAAAGGATAAACCATGCCTTAAGAGATAGTAAAAACTAAAATTGAAAAAATTCTTAAGTTTGGATTCATTTATCCAATCTCAGATAGCCAGTGGGTTTCTCTATTGGTGATATTTCCTAAAAATAATGGGAAATGGATGGTTTATGTGTATTATAGGAGTTAAACAAGGCTACCCATCGAGATTACTTTCCATTTCCTTTTATTGACCATTTTTTAGACAGTTATGCGGGAAAAGGTATTTATCATTCCTTGATAGGTTCAACGGGTACAATAAAATAACACTAGCACTAGAGGATCAAGATAAAACCAATTTTACCCGCCCATGGGGAAACTTTTCTATAAAGTGTTACCTTTTGGTTTATGTAATGCTTTTGTCACTTTTCAAAGAGCCATGTTGGCAATATCTACTTATCTCACTCATGATTGTGTTGAGATCTACATGGATGACTTCACTATTTATGGTGGGAAATTCCAAGAGACAATTGAGAACCTAGACAAGGTCATTTCTAGGTGTGAAAAACACCAATTATCCTTAAATCATGAAAAGTGTTTGTTTATGATGGAATAGGGGATAGTCTTGGGCCATCACGTTTCAGCTGAAGGAATCAAGGTAGACCCTGATAAGGTTAGTATTAGTATAAAACTTAAATATCCTATAAATCAAACAAAGGTAAGCATATTTCTTGGACATGTTGGTTACTACAGAAGTTTTATTTTAGACTTTATCAAGATATCTTTTCCATTGTTAACTCTCCTAACTAAAGAATCTGAATTTGAATGGACAAAGGCGTGTCAGCAAACCTTTGACACTATAAAGGAAAAATTAACAAATAACCCTATATTACGAGGCCCAAATTGGAAACTTGCCTTTCATATACAAACAAATGCTTCCAATGAAGCAGTATGGGTTGTACTTGGACAACAAGTGGATGGGGAATCAATGCATGCTATTTATTATATCAGTAAAAACCTCTCCCTTCTGAAAGGAACTACACCACCACAGAAAATAAATTTCTTACAATTGTATATGTAATTAACAAGTTTCGCCATTATATCATAGGCTATGAAGTGATAGTGCACACACCGACCATTCTTATATTAAGTATATAATGAATAAACCTTTAGTGCATGGAAGGATTGTAAGGTGGCTATTGTTATTGCAAGAATTTAATATTAAAATTATTGACAAACCAAGGAAATCAAATGTTGTGGCTGATTTTCTTTCTAGACTAACCATTTCAGGAAATGATTTTCCAAATGAACATCTATTTGTAATTTCTATTGTCTCACATTGCTTTGAGATATGGATAACTATTTGGCTACAGGGAAGTTCCCACCTTTTTCACACAAAATAAAAGAAAGCGATTGATTAAACAAAGTGTGATGTATACATGGTTAAATGGAATACTTTTTAAATGTGGACCTAACCATGTTCTACGTAGGTGTGCAAATGAAGATGAGATATTTGATATAAACATGACATGTCATGATGATGCATTAGGAGGACATTATTTAGTTAAAATAACATTGCACAAAGTCCAAAGAAATGGCTACCATTGGCCTTCCTTGTTCGAGATGTCAAAAGTATGTGTGGAGGTGTGATCAATGTCAAAGGATGAGAAATCCAACATTTACATATGAGATGGCACTCCAACCTCAAGTTGTTTTGGAACCATTTGAGAAATGGGGTTGGATTTCATTGGATCAATTGAACCAAATTTTCAAGGAAAGGAGTATATTATAGTTTTTGCAGATTATGTCACCAAATGGGCTAAGGTGCAAGATTTATAATATGCAAGAGATGAAAAAGTTACTGATTTTTATATGAACACATCTTTCAAAAATTTAGGGCACCAAGATCCATTGTTTGGACCAAGGACCACAATTTATGTCAGTGTAATTAGTTCCTTTGTGGAAACATACCATATTAAGCACAAGAAGTCATCACCATACCATACATAGTCCAATTATCAATGTTTACTAGAATAAATACCGCTTAAGTATCATAGGCACATGGAAAGAGGGAGTGTAGAAAGAGAAAAATGGCACACTGGGGAAAGTCAAAGTTTGGAACTTAGCCATTTTACATGCACGAGATAAGAATATGATTGATTTCAGAGCACACATTGGATAAAGACAAGAAGACTTGAAGGTTACACAAAGCTATTGTAAGAACAAGAAGAATATCAAGGGTCATCTAAAGCTAAGCTAATAATAGGATTAGATCTAGAGGTAATTATATGTAATCTATTATTAGGCGAAGCTTGCATACTTCCTTAGTTACTTTTTTAGTGGCATATGGGTATTCTCGAGCATGCAACCTATTTTGAGAGTGCATGGGCAGTGAAGGGAAAGTCCCCACCCCTTATATATATATATGCACGCTTTTTTGTGTGTGAGTGAAATCAAATTGGATTGTTGAGTTATATTGCTGGTATGATTTTGCACTTAATTTGTAATGATAATTATAATGTATTCATATATGGATTTTATCATGACTTAATATATGAATCTTTGTGGATGGATATTTATTTTTGATGTCTCTATTACTAGTTATTGTATGGTAAATCTGATCTTGATCTTGGTTTGATTCATTATGCACTATGGTTGTGAACTGATTATTGTTATGCTTTATGCTTTACTACTTACTTCCAGTTATGGAATATATGAATGATCATTCTAACATATTGACAAAGATGGTATAAAAATAGGGACCTGGTACCTTTGCGCACTTTGGATGAGCACTCATATTTTTCTAAGTGATCTCACATCTAGGGTTTGAGTAAGAAATAAAGACTACGAGTCAAGTGGAAGTTACTAATGAGATAATTAAAGAATATCCTAACCAAAACATGGATTATCTCAAGGAATAATTAGGTTCAAAAGTTTCCTAAAGTAGTGTGGGCCTAGAATACTACTTGGAAAACAACCACGAGATTTACTCCTTGTGATTTAGTTTATGGGAAGAATCCCATTCTTCCCATAGAATTTGAAATTCAAACCTTGAGAACAAGCTCACAAGTGAGAATTGAATTATCGAGGCATAGAAAGAAAGTATTATTCAAATAAATGAGTTGGATGAGATGAGACTACATGTATTACATTAGAATAAAATCATCCAACATCAGAGGTAGGTATGACATGACAAACAAATTAGGCCAAGGAAAATCCAAAAAGGAGATAGGGCTTTACTATTTGATTCAAAATACAAAGACTTAAAGGGTAATCTACAAACAATATGGATGGGTGGTGGAAGTGACAAGGACTAAGGGGGTGAATCAATCCCCAATAAAACCTTTCACACTATACTTCAGAATATCAAACACACAAACTCATGAAGCACAAGTATCAATGTGTAATCACAAGCAAATATACTTCACCATGAAACATACTCAAAGCAAGGATCATAAGATATACACAAAACCACTTATATTGATACTCAAATCAGATCACCACACTTTTATTGATATTCAAATCAGATCACAATGAATGATGTCTTCAACAATAGTCAACAAGATACAATGAAGAGATACCAAGACAATCAACTTTGTCTCATGAATACATATGAAGATATACTTCTTTATAAATGCATTCAACTCAATATCAGATCTGAAAATACTTCAAAAACCTAAAAATTACATAAACATGCTAAGGAAATAGTATTCAAACACATAACACAAGATATTTCCTCCTTCTTCAATTCACCATCAAAGAAACATCACCATATTTGCTTTTCTCAAATCCTCCTCATGAAAAATCAACTAGTTACTTTTATAGCCTCTCCATGATTAAAATTCAAACTCAAAGATTTTCCCTCCTTTTTTATGACCAATGAATCTTAAAACATCCCAAATACTTTTCCAATAGCCACAAGTGACCCAAACAGGTCGGCCTAACTAAAAACATCATTCCATGCTCCAAAAAGACTCAAATCCCCATGGATAAAAAGATAAAATTACCCTAACACAAAAACTATGATTTTTCATGACATATGAATCACCATATATGTTTAAAGTAGCATTCAAAAATCATACATGGTCACAATTTTTAACAACTAATGAAAACATTTCGTTAAATAGGACCATTGCTTCTTATAATTCTTAAAACACATGTTTCAAAGCACCCCTCAAGACCCTATCTTCACCTTTAGGAATCAAGATCACACAAAATCATCTCAACTATGGAATTTTACATCTATATGGATATTTAAGTACCTGTAAAACACTCCTAAACAATTTAGAGCTCATGAAACATTCACCTCCTCAAACCACAACCATTTTTGTCTTCACCAAACCAAGCTTCCCAAAAAGTTGTTTTCAAAGATCAGCTGGTTAACACACTTCCTGGAACATTAAAGACTTAAAAATGGATTAATTTGATGAAAAATTCATCCCTATTAACTTTAAAGGTGATATAAATCATCATCTAATCCATTTCATGCTCCAACAAACTCAAAACATCCAATAGATCATGTCATATCCTGCATTGGAAAATTTATTTCTGCTCACAAACTGACCTATAAACCATATCAAAACTAATCATCATGAAAAAAAACTTATATGAATGTAAATATATTCTAATCCTATTTCCCAAAAAACTTGAATAACCTCCTAACTCCTCTTATATCTCTTGTAATGTCCAATGTATCGAGGACTCCTTTTTACTACTCCAAACCGCCTTTGACCAATCAACCTAAATAGGGCACACTTTGAAATTTTTCACCATTACCATGTCTTAAAACCTTCTTGGAAATCTATAAAAACTCTTGGGATATCATAAATGGAAATTTAGTCATCACCTCATTTGAAGAACTTTTCACAAACTGGAACTCTTCAGACACTTGCATTTTTAAGTGGGGCCCACATATGACCACATGCTCTAACATAAATTTTTGGAAATATGGAAGAGTATTTTACATCATCCAATCATCACTTTTCTACTAGAAATCAAAACAAGTTCATAAACACACTTTTCTACAAACTGCTCTTGACTAGGGTTTTACTAGGGTTTAAAACCAACTTGCCTTCTTAACGATTGTTCATAAAAACCAGATAATCAAACTACCTCATTATTTTTGTGAAATATTATAAAATAAATATATTAAAAATCTGTGAAATAAAAAATTTCCTATGCAAAGCACATAATTCAGTTGAGCATCAATGGTCTAAATGGAGCTAGAAAACACACTACCAAGTACCCTGTTTCACCAAAATTGATGTATAATGAAAAATATTCATCATGGAAATCTGATTTTTTCCCAAAGAACAAGGGTAAATCCCAATAACATTTCAAATCATCATAATGTCATGGATATATATCTATTTCTCCATCCTATCTCATTTTCATAGCTTCCTTAGGGTTTTGCATTATAAAATCTAGGGTCAACTGAAATAACACTATAACTCATCATGAAAACATTAAAAATGGTCCAAAAATACTTGATACATCATGATACACCTTCTGCATGCATCCATGAGCTTATATAGCTCCATACCTCAATCTCATACCCCCACATCCATACGTGCTCCAATGAGTATCTAAAACATGGTCACCACCTAATATCTACACCTTTCACCTCATGTGAGATCCTAAGCACTCTCAAAACATACTCTCCTACATTATAAAATGATTCTAAAGAAACCAATAAGCTCCAACCACCATGTAAAATCACCTAGGCTAGTTAGGTCACCTGAATAGGCTTACAAGAGCAAACAATCCTTACTAAAACATCAAGTGCACCCATGAAAAAAAATGAAACACATGTCTTCATCACTCCGAGAATTTTCTGACCCTACTCCATTATCCAAATTTTCGTTAATGACGTTTTACATCAATGACAACACTTATGCAACAACATACCAACAATCTCCCTCTTTGTCATTCATGGAAAACCACCTGAACTTCTCCCCTTTTTACATTAATGACAAAAGATACATGTACCTTCATGATATTCATCTTTCTTAGCTTCATAGTATCATTCTTTGGTTATAAACATCAACCAAAGGTCTCAATTAAGCAAAAACGCGTTGAAAATTTCACTAAAAACTGATTTTGCCTTCTCATTGCAAGAAAGAAGCCACTATGTTTCCCTAGATCCAAGCATTTACACCATATGAACAAGATGATAATCATGAAATAAACATAATCCTACCTTTCATTTAGCCAACACATCATCAACTAACTTTTAGGCATGCAAAATTTGCATTTTTCTTCTTAACTCTATTTTGTCCTTCATGAAACCACTTTATAACAAGCCATCATCTAAACCAACCACACCATGGACATGCCAACAATGTCATACATGAGATAAAAACCATCATACCTTCATTATTGAACATACACCTTATTTTCTATGCATATAATTAGCTTTTCAATGCAATCGCTTGCTCTCCATATCACACTAGAACCGATAGCCTTCAAGTAGCTCTCTAGTAGTTTTAGGACCAACTTTGACATGTCCTAGAACCTCATGTACACCTTAACCATGAAATTCACAACTCCCCTTGGACTCAAGACCACCATATCTAGTAGAGGGACAAAAATTCAATCAATTTACCTTCCTCACAAGCCAAAATTATGTTTCAAACACTTGATCCATGTCCTAAACCATTTCTTCAATCTTTCCATCCTTATAAAGTCCCAAACCTTACTATTTTTGAGTCAAGAAATTATTTTTCACAAGAAAAAATAAATAATAATAACTAAACCTTACCATACATGTCTCCAAGATTCTTAGAGCACCTATTAGATAAATGTAATATGTTCCCCATGTCATCAAGATGCCTCACAAACTGTAGCACTTATTTCAAGCTCTCAACACACTATATACCAAATTCATCACTTGATCTTGCATAGGTCACCTTGACATTGATTTATTTACGTCAACAACCAGACCCCATGAATCACCTTACCAACATTACACAAAGGTATTCAAGACATTATTACCTATTCCATAGAGATAATAACACTTGTAGATGCTTAGACCATATCTCCGTAACTTATCATTGTATATCCCATAGTCAAATCTTGCCTAACCATTGATCATATATGTATGAACTTGTAGGCATCTTAAATCACCAAATAACCCTTCATGATCAAATAAAATTCATTCTTTTCATGATATAAAATCATTTGAGATGATACAAACATACCTCATAAACTTGTATAAAAACATATGCTCTGCTCTTTCTCAATTACCAATCCTAAAACTGCATTTTAATGGTACTATAGTATCTTATCAGGATCACTTAAGGTCTTGATTCAATGATTTGAATCAAATTTGATTTGTATACCTTCATGAGACCTCACAATTCATCCATTATTGTACAAGTATACATGCTCCTTGAAATATCATGCCTGCAACACTTTGTAAGTACACTAGTTATGCCTTTATATACATGTCATGTATTTTAAGAGACACATTTTCACTCATGAAGTAACAAATGTGCAGAATAGTACACGAGATTATATTATTTTCTCAACATAGGAATCATAACCCATTCAATCATGTAAAATCCATCTTCTTGAAGCTAAGACCCAACAAATATTGCAATAGGCCCATCTTCATAATTGTGGCACACAACATAGAACTTTGAGCACAATTTCCTCCAAAACTTCACATCATTTCATCTTGTGACATCAAATTGAAATGAATTAAACCATGTAAACTACATTTTATTGGTTATAGACTTATTTCAGACCTTGATGGAGACTTCCCACCCTCAAGGAGTTCTCAAAGTTCATCATAAGATTAAATCATCACCTACAAGCGTATGATGTAAAATGCAACTTTCAACCCTAGGAAGGATAACATCTTACAACTTACCCTTAATGGCATTCTTAGAATCTAAGAAAGGATTTCATAGTATTTTTCATACATTGGATCACCACATATTATCTTCAGAGACCCTTGAAGCCTTGGATTATAATCATCTCCAATATTTACATGTTACATTAGAGCCCTTATAATGGTTAAAGACCATCACAGATCCTTGCTACGATTACACAAACCTTATGGGATACAAAAATCATGTTTATTACTGTAGAAATTCATTGAACATGCTGATTTCAACATTCAATAGAACCAAACCTAATTTTATGGTACTTTCTTTTCCTTATTTTGATTCATAGTGACTAGAGCAAGCTATTTTCACTTTGTGAAGCAACAAGAGTATCATACCATTCTTAACAAAAACTGAGATCAAATTATTTTCTCATCTACACAACTCATGGAAATATTTACACATGTATTCCCAAACTCCTTGTGGCTTAGATTTATCAATAATGGTGCAAATCAATCCTTATACATGTGAAGGATCATTTACATCTTCTAAGATCATAAAGCTCGAATTTACTATCCTTATTTAAGTCCACCGTGAATGCCTTGTAAGAAATAACTTTGTAGACACATAAGAGGCATCTTCTGAGTACATTCAAACTTTTAAATACTATTACACACATGTAAAATCATTTGAAAACCTCAAAGCATAACCAATCAATGAACCAAAGACCTATGACATGGATGTACATGCTCAACACAGTCTTGGAGCACCAAAGGATGCATTAAGGGAAATCTATCACACTTTTAGCCTTATAACATCTTCTTACACTCATCCATAGGTTTCAAATTCTCATTCATGTCATATGAGCTTTGAGAATCAACCAAAATTTATTATACCTTCATTACATCACCAACTGAAATCTCTCATCCTACCAGCCCTTGAAGCAATGAAAATACATCTGACTTTTGATGAAGACCTTATCAAGAAGATACATTACCCATTTTAGATACCCATTTATCCAATATAACACCTTTGAGAACCTTGAATCCTTTCATTTGAGGAAATCAAACCAATTTGCATGTTCATCTTTTTCAATTAGGTCTTCTTACACCTTTACTGTCAAAAACACAATATTGTCAGAAATTCCAGGAGTTTTATACCATTTTAGTGACTAAGACCACTAGAATATTGAAGCCCACACTTTCTATATGATTTTTAAAAAATTTTAGTCGTGGAAACCTCCATTTGTACCTTCAAACATATCTTTCCTTTCCATATCGCTTCTTAAGAACTTCATAGACAAATTATGACCGAGAAACTTCACAATTACACTTTTTTATTTCAATACCACAACCTTGACCATTAATACTTTAGGGATATCACTAGAGGTCCTGATCATACTTTTTCTATGATTTAGATACATGATAAACAATTTCATACCTGAATTTTTCCTTGGTTTGAACTAGTCATTTCATCATGAGCACACTTATATACCATCCTAAGATAGTTTCTGAACAAATAATCATTTGATGACTCATACAAACTTCACACCTTCCTTTCAGAGCATTAGAACCTATAATTTCATGATGAGATCATCATACATGGAACATTTTAGACTCATACCTCACTATATGACCATGACTCAACAATGAATGACAATGTAGACTTGAGAGACCTCACACACCATGAATTAATCCTTTGAGATCATTTCAATCCTTCATTCACATCATAGACACTTGGACACACTTCACTCATGTACTTGAAACTCATGAAAACCTCATGATGCACCTTTGACTCAGAATTGACTCTATGATATACCATAGACCATGGAGTCTCTCACAAACTCCAATTAATGACTCGAATAAAAAGGACCTTTCCATGATTGAAAAGACACAACAACCTTCTCATAAGACATTAGCATGACTCATATACTCACTGAGACATCTCAAATATAAAATTTATTTTTAACAAAACAAATTCAAACCTCAAGATCTCAGAGACAGGTTATACATCACTGACTTATATGCTTTGAAGAACAACAAGACATGAAACTTGACATACACAACATGACCAACTGATAAGAATATGCTAAATGAATTAAAGAGACATACCTCAACACCATAAAGAAGATACACACTGACCAAGACATCTCCCCCTCACTCCAAAGCTTCATTATAACCAATACACCTCTAAAAATCCTAGTAGAGGCATATATCATCATGTAGGGTAGATGATAGACCTAAGAAGGTCTCAACCCTTCTTTCGGCCCCGTGACCGATTCATTATTTTCTGATCCTTGACTTGTCACAATAAACTACTCCTTTTGATTAGTCACACTCTTGGAATCCTCTTGAGCACTTTGACTAGCCTCTTCCTTATTTTTGTATTTCTGAACTTGTTGCTTAGATCCATGTGTTTCTTTCTTCAACTATCTTGGATCACAAAACCCATTAATGTGTCCTATCTTGTGGCACCTAAAGCATTCCACTTATCTTATTTTACACTCAAAATACATATGCCCTTAACCATTGCAATTATAACAAGAACCATTGAACTCACTTACATACCTTCTAGTGTTTGATTTTCCATTCTCGCAATACTTTGCAAGATGTCCCTTTTCATGACAGATGTAGCATACAACACCATATCTCTTACCAACCTTTTTTCCTTCTTGCCTTGACATTATTCTTCATTCTTTCCTTCACAATGATGCTCCTAAAATTTTCCTTTGCAATCATCCTTCTTCTCAACCTTA
Source organism: Taxus wallichiana var. yunnanensis (assembly GCA_018340775.1). Lineage (NCBI taxonomy): Eukaryota > Viridiplantae > Streptophyta > Pinopsida > Cupressales > Taxaceae > Taxus > Taxus wallichiana. Next base: position 1,008,677,847 of record CM031242.1, read on the forward strand.
GGGTTGTACATACTAGCTCTATGTCCATAAACACCACACTTATAGCAATTACCATGAAAAACACCATACCTATATGCATTTGGCTTCATGATAGATGATCTTCCATGAGATGGAAGATTTGAAATCTCTCCCTTGCTTGGATTCCTTATTTCATTAGATCCTTGACTTGATTCTTCTTCATTTTTCTCTATTTTGGATGAATCCTCCATGAAGCCTAGGCCTGTTTTATCACCATAAAACTTTTTTTTTTTAATATCTTACTCATATTTTTTGAACTCTCTTGAAAATATAATACCTTGCTTGTCATGGTGCTTAACTCTTTCTTTAGTTCCTCTTTCTTAGCCTCATGTTTGAGACATTCTTCCCTCTTGATCTTCAACTCATCTTGTTCCTCCTCAAATCGAGCCTTAAAAACCTTGAGTGCGTCCTCAAGAAATGCAACCAATTTCTCTAGCTAAATTGTGTAGCCTCTATTGGGCCAAAAAAATCCCCCATAATTGTCCCCAAAGATCACCCTATAGTTTGTTAGCATAATTTCAAGGGGCCACTCTGATAACAATTGTTAGAAGTGAAAAGGACTGAGAGGTGGGGGGGGGTGAATCAGTCACCAATAAAACATTTCACACTATACTTCAGAATATCAAACACACAAACTCATGAAGCACAAGTATCAATGTGTAATCACAAGAAAATAGACTTCACTTGTGAAACCTAATAAAAGAAAGGATCATAATACACACAAAAATCCACTTATATTGATAGTCAAATCACATAACCATACTTTTATTGATATTCAAATCAGATCAAAATGAATGATCTCTTCAACAATAATCAACAAGATATAATGAAGAGCTACCAAGACAATAAACTTTGTCTCATGAACACATATGAAGATATACTTCTTTGCAAATGCATTAAACTCGATATATGATCTGAAAATAATGTAGAAACCTACAAATGAGATCAACATGCTAAGGAAATAAAATTCAAACATATAACACAAGATCTTCCCTTCTTCAATTCTCCATCAAAGAAACATAACCATCTTTTTTCTTTGCTCAAATCCTTCTCATGAAAACTCAACCAGCTACTGACCTAGAATGAAATTCCAAGGTTTTTGGCTAGACCAAGGGGATTTTCTTTGCAGAAAAGGGTTCTTCAAAATAAGATAAAAGGGGTTCCAAAATATTAGCAACAATGTGCCCATAACATCACTTTTATAGCCTCTCCATGATTAAAATTCAAAATAAAACATTTTACCTCCTTTTTCATGACTAATTAATCTTAGAAACATCTCAAATACTTTATCAATAGCCACAAGTGACCCAAGTAGGTCGGCCTAACTAAAAACATCATTCCATGCTCCAAAAAGACTCAAATCCCCATGGGTAGAAAGATAAAATTACCCTAACACCAAAACTATAATTTTTCATGACCCATAAATCACCATATATGTTTAAAATAACATTTAAACATCATAAATAGTCACATTTTTCATCAACTAATAAAAAAATTTTGTTAAATGGGATCATTGCTTCTTATATTTCTCAAAACACCCGATTCCAACACCCCTCAAGACCTTATCTTCACCTTTAGGCTTCAACATCACACAAAATCATCTCAGCTATGGAATTTTACCACCATATGAAAATTGAAGGACCTATAAAACAATCCTAAATAAGTTAGAGCTCATGAAAAATTCACCTTCTCAAACCACAACAATTTTTGTCTTCACCAAACCAAGTTGCCCAAAAAGATGTTTTCAAAGATTTATCTGGTTAAATAACTTCCTAGAACATTCAAGACTTACAAATGGATTATTTTGATGAAAAAATAATCTTTGTTCAATCTAAAGATGATAAAAATTATCATCTAATCCATTTCATGCTCCAAAAACTCAAAACATATAGTATAACATGTCCTATCTTGCACTTGAAAAAATATTTTTACACACAAATTGACCTGGAATCCATATCAAAACTAATAATCATGAAACAAACCTTATATAATTGGAAACATATTTTAATTCTCTTTCCAAAAATATCTAATCACCTCCTAACTCCTCTTGTATCTCTTGTAATATCCAATTTACCGAAGACTCATTTTTGCTGCTCCAAAACTACCCTTTGACCAAACCAACCTAAATAGGGCACACGTTAAAAATTTCCACCATTACCATGACCTGAAACCTACATGGAAATATATAAAAATCCACGGGATCGATAAACAGTAAATTTAGTCATTACCTCATTTGAAGAATTTTTCCACAAACTGGAACTCTTCAAAAACTTTCATTTTTAAGTGGGGCCCACATATGACCACATGCTCTAACATGCCTTTTTGGAAATATGGAAGATCCCTTGTACAACATAAAATCATCAATTTTCCATTAGAAATCAAAATAAGCTTATTATACATACTTTTCGTAAACCGCTATTGACTAGGGTTTTACTAGGGTTTAAAACCAACTTACCTTCTTAATGTTTGTTCATAAAAACTGGATGATAAAAATAAATAATTATTTTTATGAAACCTCTTAAAATCAATATATAAACATACCTAAAATCCAAAAGGTCCCATACAAATCAAATAATTTAGGGTGAGCATTAGAAGGTCCAAATCGAGCTAGAAAACACACTACCAAGTACCCTGTTTCTTTGAAACTCGATATATCATGCAAAATAATCATCATGGAAATATGTAATTTTTCCCACAACCCAAGAACACATCCTAATAATAATTACAATCATAATAATTTCATCGATATCTCTCCATTTCTCCATCCTATCTCATTTGGATAGCTTCCCCTTAGGGTTTTACACTGCAGAAATTAGGGTTAACTAAAAGAACATTATAACTCATCATGACAATACTCAAAACAGTCCAAAAATACTAGATAAATCATGGTACACCTTCCTACATGCATCCATGATATTATATAGCTCCATACCTCAATCTCATACCTCCTTGCACCAAATGAGTAGTTGAAACATGGTCACCAATCAAGATTCTACACCTGCACCTCATGTGAGTGCCCAAAAATTATCCAAACATACTCTCCATCATGCTAACATGCTTATTAAGAAACCAAGAAGATCCAACCACCATGCAACATCACATAAACTTGCTAGGTTACCTAAATAGACTTGTAAGAGTAAGCAATCCTTACTAAAACATCACGTGCACCCATGAACAAACTTGAAACACATGTCTTCATCACTATGAGAATATTATGACCCTACTTCATCATCCATTTTTTTTATTAATGAGGTTTTTCATCGATGACAACACCTATGCAACAACATACCAACAATGGGTTCATACAAAATTGAAGAAGTCTTCAAAAATGGAACAATTCAACTTATTCCAATTGATGGCGAGAAGAAAGTGACGTTGGTTAATGGCCATAGATTTAGGCTATACCACAAACTAGAATCTAAAGAGGAATTATAAAGTATGACTCAATAATATTCAGCTATGAATTGTTTGGACAAAGTATCTTTGTCTAATTCAACTCAGAGCTAAGTTATTTCTCAATGAGAATAAAGAGGAGATGATTGAAAAATAGAAATGGTGACCATAATACCTTGAAGCATTTGCTGAAAACCAACAATGGCGTACAAGGAATGATAACCTTGAGATCATACCAATCCAAGAACACAGATGTTAATCAAACACCATGATCAATTCGATGAAAGTAATTCATCGAATAACTTTACATAAACCTTTGCAAACAAATGAGCAACAATATCATATATTATTATGGAACTCAATGAAATACAATGAGAATGGACCTTGCTTATATATGCAAGGAATAACAATCTAAGAACCAATCAAGGTCATAGATCAAGCCATAAATCAAGGAAATAATTAGTCATCAAAGAACTAGTCAAGACCATAGATTTAGGAAATAATTAAACATCAAGGATCTAGTCAATACCATAGATCAAGGAAAGAACTAGTCAATACCATAGATCAAGGAAAGAACTATACCTAACAACTAGATAATATCCCCTAATATCTAAATAAATAAAAAGAAATATCCACACACATAAGTGGGTGAGGATAAATACAATAAAGGTAAATAAAGTACCTAGGTGAACATGAGCTAAGGTAAATGCCTTCTCTAGCACTCCCCTTAAGTGAAGCTAGGGGCCAAAATAGAAGTGACTTGTCCATAATATAAGTCCCAACAACTAGGCCTGATGAGGTACTCATGTATAATATACCCATGAAGAAATATTGAACCAAAAGAAGGAAAGAATCATGCTAGAAGGAAAGATAAAGAAGAATAAGAAGAAGGAATATGTTCTCATGAAGACTCCCTAAGAACAACTTTTGAAACCCCAAGCATGCCACACAACTCAAGGTAGTGAGGTGATGAAAAAGGCTTCATAAATATGTCTACAACTTCTTGCATTCGGTCGAATGTAGTCCAAGAAAAGAACTCCATCCTAAATGTGTTAAAAAATGAAGTGGATGTGTATCTCAATATTCTTGGTCCATTTGGTGCTCAAAAGGGTTTCGAGAAATGTGAATTGTGCTTTGGTTATCACACTAAAGTATAGTCAGTGAATTCTATGGGAATCCAAACTCACATCAATAACTATCGAAGCCAAATAATTTTACGTCTCATTATAATCGCTGCCTTGTACTCTACCTCTCGAAGATGAACTTTCAATAGCCTGTTATTTTTGCATGCCCAAGCAATGGAGAAGAACCAAGACAAAAGGATAGCCAAAAGTGGAACTCCTGTCATCAATAGAACCTAACCAATATGAATCTGTATATCCAACCAACTGAGTAGAACCCCTAGTGTAGTCTTGGCCAAAGTGGGAAGTTTCATGCAAGTAACAAAAATCCTTTTAGCATCGTGTATATGACTACTATGAGGAGAATGTACAAACTGAGATAAAATCCCTACTACAAATGAAATAGCAGGGTGAGTATGGGTCAAGTACATGAGACTTCAAACCAACTTCCTATAAGAATTAGGATGAAAAATTAGAGTGGTACATGTGGAAGTAAGAGTAACTCCAGACTGAAAGGGAGATGGACTTGGCTTGCAATCGGTTATATCAAAGCGCTGAAGAAGATCATGGGTGTAATTTTGCTGACTCAAATGAATCCACTGAATGCATCGAGAAATCTGAAAACTAAGGAAGTAAGGTAATAACCCAAGATCTCTCATATCCAATTGTGTAGAAAGAATGATTTAAATAGTTTGAATGTGGGAAGAAGAGCTGCCAAGTAAGTAACAGATCATCAACATACAAGAAAAGTATCACAATATCCTCACCAACATGCTGGAGATACACTATATGATTGGAGTGGCAATGAACAAAACTAGTAGATATAAGAAAAGAATCCATCTTCTCATACCAAGCCCGAGGTGCTTGTTTAATACTGTAGAGAGACCTTGAGCCTACAAACAAGAGAAGAATCCTGAACAAATCTAGTAGGTTTCTCCATGTATATTTCCTCTTGTAAATCTCCATGTAAGAAGGCACTCTTCACGTCCATCTGGTATATGGGCCACCCCTGTGATGTAGTAATAGTAAGTACAAGGCATACAAAATCCATCTTGGAAATGGGTGAAAAAGTCTCAAAGTAATCAATACCTTCAACTTGTGAAAAACCTTTACAACAAGATGAGCCTTATACTTGTTAATGGGCCCATCATTTTGTGCATTTGGTTCAAGTATACCAACTTATACCTAACCATCTTTCTTCCTTTAGGAAGAGATACCAAATCCCAAGTATGATTCTTCATCAAAGAATAATATGCACCTGCCATCACATCATCCCACTCATGTATCCCATGAGGCTTTGGAAAATACTATGGATCCTCAGAAACTACTTGACATAAAATTCCAGAACTTGTAGAATGTGGGTGATGATGCCTAGTGGGTGGAGGATCCCATATGAAAGGTGATGCCTCAAAAACTTTAGTATGAGCCCACTTAGGCATAATGACAACATCCGTGGGAATAAGATCATCAACAACATCTATAACCACCTCATCAACCTCCTCAAAGAAAGGATCCTCAAGACAAGATGAAGAAGAAGGAGACATGGAAGAAAATGAAGAATCATGAGTGAAGCGCTCATCAAACTGAACATGTGTTCAAAAAATAACGACATAAGTATCGAGAATCTAGAAGTTTATAAGCTTTCATTTCCTCACAATACCTGACAAAGATCAAGGGTTTTATCTTCTTATAGAAAGATTCACTTTTCTTCTTTGGTAAAAAGGCCCAAGCGTGGCTCCCAAAGACTAAAAAAATGAGACATCTCGGCTTAGTGTTAGACCAAGTTTCCTCGGAGTCAAATTCTCAAGTTCTCTATGTGGTGTGTGATTCTGAATGTAGTTAGCACAATTAACTACTTTTACCCAGTAGATAGGAGGTAAATATCTAGAATGCATCATACAGTTAGCGATTTACTTCAAATTTATATTCTTCCGTTATGCTAAGCCATTCTGTTGTAGAGTATGAGGAACTTAATGCTAGTGAATAATGCCTTGAGTAGACAAAAAATCAGAAAACTCATTACATATGTACTCACCCCCACTATCGGTGTAAAGGTTATTTATGTAACTATAATATTGTTTCTTAACCAAATTATTGAAGAATTTGAAGTTTGAAAAAACATCACTTTTGTACTTGAGAAAATAAACCCAAGTACACCTCGATAAATTATCAATAAAGGTAAGTGCATACTTGGCTCCATTGAAAGCGGGGATAGGAAAAACCATCAAGTCACTATGCAAAAGATCAAGTGATGAAGAAAATCTCTTGGAAAATTGATTAGGAAATGGATCTTGGTGTTGTTTCCCTAATGCACAGTTAGAGAAAAATCCCTCAAGATAATAAACTTTATGAAGACCATCTACCATACCATGAGTTCTCAACTCCTTCAAATATTTGTAATTGAGATGTCCAAATCTTTCATGCCAAATCTTACTCTTTGAATCTGTATGAGAAACCAATCTTGTCCCTATAGAGGAAGTTTCATCAAAACCCTCAAAGTGATATAGTCTAGAATTATGATCAACAATACCTTGAGCAACAAGTGAATGAGGCTCTAACAAAGTTCGTACTTCTACTCCATGTGGTGTAAAAGTCATTGTTTTTCCTTGACCATAATGACAAATTTGATATACAAAAAGCAAATTTTTGGTAATGTTAGGAACATACAATGCATCTTGGATAATGCCACCATCAAGGTTTATATCACCTTTTCCCTCAATAGAAAGAAAGGAATAATATCCAACCTTAATTTTGGAATTAGAACTCAAACCTAGAGAAACAAAAGACTCCTTGGAAGAAGTCATGTGATGATAAGAACTAGAATCTATAACCCAAGTATTTGCAAGTGGTTACCGAGATCTCCAAACAACATTAAGTTCTTTGTCATGTTGATTAGAATAAGGTGAAGTGGAGATAGAAATTTTGTGTTTCTTGATTGTATCCTCTAAGGATTGCATTCGCTTATAACACCTATGTTCTTCATGACCACTACCCCCACAAAAATAACATGAAAGGCTAGACTTATTATTAGATTTATAAGACTCCTTGGGTTTAGAGTTGTTTTCTTTGGGTTTAGGAGCACTTTGAGATGGAGAAGGGGTGGATTTGGTTTTAATTTTTTGTTTTCCCTTTCCCTTAGGATTAGATGAAACTAATGCCTTTTGAGAGGTGGAAGACTCAAGGTGAGACAATTTGGATTCTTCCCTAGTAAGTCTTTCACAAAAATTTCTAAGTCGGGCATTTTGAATGTGTCACCTAAGGCATCCATACTAGAGAAAAAGGTAGAAGAAAATATTTGAAATGGTCCTCTCAACTTGGATAGAATCAAGTAAACACACTCTTCATCTTTCTTATCTCTTCCACTTCCCTTCAATTGTGTCAACAAATGCTTGAACTTGGTAAGATAATCTATAATTGTTGGAAAATACTCAAGATTAAGAGAGGTGATCTCAATTTCAAGTTACATGGCTCTCATATGATCCACCTTACCAAATTAGTCCTCTAATTTCTCCCATATTTTAAAAGGAGAGTCACATTTTTCCAAATGAAACAAAAAATCTGTCATTTACATAAGTTCCTATCAAAGCTATACACTCATCAAATTTGCAAATGGTACTAAAATTTCTCATATTCTCTAGTGAACATTGGTTGTTCTAAAGAATTTAAAGTCCATAATCCTTTCCTCTTAATTATTGTTTCCATATGTGTTAATTATGTGTTGTTAATGGCTCAACATGGTCTAATGCAAAAGTAGATAAAGATGCCATCCTACAAAAATCACCAAATTAAATGCAAGAACCAAGCAATGCAACAATAGCCCCCCCTTATTTTGGCACTTTATATTGAGTGTGTGTTACAATATGGAACTTTATAATTATAGTTTTATTCTTAAAATAAATATTTCCAATGGAAAGAGCACAAAAAAACAAGCACTTTTACAAAAAAATGGCACTCAAAATCACGTTACCGATCAAAATATACAAGCTTTTCAATATTATGCTCTACTATTTATTTTGATTGCCACTAAAATAGAATAAAATGATCTTGCCTTCACCACAAAAATAAAATGAAAGGGGGCTGGAGTTAAACACCTAGTAGTAGGAAGCTAGTCAATACCATAGATCAAGGAAAGAACTATACCTAACAACTAGATAATATCCCCGTAATATTTAAATAAATAAAAGAAATATCCACGCACATAAGTGGGTGAGGATAAATACAATAACGGTAAATAAAGTACCTAGGTGAACATGAGCTAAGGTAAATACCTACTCTAACATGGTGGCCATTTATTCTAAAAAATAAAAAATATAATAATAAATGTAGGTGGTTAAAAAGCTGGAAATGGAGGTCACCACCCTTCAATCATGCAGAAATAAATGAAAAAAATACGTGGATAAAATATCAAAGGCACATTAAAATGATAAACCAAATATGTGACAAGTGAAATTAATCAGGTATGCACAATTATTCTCTTCTTAAATGTTGTAAAGTTAATTTATGAAATGCTCATTATTGTACTTATGCGAATTGACAACCTCCCTCTTTCCCAATGTTCTCACACGCTTCACATATCCCAAAACCCTTTGTCCATCTCGTATTAATCTCCACATGTACCCAATTACTCCCTCCTTTATCATTATCACATTGAGATTTGTAGAACTTTCCCAATTTGCATTGTTCTATATATAACCGTTTTTTCTCCATATCTCTTTCCCAATGCTTATTTTATCCATTACACTCCTACATCGCTTGAGTTCCATTCTTGTGCCAATTACTATTTATATGACATTGTTTCTCCATTCATGTGCTCCATTATTTTCAATTGTGTGAAATTACTTTCTCTATTTCAAGCACTGAGTCATGGGGTTCACACTTAGGCATGAACCGATAAGTTCAATAGAATTGTTAGTTGATGCAAAGTCGGTGGAAATTTTTGAAAAGTAAGGATGGCTTGATTTCCTTCTTGTATACGAGGGGTTCAACCCAAAAACAATAGAGGAGTTCACAAATAACATGGATGAGGGATATGCTACCATAAGAGGTAAGAAATTTTTGTTCAGTCCCACTATAATTAGCCATATTTTAGGAATACCAGAAGAGGATCAGTTAGTTAACTATAGGACCTTTTATTATGAAATTATTAAAATATTTTTTGTGGGAAAGAAGGAAAAATTAGAACTGGTTATGGACAATAAGGGAAAAGATAAAGGCATAAAAATAAGTACTCTCCCTGAGCCTTGAGCGAAAGTAGCTAAGTGGATAATCAAATATTTCACCTATGAGGGTCAATATGAGATCATTTTGGGCCCTGTTTTGAGAATTCTTATCCACCTTCTCCATGGCCAAGTTAAATCCCAGAACAAAGTATTTTTTCTTCAATTATTGGTTGATTATATCTCTGTCACTAAAAATTTCTATTTGGGTGCCTCTTACTTGAAATATTAAGGCCTAATATATTAAATTTTTAAGCATCATTTTTCAAGAAAAAACATGGCCTCAAGAAGTGGATGAAATTTAAGAAGTATCCCATAGAGTCTAAATTGATTTTAGAATGAGGGCCTTCCACTTTTAAACCACCTAATAAACGCCTTAGGGCATTTAGGCATGTGTCGAGCCTCAATGAACCCCAATTAGAAATTTGTCCATCTCAAGAAGAACAAGAGGCAACTACTATTATGAAAACCCTACTCTAGACACCACATGTGTCCCTCTTCCATTATGTTTCACCCTCTATTCCAGTTTCATAAAAATAAGTTGATCAAACCCCAACCATTACTAATGAGTCTCCCAATCAAGAGAAAGGTAAGGCACCCATGGTTGAAGGAGAACCTATTCTCCCGATTCGATACAAAATTATGCCACAAGTATTGTCTCTTTCCAAAATTCAATTTTAACTCTAAATAGCCCAAGATAGAATTACAAAACTACATCCTCTCCTTTAATCTAAAGAGTCCATTTTCTCCCAACTAGACATTGAAAAAACCAAAAATTACAATAGCTACATCATACTATAGTAACAACATGAAAAAAAACTCTTCAAATTTAGCATGATCTAGATGAGAAGGAACAACACAACTAAAACCTTAAAACAAATGCAAAAGAGTTAAATGCATCACTTGCAATTTTGCAAGAAAATAGAAAGGAAATAGAGCCTATGGCCACCACATAACAAATAATTCAGACAGACTTTGTGTTTCCTCAAATTATTGTCTTAAGAGGAATGGCTAAGTGGATGCAAGAGTGTTATAGGATCAAGGGATTTGATGATGAAAATAAGGTTTTAAAGGAAGAGAACAAACTACTTCAAGATAATGTGCTTAATGTTTTCTGGTTGTATGATCAGGACCTCTCATGCATGGATCCTTCTAACTTCTATGCACTATTTTTAAAGGAGAAATTCTTCATGTGGCGAGTTTTTGAGACTTTTTATTAGATATATAATTTGATGATGATAAGAAGTTTTTTGGAGCATACACAGTAGGAAATGATGTTGCTAAGAATCTACTCTGTGAATTTTATGTTCATAAGTTCCTTCTCCTTGAACAGATTGAGATTCCAATTAATTTATATGTGGGAGAGGTACAATTAAGGGCATTCATCTCTACTTTGAGGCATCAGTCCAAATGGAAGGAGTAGAGAGGAACATATGTTTGAGAAGAAGCTAATATATGCCTCTTAATGAGGCATGATCTCCCTACCCCCATCTAGTTTTTCAACATGATTTCGAGTCTCGGTGTGTATTGTTTATGATTAGTGGAAAAGTATAAGGAAATTTTAAGGATTTTTGTCAAAGATTTTAGGAGCCAATGTTTAATGTTGATTTCCTTACTTTCCAACTGAGATATGGACTACTTCTAGAGGCCTAGAAGGAGGTAATTTCACCAACTAACCTCCACTAGTTGTTGAAAAGGGATAAAGACCTTTGTAAAATCATTCTAGAAATGCAAGAAAAGTGGGTTAGAATGTGTTATAGACCTCCATTAGTCATAGCCCCAGTACCATGATGGAATTCCACTAATGATCAACCTAAAAATAGTTATAAAACATGAAGAGAAACAATCATACGAGTTCTTTGGCTTTTGTAACACTAATTTAGATGAGACATGGCAAATTTTTTCCAATAAATACAATTGTTCAAAAATTGTTGTGATTGAATAAGTAAATGAGATGATCTACTAGATCTTAAGTGTGGGGGAGTGATGAACCCCTATTTTTCCATGTTTTATCCTATGTGAAACCCTGTGTTACCATGATATCATTTTTCACTATGTATAATATTGAAATTTTATAATTAATACTTTACTATGTTTTGGAAGGAAATATTGTGCATATTATTGTTATTTTCATCTTGTTATTGCTTCTTCAAATATGTCTTGAATGAACCTTTATGAGTATTAACAATGTATTTGGAAAAAGATATGTTGTGGCATTACCGAATTTAACTCTGCAGACCAACATAAGACTCATTTAATATACTAGTGTAGGGCTCATTTTATAACACATGACTCTCCCTTGCATTAGCGCAAGACTCGCTTGGGAGTGAAGGACTCATCCAGATCGGTAATGTGAACTCGCTTAAAATGAGAAGCTCACGTAAAAGAGGCAAATGGCTCGATGGATGAATGATGAGTTGATGTAGCCAAAGACACACTAGTTAACACATCATTGGAGCATTAAATGTGTACTACTATCTCAACCTTCATGCAAATTATGAGGACCAAGTAATCCCAAATTAACAAAAATTTCTTGAATACACGAAAGGAAACAAACATCACACTCATAGATTTATAATCATCATAATTACACATAATCAAATCAATATATTCTAGCACTAATTAAATGTCTCAAAAGAGTCAATTACGGGCCTCATTTGTAGTTAACAAGGTGAATTTGACCCCAACATAGTATGGATTAATCCTTCCACGATTGTAATTCTTAAAACATCTAGTTGTTGTTATAGGCATCTTCTAGTTAAGTAGTTGTTATTAATTTCTAATAACTAGTTCTCTCTAGAGAGACTAGGATTACTCTAAATATAAAAAAGAAAATAAAGTAGGAATAAGGAGTTAGTTGATTATTATAAAAACAATTCTTCCAAATCAATATAGTGTTGATTCCAAGGAAATCTCAACTTGTGTGATTTACAAACGCTAAACTAGATCAGAGGGAAGTAGCAAGGGCCACTCCTCCAAAACGTGAAGGGATAATTTATGTTATGTTACATTAATTTGGTTTATCGAAAAGTATGACATTCTTTTTAGTTCTTTTAATTCTACATTCAATAATCCTTTATTTTCAATCAACTTCATTTCTTATAGAAATTAATATAAGTATTTAAAATGAATGATAACCAGATCGTACTAATCCAAGAACACAGATGTTAATCAAACACCATGATCAATAAAATGAAAGTAATTTGATAGAATAACTTTACATAAACCTTTACAAACAAATGAGCAGCAATATCATATATTATTATGGAACTCAATGAAATACAATGAGAATGGACCATGCTTATATAGGTAAGGAATAACAATCTAAGAACTAGTCAAGGTCATAAATCAAGCCATAAATCAAGGAAATAATCGGTCATCAAAGAACTAGTCAAGACCATAGATTTAGGAGTGAACTAGACATTAAGGATCTAGTCAATACCATAGATCAAGGAAAGAACTAGTTAATACCATAGATCAAGAAAATAACTATACCTAATAACTAGATAATATCCCCCTAATATCTAAATAAATAAAAATAAATATCCACACACATAAGTGGGTGAGGATAAATACAATAAAGGTAAATAAAGTACCTAGGTGAACATGAGATAAGGTAAATACCTACTCTAACACTCCCCCCTCAAGTGAAGCTAGGGGCAAAATAGAAGTGACATGTCCATAGTATGAGTCCCGATAACTAGGCCTGATGAGGTACTCATGTACAATATATCCATGAAGAAATATCAAACCAAAAGAAGGAAATAATCATGCTAGAAGGAAGATGTTCTCACGAACACCCCCAAGAACAAATTCTAAAACCCCAAGCATTCCATGCAACTCAAGGTAGCGAGGTGATGCAAAAGGCTTCGTAAAGATGTCTGCAACCTGCTACTTGAGTTAAAATGTACTCCAAGTAAAGAAATCCATCCTGAATGTGCTGACGAATGAAGTGGATGTGTATCTCAATATGCTTGGTCCACTAGTGCTCAACTAGGTTGTGAGAAATGTGAATTGCACTTTGGTTGTCACACCAAAGTACAGTCGGTGAATCCTATAGGAATCCAAACTCTATCAATAACTGTTAAAGCTAAATAATTTGTTGACTCACTGTAACTGATGCCCTGTACTCTGCCTCTAAAGATGAAAGTGCAATATCCTGTTACTTTTTACATTCCCAAGAAACTAGAGAAGAACTAAGAAAACAAATAGCCAAAAGTGGGACACTGTCATCAATAGAACCTACCCAATTTGAATCTGTATACGTAACCAACTAAGTAGAACCCCTAGTGTAGTGTAGGCCAAAGTGGGAAGTGTCATGCAAATATTGCAAAATCCTTTTAGCATCCTTCCAGTGACTACTATGAGGAGAATGTGCAAATTGAGATACAATCCCTACTACAACTGAAATATTAGGGCGAATATGAGTCAAGTACATGAGACTCCCAACCAACTGCCTATATAATGTAGGATCACAAAGTGGTGTGGTACATGTGGAAGTAAGAGTATCTCCAAACTGAAAAAGAGATGGATTTGGCTTGCAATCAGCAATATCAAAGTGATTAAGAAGATCATGGGTGTAATTTTTCTTACTCAAATGAATCCATGAATCTATCTGAAAAATCTGCAAACCAAGGAAATAATGTAATAACCCAAGATCTGTCGAGTCAAACGTGTAGAAAGATCCTCCTGGATACTCTAAATGTGGGAAGAAGATCTGCCAATAAGTAACATATCATCAACATAAAATAAAATTATCACAATATCCTCACCATCATGTTGGAGATACATTGTATGATCGAGTGGTAATAAACAAAGCTAGTAGAAAGAAGAAAAGAATCCATCTTCTCATACCAATCCCAAGGGGATTGTTTGAGACCATAGAGATACCTTGAGATCCTACAAATAAGAGATGAATCGTGAACAAATCCAACTAGTTGCTCCATGTATGTTTCCTCTTGTATATATCCATGTAAGAAGGCACTCTTCACATCCATCTGCTATACGAGCCACCCCTATGATGCATAGCAATAGCAAGTACAAGGAATACATAATCCATCTTGGTAATGGGTGAAAAAGTCTCGAGTAATAAAACCTTCAACTTGTAAAAACCCTTTACAACAAGATGAGCCTTATACTTGTTGATGGACCCATCATTTTGCATATTTGGTTCAATATACCAACTTACACCTAACCATCTTTTTCCTTTAGGAAGAGATACCGAATCCCAAGTATGACTCTTCACTAAAGAAGAATACTCAGCTGTCATCACATCATCCCACTCCTGTATCCCATGAGCCTTTGAAAAACTTTGGATCCTCATAAACTACCTGACACAAAATTCAGAACTTATAGAATGTGTGTGATGATGCCTAGTGGGTGGAAGATCCTGTATGAAAGGTGTTTCCTCAAAAAAATATAGTGTAAGCCCACTTAGGCATAGTGACAACATCGGTGGGAATAAGATCCTCAATGACATCTATAACCTCATCATCAATCTCCTCAAAGAAAGGATCTTCAAGATGAGATGAAGAAGGAGGCATGAAAGAAGATGAATCATGGACGAGTGGAGCACTCATCAAAATGAACATGTGTTTGAAAAATAATTTCATGTGTATCAAAATCTAAAATTTGATAAGCTCTCATGTCCTCACAATAACCTACAAAGATCAAGGCTTTACTCTTCTTATCCAAAGCTTTCCTTTTCTTATTTAGCACAAAGGCCTAAGAATTGCTCCCAAATACTCGAAGAAATGAGGCATTTGGCTTAGTGTTGGACCAAGCTTCCTCTAGAGTCAAATGCTCAAGTGCTCTGTGTGGTGTGTGATTCTGAATGTAGTTAGCAAAATTAACTACTTTTTCCCAATAGATAGGAGGTATATCTCTAGAATGCATCATACAATTAGCCATTTCCTTCAAAGTTCTATTCTTTCATTCTACTAAGCCATTCTGTTGTGGAGTATGAGGAACATAATTATTGTGAATAATGCCTTGAGTTGCCAAAAATTAGAAAAATCATTGTTGAAGTAATCCCCCATTATCAATACGAAGGTTCTTTATGCAACTAGAAGATTTTTCTCAACCAAAGCCTTGAAGACATCAAAGTGTGAAAAAACATCACATTTGTACTTTAGAAAATAAACCCAAGTACGCCTCGATAAATTATCAATAAAGTTAAGTGCATACTTATCTCCATTGAAAGAGGGGGTTGGAAAAACCATCAAGTCACTATGCACAAGATCAAGTGGTGAAGAAGCTCTCTTAGAAAAATTCTTAGGAAATGGATCTTGGTGTTGTTTCCTTAATGCACATCCAGAGAAAACTCCCTCAAGACAAGAAACTCTAGGAAGACCATCTACCATACCATGAGTGCTCAAATCCTTCAAATATCTATAATTAAGATGTCCAAATCTTTAATACTAAAGCTTACCCTATGAATTTGCATGAGAAACAAATCATGTCCCTATAGAGGAAGTGTCATAAAAACCCTCAAAGTGATATAGTATAGAACTATGGTCAATAATACCTTGAGAAACAAGTGAATAAGGATTCAACAAAGTTCTTACTTCTACCCCATGCGGTGTAAAAGTATTTGTTTTCCATTGACTAGAATGACAAATTTGATATACAGAAACAAATTTGTAGTGATGTTAGGAACATATAGTGCATCTTGGATATTGCCACCATCAAGTTGTATATCACCTTTTCCCTCAATAGAAAGAAAGGAAGAATCTCCAACCTCAATTTTGGAAGTAGAACTCAAACCTAGAGAAACAAAAGACTCCTTAGAAGAAGTCATGTGATGAGAAGCACTAGAATCTATAACCCAACTGTCTGCAAGTGGTGATTGAGATCTCCCAACAACATTAAGTGCTTTGCCATGTTGATTAGAAGGAGGTGGAGTGGAGATAGAAATTTTGTGTTTCTTGATTGCATCCTCTAAGGCTTGCATTCACTTATAACACCTATGTTCTTCATGACCAATACCCCCAAAAAGAGCATGAAAGGCTAGACTTATTCTTGGATTTAGAAGACTCCTTGGGTTTAGAGTTGTTTTATTTGGGTTTAGGAGCACTTTGAGATGGAGAAGGGGTGGATTTGGTTTTACTTTTTGGTTTTCCCTTTCCCTTAGGATTAGATGCAACTAATGCATTTTGAGAGGTAGAAGACTCAAGGTGAGACAATTTGGATTCTTCCCTAGTAAGTCTTTCACAAAATGTTTCTAAGTCAGAATTTTGAATGTGTCACCTAAGGCATCCATGCTAGAGAAAAAGGTAGAAGAAAATATTTGAAATGGTCCTCTCAACTTGGATAGAATCAAGTAAACACACTCTTCATCTTTCTTATCTCTTCCACTCCCCTTCAATTCGTGTCAAAAATACTTGAACTTGGTAAGATAGTCTATAATTGTTGGAAAATCTTCAGGATTAAGAGAGGTGATCTCAATTTCAAGTTGCATGGCTCTCATATGATCCACCTTACCAAATAAATCCTCTAATTTCTCCCATATTTTGAAAGGAGAGTCACATTTTTCCAAATGAAACAAAATACTATCACTTACATAAGTTCCTATCAAACCCATACACTCATCAAATTTTCATTGGTACTAAAATTTCTCATATTCTCTAGTGAACACTGGTTGTTCTGAAGAAGTTAAAGCCCATAATCCTTTCCACTTAATTATTGTTTCCATTCTTGGTTTCCATGTGTGGTAATTATGTGTTGTTAATGGATCAACATGATCTAATGCAGAAGTATATGCCATCCTAAAAAAATCACCAAAATAAATGCAAGAACCAAGCAATGCAACAAGACCCCCAAACAATGCAACAAGAACCCCATTTTGGCACTTTATAACGAGTACGTGTCACAATATAAAACTTTATAATTATAGTGAGATTCTCAAAATAAATATTTCCAATGGAAAGAGCAAAAAAACAAGCACTTTTTCAAAAAACGACACTCAAAACCGAGTTACCGATCAAAAGTTACAAGCTTTTCAATATTATACTCTACTATTTGTTTTAGTTGCATGACTAAAATATAATAAAATGCTCTTACCTTCACCACACAAATAAAATGAAAAGGGTTTGGAGTTAAGCACCTACTTAGCAAGAATCACAAGATTTAAGCCCTCATATGACCATACCATATGACTAGGGGCTAAGGATTTCAATGGATGTGTGAAACTTACTATTTTGGGGTGTGCCATTTGTTTTGAAAGTCACATCCAACTACTTCTTCTAGAATCCAAAACACATAGAAAATAACTTATGAGGTTTTTGTTAAAAATTGCATAATAATATGAGAAATAATCACCAAATACTATAATATACAAATTGAATTCATTCGGGATGTTTTATTCACAGGTAGAGGTTACATTATATAGGAGAATGACATCCTTAGAATATGGAGTCAAACAATATCACATTCCCACTTATCTCTCCAACATGATTCTCTCCACCTTTATTTCAACTATCCCTTTATTCCCTCATGATGAGTTGTCTATTACAACTCATCATTCACTCACATAATGTAATATCTAAATATTACATTTTACAAATAGTAACTCACACACACTATTAATAATGTTACAAACAATATATTCGTAACATTCACTCCCCTATTGTTTACATTATTAATCCCTATTACACACTC
Source organism: Taxus wallichiana var. yunnanensis (assembly GCA_018340775.1). Classification (NCBI taxonomy): domain Eukaryota; kingdom Viridiplantae; phylum Streptophyta; class Pinopsida; order Cupressales; family Taxaceae; genus Taxus; species Taxus wallichiana. The sequence goes on from CM031242.1 coordinate 1,008,696,253, forward strand.
CCCTAATGTGAACAAGGTAGAGAAAAACATTCACACGTCTTCTACAGCTTCTCTGCCTCTGCATGCTCATGATCTTGGTACGTGAACCTCTGTTCACCAAATACGAACCCCTGTTCGACAAAAATGGACCTCTGTCCTAGGTACGAGCCCCTGCTCATGAACCTCTGTTCATCCTCTTCAAGAAAAACATGATGCTACTTTTTCTTGTGCTTTTATCTTTCTACTACAACATATTTACATCAGCAGGTTATAAAAGGAAATACAACTCTGAACAAGAATGTGACATCTGTTCTTATTACAAACAATGAAACACACAACTGAAATACTTGGTCACCAAATCAGTACCGCGGCCTCATCGATGGTGCCTGACGAGAGGTCGCTGATCAACCTCCTTCCTCCGTTGCCTCCGCCTCCATCTGAAACTGCTTACTTACTCAACAAATTTGAAAATGAAGCTCAATATGAAATGTCTCCCCCTCAATTTAAACTTGGTCGTCGCGTACAAGTGAAAATACGACCTAGAAGAAATGCGGGCAACTTTTTTTTTTTAATTCAATTTTCCTAATAATCACCTAAATGACAATTTTAGACTCAATAATAATTATTGACTTTGACAATTACATTTTACTCTTACAAAACATGACACAACATGATAATATATTTAAAAAATAATAAAATATTACTTTTACAAATTACTAAATTTAAATCATTTTTTTCTTTGTAAACTTTAACCGAACATTAAATAAACTTGACTTAAAATAACATAAAGACAAAAATGAAAAAAATATTACTTAACACATTTTTATTATAAAGAAAAAGTAATATTATTATATTACTTTATATAAATAAGAATAAACCTAAATAAATACTTCTTTTTAGTTTAACGGGTATGGTATTTTTTAAACAATATATTCTTAAAACTAAATAACAAGACAATAAGACAAAAATACTTTAATGACTCTTATTTTAATGGACAAAAAAATGGAAGGACATTTAAATACTCAGACTTATAAAACCTCAAATAAAACGTAAATGGAGATGAGACATTTAAAAAACTATAAACCATGTCAATGTACATGTGAATAGATTTGTTCCATATTTCTGGTTGGAAGATAGTATACGCTCATGTCAATTTGGAGAAGAATATGAATACGAAGGATGTTGATATGGTCTCTGCTCATGTCAAATTAAACAACCATGGTTCCACTTCTAGCTGTATTAGTTAGATCCCCCTGTGGAAAATTTCCACACAAATATTACTATAATTTCTCTTCACTTTTAGGCTCGTCTACCTCAAACTTAGCACTTTTCACTTTACGACTGTAAAGCGAAAATACCATCGATCAGATCTATATGCATATAGAAGCCAATTTCAATGCATGAGGATTCCCACAAATTGCTGATGAAACTGAGACGTGTCCACATTTCTAGCACAGTAGATGAAACCAGCTACAACATATGAGATAGAGAAATCATGATATATAGATCTGCCCACTTCTACATCTAAATATATGAACCAGACTGTTAAATGCAAGCAGCTACAAACTAATTGCATACAAGGAGATCAGAGTAGATATTGTTTTTCAAAAAAAATTAACATCATGCATGCTATAAATCTATTTCATTGTAAACACATGAACAACCTGCTCTGATACCACTATTAAAAACTTCATAATAATATGAGAAATAATCACCGAATACTATAATATACAAATTGAATTCATTCGGGATGTATTATTCATAGGTATAGGTTACATTATATAGGAGAATGACATCCTTAGAATATGGAGTCAAACAATATCACATTCCCACTTATCTCTCCAACATGATTCTCTCCACCTTTATTTCAACTATCCCTTTATTCCCTCATGATGAGTTGTCTATTACAACTCATCATTCACTCACATAATGTAATATCTAAATATTAAATTTTACAAATAGTAACTCACACACACTATTAATAATGTTACAAACAATATATTCATAACAATTTTCTTATGTCTTGCATGAATATCGAGGTAAACCAACACGTTTAACTGTGCCACTAAAAAAACACTAAAAAATGAGTGCGTCGGAAATAGTCAAGTTTACAATTGATCTTAGGGTTTTGCCACCTTCGGGTCTAATGGAAGACTCTGTTTTGCATAAAAATGCATACAACAACAAAATACGAGAAAATACCAAATATATGGATATATAAATAATGGTTACAAAATGAAACTTAAAGATGGATGTCAACAATAATATTTTTCTTTGATACCATAAAAGGAACGATAACCAGATCATACCAAGCCAAGAAAACAGATGCTAATCAAACACCACGATCAATAAGATGAAATTAATTCTCTAGAATAAATTTACATAAACCTTTGCAAATAAATGAGCAATAATATCATATATTATTATGGAACTCAATGAAATACAATGAGAATGGGCCTTGCTTATATAGGAAAGGAATAACAATCTAAGAACCAATCAAGGTCGTAGATCAAGCCATAAATCAAGGAAATAACTAGTCATCAAAGAACTAGTCAAGACCATAGATTTAGGAAAGAACTATACCTAACAACTAGACAATATCCCCTAATATCTAAATAAATAAAAATAAATATCCACACACATAAGTGGGTGAGGATAAATACGATAAAGGTAAATAAAGTACATAGGTGAACATGATCTAAGGTAAATACCTAGTCTAACAATATTTAGATAATTTCTTTACTAAATGAATATTGAGCATAGTTCCAACTGTTTCCTTTGTTGCAAATATCCATGGACACTAATGAACTAAAAACATAATATAATTAAAGTATGAGCATCAACGATGCTCATCAAGAGAATTTAAATGCAACAATCAACATTCAAGACTTGGTTTATCACATCAAACACATATTCACAAAAGAAATCAACCAAGAAGCACCATGCTTCAAATATAGGGAAGAGGGGGATGAAAATCCCATTTTTTTGTAGTCAAAATCTCTATGCAAAACAAAAAATTATTCCACCTTATCTCTCCATAGATTCAACACCCCTTATCACTCCACAATCACTCCCCTTATCTCTCCATTATCTCCCCCAAGAAGGATTTTCAAACACATGGTTTCCTTCATTGAGGGTAGGGATGGATTTCCAAACCAAATGGAAATACATCCCTACCTACAAGCCAAATGTAGGAGTAAAAATTAAAAGAAAGAAACTCTTTCAAGATTTTTAAACAAGCATATAAAATGTAAAGGAGGAAATTCCTCCCTCTTCCCATCCATCTCCAAAACCCACACCCCTCAAGGGTGGGTGGAGCAACAAAAATAAAATAAACAAACATTCCTTTCTCATTCATTTACATAATTCAACTTATAACAAAATTTCAAAGAACAATTTCAAATAGGATCAAAGGGGGTGCAAGATCCTACCTTGCACTCAAGCACAATCCAACCAAGAAGTTCACCAAGAAATCCAAATGCTTGTTCCAAGCTCCTAACTCTTCCTCCCCAAAAATATTTTTAAAAACCCATTCTCTAAAGACATGAGGGGTTGAGAAGGAATAATGCCACATAATTCAAACAATGGGAGGGTGAAAAATGTCACCCTCCACCAAAAATGCATCCAAATAGAATGCAACAAAATTACGTCATAAAATTAAAATTGGGGAAAACAAATTTGGCTCCTAGTAATCATGAGAAGAATCAAATTTCAATAAACATTCCCAAAATCAAAAATCCATAAAGTTGGAGTGTAGGAGGGGGAAAATGGGCCAATGGGCCTCATTTTCATTGAAAATATCCCACCCCCATAGGGATGGGGGCTAGGGCCCCTTTTAAATGTAAATCAAGTCATTTTTTTCCATTTACCCTTCCTAAATGGCACATTTTTCCCAAATCCGAGTTTGGGAAAAATGTGACATTTAGGAGGGGAAATTAGGCTCACCTAATCCATGATTAGGTGGCCTACTCCCTCCTAACCAAGACACATCATCACATACCACAAAAGATGATAAGGACCACAAAATATGGTATAAAAACACCGAGTTATCATTAACTAAGGGAGGATAAGATTACATACTTAAAACAATACAACATCAAGATATACGTCACAAAGGTAAGAGGTAAGCCAACCATCACATAATAAACCAAATACAATATACAAACAATGCACAACATGATGAGAAGGTGTCGTAAATTGATAGAGAAGGAATGGTTTGGCCTCATGGGCCTTTTGTGCTAATTGGGATGCATTTCCTGAACCCCATGTTCTCCCATGATCGAATACTGTCACCTACACACTCAAGGAAAACCTCATATCTTCCCAATATGATAATCAAAGTACGAAAATATCATATGCGTAAAATCAATCATCCATAGATAATCATTCCTTTTATACGATATAACATCGAATGATTCATCTACATAATAAAATGATTAACGACCATGAATCCCATATGAATACCATAACAATACACGATCAAGATCAAAACTAACCATGATATCATCTAAATCAATATAATTGATCAATGAAAAGTAACATTGAGTGCCCCATAAAACATGTTCAAAAGAGTTAACATCCTAGTGCTAGCAAATACCATTATTATGTAGAGTACCATATCATAATAGTGTACTAAAGTAGTAATGTCCTTGTCAAACAACCATGTCATGATGATAATGTCCCAAAAAAATAGAAAAATAAGTAATAATGTCCCTATCATCATGATAGTATAGATACAATGAGTCATACACTACTAAAAACAAGAGTACTTGAAAGAGGTGGGCACTACATCTCCCTCCCTTAGGAGTTGAATTCCTTCGGGAAGTCACTAAAAGAGGTAAGGATATCAGGCTCACAATGGTGTTGCATCCTCCCAAGTAGCTGCAGTCTCATCGTATATGTCCCACTGAACTCTAACCTGGTCCAAGTCACCCCCAAAGGTCCATACTCCTATGCTCCGGACCACACACTGGCTCCAAATTCCACTGACCTTTGGCCTCCACCTATAGGATTTAACTGATCCAAAACATTAGTTATATCAGGAAAATACTTCCACAACACTGAGACGTGAAACATGTTGTGTGCCTAGAATAGGCATGGTGGTAGAGCTAGGTGATAGGAAAATGGACCAATAGTCTCCAAGATCTTGAAAGGTCAAAAAAATGAGGGGATAACTTAGAGCCCTTCCCATAACGGATCAAACTCTTGTTCATACACACCTGAGAAACACCTTGTCACCCATAAGGAAGTGATGCTCTACCCTCTTTATGTCAAAGATATGCCTTCCGACATGCACGAGCCTACTCTAAATGTTGTTAAATGAGAACAACATGTTGCTCCATATCCTGAAGATATGTGGGACCAAGAACAATCCTTCAATATAACCTTTCCCAACTCAACGATGTTATATGGGAGGATACTCTAAATGTGGGAAGAAGATCGCCAATAAGTAACATATCATCAACATAAAATAAAATTATCACAATATCCTCACCAACATGTTAGAGATACATTGTATGATCGAGTGGTAATAAACAAAACCAGTAGAAAGAAGAAAATAATCCATCTTATCATACCAATCCCGAGGGGCTTGTTTGAGACCATAGAGATACCTTGAGCCTACAAATAAGAGATGAATCCCGAACAAATCCAACCCAATTTGCTCCATGTATGTTTCCTCTTGTATATATCCATGTAAGAAGGCACTCTTCACATCCATCTGGTATATGGGCCACCCCTATGATGTAGCAATAGCAAGTACAAGGAATACATAATCCATCTTGGTAATGGGTGAAAAAGTTTTGAGTAATAAATAACTTCAACTTATGAAAAACCCTTTACAACAAGACGATCCTTATACTTGTTGATGGACCCATCAGCTGCGTATTTGGTTTAGTATACCAACTTACACCTAACCATCTTTCTTCCTTTAGGAATAGATACCGAATCCCAAGTATGACTCTTCACTAAAGAAGAATACTCAATTGTCATCGCATCATCCCACTCCTGTATCCCATGAGCCTTTGAAAAAGACTGGATCCTCATAAACTACCTGACAAAAAATTCCAGAACCTGTAGAATGTGTGTGATGATGCCTAGTGGGTGGAAGATCCTGTATGAAAGGTGTTGCCTCAAAAACTATAGTACAAGCCCAATTAGGCATAGTGACAACATCAGTGGGAATAGGATCCTCAATGACATCTATAACCTCCTCATCAATCTCCTCAAAGAAAGGATCCTCAAGATGAGATGAAGAAGGAGGCATGAAAGAAGATGAATCATGACGAGTGAAGCACTCATCAAACTGAACATGTGTTTGAAAAATAATGTCATGTGTATCAAAATCTAAAATTTGATAAGCTCTCATGTCCTCATAATACCCTACAAATATCAAGGCTTTACTCTTCTTATCCAAATCTTTCCTTTTCTTATTCGGCATAAAGGTCTAAGAATGGCTCCCAAATACTCAAAGAAATGAGACATTTGGCTTAGTGTTGGACCAAGCTTCCTCTAGATTCAAATGCTTAAGTGCTTTGTGTGGTGTGTGATTCTGAATGTAGTTAGCAAAATTAACTACTTTTTCCCAATAGATAGGAGGTATATCTCTAGAATGCATCATACAGTTAGCCATTTCCTTCAAAGTTCTATTCTTTCGTTCTAATAAGCCATTCTATTGTGGAGTATGAGGAACATAATTCTGGTGAATAATGTCTTGAGTTGCCAAAAATTTAGAAAACTCATTGCTGAAGTAATCCCCCATTATCAATACGAAGGTTCTTTATGCAACTAGAAGATTGTTTCTCGACCAAAGCCTTGAAGACTTCAAAGTGTGAAAAACATCACTTTTGTACTTGAGAAAATAAACCCAAGTACGCCTCGATAAATTATCAATAAAGTTAAGTGCATACTTATATCCATTGAAGAGGGGGTTAGAAACACCATCAAGTCACTATGCACAAGATCAAGTGGTGAAGAAGCTCTCTTAGAAAAATTCTTAGGAAATGGATCTTGGTGTTGTTTCCCTAATGCACATCCAGAGAAAACTTCCTCAAGACAATAAACTCTAGGAATACCATCTACCATACCATGAGTGCTCAAATCCTTCAAATATCTATAATTAAGATGTCCAAATCTTTAATGCCAAAGCTTACTCTCTGAATTTGCATGAGAAACTAATCATGTCCCTATAGAGGAAGTGTTATAAAAACCCTCAAAGTGATATAGTATAGAACTATGATCAACAATACCTTGAGAAACAAGTGAACAAGGATTCAACAAAGTTCTTACTTCTACCCCATGTGGTGTAAAAGTATTTGTTTTCCCTTGACTAGAATGACAAATTTGATATACAGAAAACAAATTTGTAGTGATGTTAGGAACATATAGTGCATCTTGGATACTTCCACCATCAAGTTGTATATCACCTTTTACCTCAATGAAAGAAATAAATAATCTCTAATCTCAATTTTGGAAGTAGAACTCAAACCTAGAGAAACAAAAGACTCCGTGGAAGAAGTCATGTGATGAGAAGCACTAGAATCTATAACCCAACTATCTGCAAGTGGTGACTGAGATCTCCCAACAACATTAAGTGCTTTGCCATGTTGATTAGAAGGAGGTGGAGTAGAGATAGAAATTTTGTGTTTCTTGATTGCATCGTCTAAGGCTTGCATTCACTTATAACACCTATGTTCTTCATGACCAATACCCCTACAAAAGAGCATGAAAGGCTAGACTTATTCTTGGATTTATAAGACTCCTTGGGTTTAGAGTTGTTTTATTTGGGTTTAGGAGAACTTTGAGATGGAAAAGGGGTGGATTTGGTTTTAATTTTATGGTTTTCCTTTCCCTTAGGATTAGATGCAACTAATGCCTTTTGAGAGTTAGAAGACTCAAGGTGAGACAATTTGGATTCCTCCCTAGTAAGTCTTTCACAAAATGTTTCTAAGTCAGGAATTTTGAATGTGTCACCTAAGTCATCCATGCTAGAGAAAAATGTAGAAGAAAATATTTGAAATGGTCCTCTCAACTTGGATAGAATCAAGTAAACACACTCTTCATCTTTCTTATCTCTTCCACTCCCCTTCAACTGTGTCAAAAATACTTGAACTTGGTAAGATAGTCTATAATTGTTGGAAAATATTCAGGATTAAGAGAGGTGATCTCAATTTCAAGTTGCATAGTTCTCATATGATCCACGTTAGCAAATAAATCCTCCAATTTCTCCCATATTTTGAAAGAGGAGTCACACTTTTCCAAATGAAAAAAAATACTATCACTTAGATAAGTTCCTATCAAACCCATACACTCATCAAATTTGCACTGGTACTGAAATTTCTCATATTCTCTAGTGAACACTGGTTGTTCTGAAGAAGTTAAAGCCCATAATCCTTTCCACTTAATTATTGTTTCCATTCTAGGTTTCCATGTGTGGTAATTATGTGTTGTTAATGGATTAACATGATCTAATGCAGAAATATACGCCATCCTAAAAAAATCACCAATAACAAATGCAAGAACCAAGCAATGCAACAAGAACCCCCCAGATATTGGCACTTTATAACGAGTACGTGTCACAATATGAAACTTTATAATTATAGTACGATTCTCAAAATAAATATTTCCAATGGAAAGAGCAAAAAAACAAACACTTTTTCAAAAACGACACTCAAAACCGAGTTACCAATCAAAAGTTACAAGCTTTTCAATATTATGCTCTACTATTTATTTTAGTTGCCACTAAAATAGAATAAAATGCTCTTACCTTCACCACACAAATAAAATGAAAGGGGGTTGGAGTTAAGCACCTACTAGTAGGAATCACAAGCTTTAAGCCCTCATATGACCATACCATATGACTAGGGGCTAAGGATTTCAATGGATGTGTGCAACTTACTATTTTGGGGTGTGCCACTTGTTTTCGAGAAAGTCACATCCAACTGCTTCTTCTAGAATCCATAACACACTGAGAAAATAACTTATGAGTTTTTCTTATGTCTTGCATGAATATCGAGGTAAACCAAAGACGTTTATCCGCGCCACAAAAAAACACCAAAAAATGAGTGCATCTTGAAATAGTTAAGTTTACAGTCGATCTTAGGGTTTTTCCACCTTCTCGGATCTAATGGAAGACTCTGTTTTGCATAAAAATGCATGCAGCAACAAAATATGAGAAAATCCCAAATATATGAATATATAAAGAATGCTTGCAAAATGAAACTTAAAGACGGATGTCAACAACAATCTCCTGCTTTGATACCATAAAAGGAACGATAACCAGATCATACCAAGCCAAGAAAACAGATGCTAATCAAACACCATGATCAATAAGATGAAATTAATTCGCTATAATAAATTTACATAAACCTTTGCAAACAAATGAGCAACAATATCATATATTATTATGGAACTCAATGAAATACAATGAGAATGGGCCTTGCTTATATAGGAAAGGAATAACAATCTAAGAACCAGTCAAGGTCATAGATCAAGCCATAAATCAAGGAAATAACTATTCATCAAAGAACTAGTCAAGACCATAGATTTAGGAGTGAACTAGACATCAAGGATCTAGTCAATACCATAGATCAAGGAAAGAACTATACCTAACAACTAGATAATATCCCCTAATATCTAAATAAATAAAAATAAATATCCACACACATAAGTGGGTGAGGATAAATACAATAAAGGTAAATAAAGTACCTAGGTGAACATGAGCTAAGGTAAATACCTACTCTAACAATATTTAGATAATTTATTTACTAAATGAATATTGAGCATAGTTCCAATCTGTTTCCTTTGTTGCAAATATCCATGGACACCGATGAACTAAAAACATAATATAATTAAAGTATGAGCATCAATGATGCTCATGAAGAGAATTTAAATGCGACAATCCACATTCAAGACTTTATTTATCACATCAAATACATTTCACAAAAGAAATCAACCAAGAAGAACCATGCTTCAAATATAGGGAAGAGGGGGATGAAAATCCCATTTTTTTGTAGTCAAAATATCTATGAAAACAAAAATTATTCCACCTTATCTCTCCATAGATTCAACACCCCTTATCACTCCATAATCACTCCCCTTATCTCTCCATTATCTCCCCCAAGAAGGATTTTCAAACACATGGTTTCCTTCATTGAGGGTAGGGATGGATTTCCAAACCAAATGGAAATACATCCCTACCTACAAGCCAAATGTAGGAGTCAAAATTAAAGGAAAGAATCTCTTTCAATATTTTTAAACAAGCATATAAAATGTAAATGAGGAAATTCCTCCCTCTTCCCATCCATCTCCAAAACCCACACCCCTCAAGGGTGGGTGGAGCAACAAATATAAAATACACAAACATTCCTCTCTCATTTATTTACATAATTCAACCTATCTAAAAATTTCAAAGAACAACTTAAAATAGGATCAAAGGGGGTGCAAGATCCTACCTTGTACTCAAGCACAATCCAACCAAGAAGTTCACCAAGAAATCCAAATGCTTGTTCCAAGCTCCTAACTCTTCCTCCCCAAAAATATTAAAAAAAAAACCCATTCTCTAAAGACATGAGGGGTTGAGAAGGACATAATGCCACATAATTCAAACAATGGGAGGGTGAAAAATGTCACCCTCCACCAAAACCACATCCAAATAAAATGCAACAAAATTACCCCATAAAATTAAAATTGGGGAAAACAAATTTGGCTCCAAGCAATCATGAGAAGATTCAAATTTCAATAAACATTCCCAAAATAAAAATCCATAAATTTGGAGTGTGTAGAGGGGGGAAAATGGGCCAATGGGCCTCATTTTCATTGAAAATATCCCACCCCCATAGGGATGGGGGCTAGGGCCCATTTTCAATGTAAATCAAGTCATTTGTTTTCCATTTACCCTTCCTAAATGGCACATTTTTCCCAAATTCCGAGTTTGGGAAAAATGTGACATTTAGGAGGGAAATTAGGCTCACCTAATACATGATTAGGTGGCCTACTCCCTTATAACCAAGACACATCATCACATACCACAAAAGATGATAAGGACCACAAAATATGGTATAAAAACACCGAGTTATCATTAACTAAGGGAGGATAAGATTACATACTTAAAACAATACAACATCAAGTATATGTCACAAAGGTAAGAGGTAAGCCAAACACCACATAATAAACCAAATACAATATAAAAACAATTCACAACATGATGAGAAGGTGACGTAAATTTATAGAGAAGGAATGGTTTGGCCTCATGAGCCTTTTTGCTAATTTGGATATATTTCCTAAACCACATGTTCTCCCATGATCGAATACACTGTCACCTATACGCTCAAGGCAAACATCATATTTTCCCAATATGATAATCAAAGTACGACAATATCAAATGCGTAAAATCAATCATCCATAGATAATCATTCCTTTTATATGATATAACATCGAATGATTCATCTACACAATAAAATGATTAACGACCATGAATCCCATATGAATACCATAACAATACACGATCAAGATCAAAACTAACGATGATATCATCTAAATAAATATAATTGATTAATGAAAAGTAACTTTGAGTGCCCCATAAAACATGTTCAAAAGAGTTAACATCCTAGTGCTAGCAAATACCATTATTATGTAGAGTACCATATCATAATAGGGTACCGGAGTAATAATGTCCTTGTCAAACAACCATGTCATGATGATAATGTCCCAAAAAAATAGTAAAATAAGTAATAATGTCTCTATCATCATGATAGTATAGATACAATGAGTCGTACACTACTAAAAACAAGAGTCTTGAAAGAGGTGGGCACTACATCTCCCTCCCCTAGGAGTTGAATTCCTTCAGGAAGTCACTAAAAGAGGTAAGAATATCAGGCTCACAATGATGTTGCATCCTCCCAAGTAGCTGCAGTCTCATTGTATATGTCCCAATGAAATCTAACCTGGTCCATGTCATGCTCCCAAAGGTCCATCCTCCTATGCTCCAGACCACACACTGGCTCCAAAGTCCACTGACCTTTGGCCTCCACCTACAGGATAACCGATCCAAAACATTAGTTATATCAGGAAAATACTACCACAACACTGAGACGTGAAACACGTTGTGTGCCTAGAATAGGCATGGTGGAAGATCTAGGTGATAGGAAAATGAACCAATAGTATGCAAGATCTTGAAAGGTCCAAAAAAATGAGGGTATAACTTATATCCCTTCCCATAACAGATCAAACTCTTATTCATACACACCCTAAGAAACACCTTATCACCCATAAGGAAGTTATGCTCTACCCTCTTTGTGTCAAAGCATATGCCTTCTGACATGCACGAGCCTACTCTAAATGTTGTTAAATGAGAACAACAGGTTGCTCCATATCCTAAAGATATGTGGGACCAAGAACAATCCTACCATATAACCTTTCCCAACTCAATGATGTCTTATAAGGTATCCTATACAAGGCCTGATAAGGTTCCATGCAGATGGAGCTGTGAAAATTGTTGTTATAAGAAAACTCAACTAGATAAAGGTAATGCTCCCACTTCATCTACTGATCCATCACATACATTTGAATCATGTCCTTAAGTACCTGGTTCACCCTCTCAGTCTTTCCATCTGTATGAGGGTGATACGTTGAACTGAAGTTAATCTAAGTCCCCAAAGATGCCTAGAAAAGAGGTCCAAAACTCAGAAGTGTAGACTGATCCATAATCGCAAATGATCATCCTAGGTATACCATGCAATCTCACTATGTCATCCATAAATACTTGTGTAATGGAAACCGTATTATATGATAAATTTATCAGAGAGAAGCGGAAACCTTGGTCAACTTATCCACCGTCACCATGATTAAACGATGAAGTGGGAATTTTGTTTGGTGTGAGATGAAATGCATTGGATCATCAAATGTGATGATTGATGGATGGAAATGACTCTTTCATATTTCAGATAGTGGTGATTTGGATTCTTTACGGGAGGTGGATCCCACTCATATTTGCATGTTTTCAGAAAATTTTGGTTTGCTCTCAATTTTTCCATTTGACCTATCAATTAGATTTATGTTTTGAGTATAAGGGAATATATGTTAGATGTTTGATGTGATTTCAGACCTTGGTGAAGCCATTTGGAGGTCTGCATAGGTCCAAAAGTGAAGATTGGTTTTTAGGCCTAATAGGTAGTTTTTGACAATCATGGTGAAAGGAGGTTATTGGGAATGTGTGGCCTAAGTAGAATTATCTAATGGCTATGATGGAATTATATGAATCCAATATTATGTGTTACATCTTTTTATTCCTATAGGTCAGTTTGGTTGGCAAGGATGAGGTCATAAGTTGACCTACTTGACAAGGTTTAAGGATAGTGAAGGTTATTTGGTGAAATTGGTCTAAAATACCAATATCTTGGTTCTATTCATGATGTCTATCCATTGGAGAGTTATGAGGGGTTAAATTTTATTCTCTTACATCCATTAATAGGTCTTGAAAGTGTCAACATGGGTGTGAGAAGATAAAGTTTCCAAAGCGGTTTCTAGGCATCATAAGTATCCTGAAGGACAACGATCTTTTAATGACACTATGGGGTGATTCATGAATTTTGAAGTGGTTTGAGATGTTCCTTGGTTAATTTTATTTCTAATGAGGGTATACATTCCCTATCTTAAGTGTTATGGTGAAGATTTGTCTTCATCTTGAAGACTAGTTTGTTGAAGGTGTACTGATTGAGTAGGAAATAGTCATATCGATGGTGTTATGAGGAAAATGGATAGTGTAGATGTTCCTGAGATGGTATAAGGAGTTGTGATGATTTGGATGACATTTTTGGAGAATTTGGAGTATTTATGGAGCCTCCTTGTGCCCTTAAAGTCCAAGAATTGTTCGTTGGAGTTGGAACTAGCCTTTTAGGCCTAGTTGTGCAAGGTTGTGTATTTGGATCATTTACGACCTATATGGTCCTTTAATGTAAATTTATGTGATTTTTAGGTTTTTAATGTTTTCATGACTGAAATTAATGGTATTGGTTGACCTTTGGTTGTTGCTATGATGAGTCATATATATAAAATGAATGTATTGGCTCATTTGAGCTAGAGGTGATGAGAGAGGAAAGTGAAAGCTAGAGAAGGTGAAAGAGTGTGTTAGAGGGATCCAAGGAAAAGTTAATAAGAAGTATGAGAAGGTGAGAAGGAAATTATATAAGGTATTCAATTTAATTAGAATAAATTATCTTATGAAGTATCAGTATTGAACAAAGTAGGAGAGATTGTTGTTTGAGAGGGTTTTGAGGTCTTGACTAAATCAACGACCACAATTTGTTATAGGATCAACAATACTTCAGTGATCTTCATCAACAGGTGGTCAAGTCAATTTTTTTCATCTTGGGGGTAGTAGCCTCCTTATATAGTGGGTGTTATATTAAATAGGGGTGGGTGTTCCTTGTGAAGTGGGTGCTTCACTAAACAAATCTTGTGTGATGTGTAATATTCATGCAAGTATTTTGAATTGAGTAATATATTCAAAATTTTCACCGAGTTTTCTTCTTCCCCTAATATTTTCCCACTATATATTTAGTTTCTTGTGTACTCTCTCATTTATTTGTATGGTTTTTCATACTTAATATGTTCTCATTAATCAATGTATGTTTATTTGATGCTTTGAATGATGTATGCAATCTAAGACAAATAATTTTTTAAAGGTCGATTACCCCCCAATCCATTATGCTTCCATAAATTTTTATCAACACAAGTCCTTTTAAATAAGTTTAATCACTTGAAGGATATACTTTGAAGCACTAAAATGGAAAGTCGGAGAGTGACACTTCCACTAGCAAAGCTTAATTGTTTGATGGGTCAAACTATGTATTTTGGAGCATCAGGATGAGGACTCACATCATGTCCTTAGGATGTGACATTAGTAAATGTGTATTAGAAGGGTATATTGTTCCAAAACTCCTCCAACCATTGCTAAAGATAAGAAGGCTAGAAATGATAACTCTAAATAAATAAATGTCATCTTGTGTGGTCTAAGCAGGATCAGAACTTGTCAAGGTTATGCATTGTACATATACTAAGGAAATGTGGGAGAAACTTCAAGTCATCTATGAAGGATATTCCAAAGTAAAGATAGAAAAGATTCAAACATATAAGAGCCAGTTTGAAAGCCTAATAATGAAGGAAGAATAATCCATTGATATTTATCTACTTAGAGTTGATCAAGTCGCCAACATCATCAGAGGCTTAGGAGAAGAAGTAAAATAAGTAATGGTGTAAAAGGTGTTGAGATATCTAACTCCCAAATTTTATCCTAAAGTGACTTTCATTAAGGAATCCAAGGATTTGAAAGTCATGTTAATGGATTAGCTCCATGTGATTTTGACAACATATGAGAGGAGGGTCTTTGATTCATAGCCTATCACGAAGGAATTATATTTCAAGGCTGTGAAGAATCCAAAAGAAAAGAAAACCACTAATTTTGATGAGGTTGATATTGATGATGAAGAACTGATTGCAATGTTTTCTAGAAGGTTAAAACCTGGTTCAGGTAAGTACAAAGGTAAGTTTCCTTTTAAATGCTTTAATTGTGGTGAAATAGGTCATTTTTCTAAAAAATCACTTATAAGAGCAAGGATGATGATGATGATGAGAAATATGAAGATCATTAAAAGAAGACTCACAGTGTCCGACAAAGGCAAGAAGAAATTCAAAAGGTTTGAAAACAAGAAGTTTAAGAAGAGTTTATACACCAAATAAGAATGTTGCTCATCCGATGAAAGTGATTGTGTTTTAGACTCGATTATGAGTTTGAGCATGAAAATGTAGGTGATGAAGTCTTGTTTATGGTCAAAAAGCTAATATCCCTAGATGTGAAGACTCCATACTATTTGAAGAGACCTACATGCACTCTAAGGAATAAGAAGGGGGAGAAGACCTAGAAATTGAGCTAATGTGTGTTCAGAAAGAGATAAAGAATGTTGATAAGAATGTTAAGAATTTGAGATCTCAAGTCAAAGAATATGAAGGTATGATTCATGATCTTGAAGAAAAAAATTGGTCTAAAGCAGGTGATCTTGATGATATAATCAAAAGGTTAAAAATGTAGATGTGTTTCATGACTATAAGCCTATAATCGAAAAAGGAATAATGCATTAATTTTAAAGAAGATATGATCCTTCTAAGAGGAGAGTTTTTTGAAGCATCTAACAAAGCTAAGAAATTTTAGAAGTTTGAAAAAATATCCAAAGATTTTGATGATATATTGGACAATCGGATATCTATTACGGGAAAAAAATGATTGGGGTTCAAGGAAGACATCAAGGGAAAATAAGTGATGCATGAAGATATTGTTATAATAAAATATATTTAGGGTATAAGTACCAAATAAGGGAAGAAGGAGAGCAACTTCAAAGACATTGTGAAGAAAAAATCAGTAAGGCATCCTAATGCATCAAGGTATGAGAAATTTTTTTAATGGTTATTGTTATACTTGTAATGGTTTTGGGCATAGAGAAAAGTATTGTAGAAGGATAGTCAAAGATGATCACCATAGAGGGATAGTAGATATGATCATTAAAGGAACATTACATGCTATAACTATCATGAAAAATGACACATTGCTAGATTTTGACTATATAAATCATCTAGTCAAAATTGGAGTAATGAAGGTCCTAAAGGTAATAATAAAATGGTATGTTTTAATTGTAATAATGTTGGACATGTGGCTAGAGACTGTTTTTATGATCCTAAAAGGAAAAATAGGAGGTGTCAAGGTATTAGAGTGCAAGGGAAGAGGTAATGAAGGTTGTGGGAGCCAAGAGAAAACAATGTCATTTCACCTCAAGTAGACGTTGAAGAAAAACATGAAGTTTCACAGTTCTCTAATCGAAAAAAAGAAAGAATAAGTGAGTCACGGGTGTTAAATAGGTCGTGGAACCTCTTCAACTTGTTGTTCTAGAGTCCTCATGTAGTATGATGTCTCTACTAGGCTTCTCATAGAAATTTAACATCCAAATGAAGCATGGTGTTAAGGGGGGAATGGATTATTTGAACTATGACACAAGAGAAGTGCAATCATAATGGAAATATGTTCTCATTGGGTTATCGAAGGTCTCAAATATATTTATAATATATTTTAGGTGTTTTCATATAACAAGGTTGTTAAATCCACAAAGAAAAAAGTAATTCTATATGATGATTTTATTAGACCATCAAAGGCATGGTGTAATGTTGCATTCTAGGTATACTTGTGTGTTGGATTATTCTATATGCTATGTATCAGTCATTCATTCATGTTGTGATATGTATTAAGTGTTTCCGTGCATCATGGAGGTAGTATGAAGTGCTTAATGAAAGGTAAAGTCTATGGTAGTCAAAAGGGTTAGTTTTTCAATTGATATGCATTATTACAAATTTGTATGTGGGTGTTGGTGTTAGTAGTGAATCTCAAATGATAATTTGGAATAACATGAAGGTATATAAGGCTACTCAGGTCTAGAATGAAGGTTTTAATATTTTTGAAGATATATAGAGGTTGTGCAAGTACATCAAGAGCTAAGGTATGTTTTTGAGTTTGTCTTTGAAGAATTATCTATATGTTAAGAAGAATCACATCTTGTTTGTACATCCGTATGAGGATTCATAGTGTTTTGTATGACTACATGAGTTAAGGGGATCTTGAGTGCTCATTTTCCTAATAGTTTGAGGCCGAAGTGTTATCATTAAATTATGGTTGAAGAATGCATCATGACAGGATATATTATGTTGTTGGGTATTGTAATGATGAGTAACAGGTGTATGAAGACTTCATGAGACAAGAAGATGTGATAATGATCTTCAAAGGGTGTCTAATGTGTCAAGAGGGGATAGTTTGGCAGATCTAGTGGTTGTTTATAGGAATACTAAAATAGGGAGTTAGTCATATTGTCAAACAAGTTGTGATGACATAAAAAGAAGACAAGAACACTAAAAAATTGTTTCAAGATCGAGGTATATGATATGACCTATCTCTATGGTATTTGGTCAAGGTATGTGCTCTTATGTTTACATAGATAGTTAAAGGATGATGGTATGTTGTCGAGGTATAAATTAGGTGGTGTTTCATGTGATTATTATGCTCATGTAGTAATGAGAATGTTGAAAAAAATGATCTAAGGAGGAGCTTTAAGGATCTTGATCCTAAAGATGTGACTAGTCGTATATAGAAAGATCAATTCTTCATCTATGAAAGGTCTAAACAGGATTTCAAGCATGATGTTATACTAAAAATTATGTCCGCATTTATGTTTTTTCTATGACATGCTTCTACTCGTGGGGAGCTACAATGCTCTCATGACCTAATGAAGCTAAAAAAATTTAAGAGAGGAGTAACATGACATTGATCCCTGTTTGATGTTTTTAGTTGATGTTTCTAACCAAGAGGTGGTCCTAATATGTTGATGAATATGGAGACTATGTGTTATAGGTATGTTCCTTTGTCATTAATGTGAAAAGGGGGAGAATTATTAGGTTTTTTTCCATCAATGACGAAGGGGACTTTGTTATCATGTGTGCTTATGTTGTCATTTATGTAAAAGGTGAAAGTATATTAATGACAAAGGGTTGATGATAAGGAGTGAAAGAGGAAGATTTTAGTGATGATGGCATGGGAAGAAAAGTATTGACAAGGATACAAGAGTGGAAATGGTGTAGATTACTTGGCCAAGTAGGCCTTATCAGGATGTTTAGTCAAAGCATGGGTAATGACACATGAAGAACAAAGATGAATTGAGGATTTTTAAGCATGATAGAGGCATGTAGAGCATATTGGTAGTGTTATGAGACACTCATACAGTTCTCAAAATGTGATTGCATGGTTTGAGCATGGTTTGTAGGTTCTCATCTAGACCTAGTCTAGGTGTTTTGTAGCCTAATGAAGTAGGTAGGTTAGTTGCAGAGGTATGTGGCCCATGATGTCATGAAGAGGAGTGAGATATGTTTTATAAAAGGTGTTAGGGCCTTTTGAAGGGATTTAACTTATAGGTATGGTCTAACCTACTTTGTCTAGGTCTAAACTAGACCTAATTCTATAACCTAACTACAAAATTCATGGTGGTTGTGGTGATGAAGAGAAATGTATGATTAGGTTAGCATTTGGGAAGTTGAGAGAGGTTGTCGTAAAGATGTGGGAAAAAATTTAGGTTTTATGTTGAATATTTTTCATGATATGATGTTTTTGGCCTTATTGAGCTCAAGAAGTTGTGTTTTCTAGCTCGATATAAAATGGTTTTTGTTGGTTGACACTTGAAAATTTTGCATGGGAACTTGAGCCATTTAGGGATATTGAATCAAGGAGCTAAGAAGTTTTTAGAGTTGTAATGAGATCAAATTTGGTCCTTTACTTTATGAACGAATGTTAAGAAGCCAAGGAGGTCAAAATCCATACCAAATCCCTAGTTCACAAGTGATAGAAGAAAACTTTTGGTGTGAGAAAATGCATTGGATCATCAAATGTGATGATTGAAGGATGAAAAAAATCTTCGAACTTTAATATGGTGGTGATCTAGAGTCTTTATAGTATGTGGATCCTACTCGATTTACATTTTTCAGAAAGTTTGGTTTTCTCTCAAGTTTTCCATTTGAACTATTGACTAAATTGATGTTTTGAGTCGAAGGAAGCTATGATAGATGTTTGAATTGATTTCAGTCCTTGATGAAACCATTTGGTGGTCCGTAAAGGTCCAAAAGTGAAAAATGGTTTTTAGGCCTAATAGGTAGTTTTTAATAGTCATGGTGAAAGAAGGTTCTTGGGCATGTATGGCCTAAGTAGAAGTATATAATGGCTATGATAGAGTTGTATACATCCAATATGATGTGTTACATGTGATTAACTAAAAATGGGAATATGGAGGATATTTGATAATTAATCCGATCTAGAACCAAATGTAAATATAGTAAATAAATATAAAAATGACCCAAGGAACTAATACGCTAACATGTAAGAAGAGAAAGGAAAAGACTTAGTTGATTCAAAGGTAGATCTGAACTATGTTGCAAAGTGAATAAAATAATATGGAATTATTAACGAATGTGTATAGGTCCCGAAAAGTATGGATTTGAGATATCTAGCTGGACCAAAGTGCCTCGGAGAGGGATCGGGGCACTCTCGCGAGTGCTTTGGTTTACGTGAGAATGGGCACCCTGGTATGTGCAAAAGGTCTAGTGGGTCATTTGGAACCCTCATTATTTGTCACATTAATTTATCTCGCAATGTTTTAGGTGTTGTTGATAATCCAAGATGATGAAAATACCTACAAAATACCACAAGAAGTATCAAAACCCTAAAAAAATAAGAATGCAAATGAATGGGTTAGATTGACCTCAATTGCCACAAAAGTGTGTTTCCTAATCGATTGATGCACTACATTTCAGACCTAAATCTAGTTCTGGTGTGTGTTTACATCATGTTCCCTAGGTGATCTTGTTCTAGTCACACTTTGTGAAGTAGCGAGTAATAACTAGATATAAAAATGTAGTAGAATGGTGGATGAAACAAAATAGAATCCCTTTCCCTATGCTTGTGTGATGCGAGATGAATCAACCTTGTATTTTATGATGGATCTAATGGATGCAAATGATCTCCAAATGGATGCAACTTTAGGTGGATGATAGTAGTGACTAGATCTTGATCCCTCATTATGGTCGCATAACTTTATATTTATATGGTTCTCTTGATCTAATTTTGTAATTAACCCTAAAATGGTTTACCACCAAAAATATAAGAAGATGAAATGACTAGAAAGTTCCCAAAAAGTGGTGGGAAAGTGGGAAAAGGATTGAAGCACCCCGAGTGGGACCAGGGTGCACATGAACACCCCAAGATTAGCCTAGGTGCCCCAATCAAGGCTAAAATAACGTAAAATGATGAAAGTTGACTGGGCATGTGGGTGCAAGAGGTCGGGAATGATGAAAGAAAATAAAGTAAGATGGCCAAAAGATGGGGGTTAATTAGTACTTTATTCACTCAAAAACCTTCTAAATAGTAGTATGAGACTGAGACTAAATAATGTCTAAAGTACATGATTTTGTGACTACATTTTTCCCCCACTTTATGTTGGTGAGTAGAAATCTCGATAAAAAAGTAGATAGAGATGCATACTTGATGTCCATGAAGATTGTAGTAGAAAATATGCCAAAGGACTAGACAAAGCATGGAATGAAAAAATGATGATGGAGCATGGAAACTAAAGATGAAAAAGTGCAAAAAAGTGATGAGAGTGAACCTAAGGCAGAAATTTGTGTGTAGTGGTGATGTGTGTAATGTACCTGTTATCCCAAATTTGCACCCCTGCAAATTTGGATAACCTATTCAATATTTTAAGTACATGTTTGTGACGTGTGGACGACCATCAAATTTAGCCCCATTCAAAAGAGAAAGACAACCTGTGCTTTGGCTCGGCTGATTTGGTCTTTACTCACGGTGAGCTGGTGAGCCACGGTGAATGTTCGAGTTGGTGGTTGGGCTCATTGTGGAAATTGAAAAATTCACAGGGTTAGATGGGTCCTTGGTTGGATAGCTATTCAACCTGGGTTGGTCGACTGGATGGATGGCCAAAGGGTTGGTCAACGATATTATGTATGGATAGGGTTGGACAACATATGGTTAGATGCCTGGGTTGGATGGGTGGAACATTGTATAGAATACGTTAGTTAGCTAGGTGAGTTAGATGAGTGTGTCGGTGGAGTTGGTCAATTGAGATGGATGTATAAGTTAGTTAGCTTGGTTTCTCGATGAATTTTGTGGCAAAGTGTGATAACAATCTCATGGTTTGATGATTTAGCAACGTATGGAGGAGTTGGATGGCATATAACCCCTTCGGATTATACGATGCAAGCTTAGACAACTCGGTTGTTTAGTTAGCACATTGTATGGGTAGAGATAGATGGTCATCCAACCTCCAAGCTTAGATGGCCCATGGTGTGAAGATGGTGACTCCCAGGTTGGTTAGTGACTAGAAGCATGTACAATCATGAAGTTGGACACCATCCAACCCCCAAGTTGGATGGCATTGAGGTAAGACGATCTACTCACAAATTGTATGGATCATGGTTAGACAATCTTCTAACCCAAATATATAGAAGAGCTCACAAGCTAGGCAATTTTCTCAAAGGAGGTTATATGTCACGATGAGGATGGATGTCCGCCCAACCCGAAGAAGGTTAGATGACCAACATGGTTGGATGAGTCATAGGAAAAGCAAAGGCAAGTGGGAAAATGATAGCTTAACAACCAAAATTAATGAGGCATGGCACCCATGACTGCCTATGTAAGAAAAGTACCAAATCGTATGGCTCCCCATACCTATTTAATGCATCCTACCCGGTTGGTGACCCAAATTGCTTATATATTGTAAAATATGCCTCATTTTGAGGGGATTAATTTTGTTTTGCAAAGGAACTTTGTCGAATTTGTTCCAGAGCTATTGTGAGATAAAGGTCTCGAATTCGGATTTTTGTAAAGGAATTTTCCTTGTGCCTATATTGTGATGGATTGTGCAAGATTTTAAGCAATAAAATTGGTGTTTTGTGGCTTTTCTTTCCCTAATTCAGGTTATATTGCATTTTTTTCCTTCCATTATGTTTACAAGTATATTGTTCATATTTATCCCTTTACAAGACCTTTAATTTGTTGTGTTTTATGAATCTAGGGAGCTAAATATTGTTTTAGCTTGTGGTGCTTCTACTCGCCCTCTCTCACTTTGGTTAGTTCCCTTTTTTTCGCTCATTCATAATTTCTCACTCCCTTTCTTGGTGCATCACCTTCACTTAGAGTAGGTTTAATTTTATGCATTCTTCTATCCATGTCTCCTTGGAAAGCATTAGGGTAGGATTAGATTAGGTTTGTCATTCTCTACACTTTGGAGAAGTTGGCACTAGGTTAGGAGAATAAGGTGGCTTTCTTTGGAGGATTATCCTACTTATAAGGTCCCACACTATAGGATAATCCCATGTTA
Organism: Taxus wallichiana var. yunnanensis; assembly: GCA_018340775.1. Lineage (NCBI taxonomy): Eukaryota > Viridiplantae > Streptophyta > Pinopsida > Cupressales > Taxaceae > Taxus > Taxus wallichiana. The sequence goes on from CM031242.1 coordinate 1,008,719,202, forward strand.
TGTATGTTACACTGATTATCTCACATACAAATCACAAGCAATCAGGGGTGTTATAATTTTGAAGTAACAGATTTTGGCATATCCGGTGGGACCAGAATTGAGCTTTTTTCCATATTTTTCAAGATTGGATGTGCATCTTGGAAATTTTTCATGTTTTGGAAGTGTTATCACCGAATCACAGCACCCTTGTGTTTATACAAGTGCATATACTTGAACTCACGGTGTGATTGGATAACATGGGTACTATCTCCAAGTTGTGGGACTTGCTACTTGAGATAGACCTCCAGAGAAAGCTGGTCCTTGCTCCTAAACTACCTGCCACAATCTACTCTAATGCAGGGGAAACTAACTATTCTAATCTAAATTTCCAAGGGACCAGGGAGAGAGAATGCATAAAATGAAATCCTACACTAAAGCGGTGATACACCAGAAAAGGAGGGTGTGAGAGTAGTCTCCAAATGTGTGAAATACAGAGGCAAAGTGCACACTAGAAGAGGTGATGACAGTTCTCCATAATCTAGCAAAATGCATTCACAACAATATTCCAAGCATACATAATGATAATGAATCCCTACAAGAACATAATAATAGACACAATATTCTTGTAAATAAGGTTAAAGGGGCAAGAAGAATGCAAGAAAACACAGCAGGGGAAGATACATCCACAAACTTGTATTTTATTGCTTCCTGGTATGCACAGTTCAATCTATTACAAGATAAGGGCCTGGATCACCATGCAAGGAGTCCACAACAAGGGCCTACAACACATTGGCTTCACAAAGCAATTTTGGTAGAGCTTTGCTACAAAACTACCTCCCTCCTTCCAATGAGCCCAACACTCCAATTTATAGAAAAATGAGAAGGAAAAGAGAAGGGAAAATGGAAATCCCGAAATCTATCCTTCAACCACCTATAAGAGGCATTAAATGGAGTAAAATGATTATATATTACTTGCAAAAGTCTCCCCATACTGTCCCATGTGCTGCAGCAGAGAAAGAATGATGACCATGCCTCTTAATTGCACTCCCAACCACCAAATAAAACACTGTTATGAACCCGGCCACGTTTTCTTAAAAAAATTGATCAATCTCTCATCAAATCTAGAATTTCTTGATTTACGTGTGTCGACTCAGAGCCACGATTCCAATGGTACCAATTTTGTGCGATTTCGTTGAGAAATGCAAAAGTTATGGCCTTCGAGTGCGGGCGCTATTTTGGGTCCAGCGGGCGTTTTCTCGTCATTTGTGGGAATGAGCATTAAGCGACTGGAGCCGAATATGTTTCTTTTATTTAAATATATCTACCCTCATTAAAAATAAGAAATCCAGTTTCTATGGCGTAGAGGACGTCGTGCTCGTTCGAAAAGTCCAATTTTGTGAAAATCGGAGCTCGGAGTCAAAAGTTATGGCCGTTTGAAGTTTCACGGGTCAAACATTGACTTTTCTTCTTTGCCTTCGGCCACTTCAGCTTTTTGCGTCCCTCGCATCCTACGCATACCTTTGTCCTGGCTGTCCCGGATGAAAATCTCCTGCTTTGGCCGATTCGGGCTCCCTTGTTCCTGTTTGCGGTGAAGACACGTGGCGAGATTCCATTCACTCTCGGCTCTTTCGGCTTTTCGCGTCCTCCGCGTACTTTTGGCCGGATGTCCCAAAGATGAAAGTCCTCTGTTTTGGCCGAGGCTGGCCGGTTCATGTCCTCCTCGCACTTTTGTCCCAACTGTCCCCATCGCACGGGACAAATTTCTCGAACCGCCCGAAATGGGTGACTTGCGCTAAATCGGCCGATCCGCATCTTTCGCATACCTTTGTCCCAAGCTGTCCCAAACTGCGCGAAAACAACACTTAGTTGATTTTTTCCAATTTTCGGCCGGTTTGCCTTTTCGTGTCACACGCGTCCCAACGTCCCGAGATGCCCCTTTGCTCGCAGACTTCCCAGTGGCCTTTCGCCGATTCGCGCCAGATGTCCCTCATGTCCCGATCTGCATTGAGGGACTAGGACTTAGCCATTTTCATGATTTTTCTGGCCCAAGCTTGTTTTTCTCGTAACTTTTTCACATTTTTTAAAACTTGCTGGGTTTTCCTCTTAGACAGGGAGAGTTAGAAATAAGCCGAGGGGACCCCGAAACATGATTTTTACCTTGAATAAATATAATTGCTTGGGACTAAAGAATTTGATGCATGTTATCAAAATTACCTTGAGGGTGAATTTTGGATAACAGGAAGCTTCATAACAAAGGCATCTAGTGACTCCTAGGGTCAAATTTTAGTTGGTTCCAGTAGCACTAGTGGCCCAAGTACATGAGAAGGATCCAAACTCATCCAGAGAAAGAGAAAAAGGTGTCTTTGAATACTTATAGTTATCACCAGGTAGAGGAAGGAGAGGAAGAAGAGTACAAAGGTCTCCATCTCCACCAAATAGAACATTATCCACACCTCCACCTGGTCGACCCTTCCTTCAATCAACTAGGGTTCTTAGGCCAATCAGGATGGCGCATCAGCCACCACCACCACAAGGACCACCAAATCCCTATGTCAACTTCACGGGAAGTAGCCCACTTGCCCTCAATTCCCAGAACCCTATTCTAGTTACAGCATTAAAAAAATTCCCTACTTCATGGGGGAGAACCACACGACTCCTGACCATATTCAAGATATTGTGAATATCTGTACCATTCATGAGATCAATGAAGTGGATGTTGTAGTCAAATTTTTGGCTTCCTCTTTCAAAGGGAAGGCCTTGTAGTGGTTTAGGAGCTTAAGCAGCGGGGTCCATTACAAATTAGGATCAAATATGCACAGCCCTCTACAACCAGTTTGGAGAAAGAGGAGATATTATGTCCCTATTAGAGCAACTGACTACAATCAAGAGGGATCTTAATGAACAAATGATATACTTTAATTTTTAATTTCAGCAAACATGGGATCGGATCCCTGTTCTCGTAAGTCCGACTCCTAAAGGTGCATTTCTCTATTTCCTTAAAGCTTTAAATTTTGATATATCTGTTATGATACAATCTATGGGAGGGATAACCTTACCAAAGGCTTATGCCATAACTATTAGAGATGAGAATTGTCTAATTCAAGCTGGTAAACTAGCACCTAGGCCACCTATGCCCCTATATCCGAGTTGGGAAACCCCTCTACTAGTCAAGCACCTGAAATAGCCCCTAGAAATCAAAGCAATAGTGGGGCATCCACTTCTTTGGGAAATTCACTCGAGCTTCAGGAGCTCACGAAAGTGCTGCAAACTTTTGGGAATGAGTTAGTGACACTCAAGAGGAAACAGACCTGCAATTTCAGACCCTTTCAACCTCAATATCAAGCTAGGCCCCCATATCAACAAAATAGGGCTCCCACTCAAGCTGCCAATCAAAATCAAGGGAAACCTCCTGTTGCTAAACCTTCTCAGCCTTATAATCCAAATGCAACATCAAAATCAAGGGATCCAGTTCCATTCTAGAACAATATAGCACACGAATATGAATGGTGTCCTCCATATGGATACTATTATGATCAAATAACATACTTCCAAGATCCTTCAAATCAAGATCTAGTGGTGCAAACCATTGGTGTGCCTCAAGAGACAAACCAATAGGAAATTCAGCAGCAAAGAAGCAAGTCAACAGGAGGCACCTCAGACTAAAACCACATTGGTCAATTAACAAGTAGAAGATTTTTCTGGAATCAATCAATATCCTTTATAGGGTATAACTACTAACACACGATCAAGGAAGAGGAACATAAAGGAGGGGAAATTATCTAATCCAACTAATTCTCAACCCACTCCCACACAACAAGGAGTCAACATACCAATCACAACTCCTAGTAAACAAAACTAGTGTAAGGCCTCTGTTGTAGCAATTCTAAATGTACACAATCAGCCCAGGGTGCCAGTTGTAGCGGCCTAGATATCAATTCAGGTGTTGAAAAATGTCATTCTCATCAAGCGACAACAAAATGAGAACCCACCTCCATTTAATATCATCGATCAGATGAAGAATACCAGTGTCAACATTTCCATGTGGGAATCATTAGAAATTCCATGGCAGTGAGATTTATTGCAAGCAACTATGGAAAATTGGTCCCCTTCTAATGAGCCATCCAAAAATTAGGAGAGGGTTCTTACTAACATTATGCAACAAGGATAAGGTCATTTAGGTAAGAATTTGAATCCTCCACCATTTTCTCTGTCTCATTGATTGTTGGAGATAAGTTAGTACACAATTGCATGATCGACTCAGGGGTGAGTAACTCAAGTAATGCCAAAGCAAATCGTAGATAAATTGGGCTTAAAATATGAGCCAGTATTGAAGGGAGTAGTGCAATTGGATGGGACACCAATAGGGACAATTGGAGTGATCAAGGAACTGAGTCTTACACACCATGCTTTCCTAAATTTCACATTTGTACAAGATGTATTAGTGATTTACCTACCACCACTATTTGCTTTGTGCCTTTCAAGGATTTCATGGCCAAGATTGGTGGGTACTTGTCAGTGGATTGGTCATATATGTTGTTTAGGATAAGGTATGGAGCTAAGGTTACTATCAGGTTAGAGCCAATTACACACTTTCACATTGATCCCCATGTACCAAGCCCAATAAATGCTAATTGTGCAATGTTTGAATGAGAGGATTGTTTAGATGCCTATGAACTAGACACCAAGGTTGGGACTATTCCTAATCTAACACTTGATGAGTGGGCTCACAAAAGGCATGGCTATGACCCATACAGGGAGATGGAAGAAGTTGAGTTAGGTGTTTATTGTCTACATGAGGAGAACCTACCCACCCCCAGCCTCACCAAGCCTAGAAAATGAGGATGTTAATGAAGTGTGGAAGTTATTCTTTGATGGTTCGAGGATCATACAGGGTGTTAGAGGAGGTGTAATGATTTTTTCACCATAAGGTATGAAGTACTACTCAAATTTTTGTTTTTAGTTTTATTTTTCAAATAATACAACTAAGTATGAGGCTTTGATCCATAGATTGCATTGGGTAAGGAAAAGGGGAGTTTTTTTTGGATAGTGAGTTGATCATGAACCAGATTAGAGGATCCCATGTAGCCAAAAATGATCTACTCAAAGCCTACAAGCATCGGGTATGAGACCTCATGGAAGACCTTGAAGCATTCAACATTCAATCCATACCGAGGAAGAAAAATGAGGCTATGGACAAGATTGTGGCAATTGGAGCAACATTTTATGTGGTGGACAATATCAAGAAAGACAGAATGCAAGCACACATTTATGTAATTGTGAGGCCAGATGTACCGGAAAATAACACAAGTTGGTAGGTGTTTGAGAATAATCAATAGATCATTAATTTTTTATAGGAGGAGGTGAGTTCTCAACTAAAAATCAGGAGAAATTGGAGCAGCAGTATGGGGATCAAGTGGTCCAGTTGCAGATAAAAAAATTGCCAAAGGGTTTAGTGACTCTAGTCAATAATGATCAATTCCAAAAAGAGAAGGCTAACATTTAAGTAAAAAGGGAAGATTCAAATCCCATTTTGGTTGGAGAGGGTAAAATGCTCCAAATTGGCAAGGTGAGCATGGATCAAGAAAAATCTGAATTCATACAGCTTTTCCAAGAGTTCTGGATGTATTCTCTTTGAGCTATGTAAATCGGAATGGTTTTAACCCAAGATTGGCACAACATACCATTGAGTTGAATCCAGAGGCTAATCCTGTCAGGAAAAAGAAAAGGCCGGTCAACCCTCATATCAAACCTCTTATGAAGAAAGAGTTGAATAAATTGATAGAGGCAAGCATCATATTTCTAATCAAACACTTGAGTTGGGTAGCAAATTTGGTACCAGTCAGGAAGAGAAATGGAGAGATCAAGTTGTGCATGGAATTTCAGGATTTAAATAGGGCCTCCCTCAAAGACCATTACCCACTTCCTTCCATGGAGTAGATATTGCAGGTAGTGGCCAGTTCAGAAATATTTTCCCTCTTGGATGGATATTTAGGCTACAATCAAATCATGGTGAAGGAGGAAGATCAATTTAAAATGACTTTCACCACAAAATGGGGCACTTATGCCTATAAGAAGATGTCATTCGGGTTGTTGAATGATGGAACAACATTCTAGAGGACTATAGATATGGCATTCAAAGGTATTTTGAACAAAATAGTGCTTTTCTATCTTAATGACATCACTGTGTTTTCCAAGAATGCAGAAAGCCACCTCTTTCACCTCAGGTAGGTATTCCAAAGGTGTAAGAGGTTTGGAGTGTCTTTGAACCCAAAGAAATGTATATTCTTGGCTCATGAAGGCAATTTGTTAGGCCATATCGTGTCTAAATAAGGGTTAACTATTGATCTAGAAAGGGTTGAAGCCATTTGAGAATTGTCACTTGCAAGTCACAAGAAAGCTCTCCAAAGTTTCTTAGGGATTATTAACTTTATACGAAGGTTCATGCCAGATTTCACTACTCTCATCAAGATGATAATGATGGTGTTGAAGAAGAACATGGCATTTAAGTGGACAACGGAGGGGAAAACAAACTTTGAATCTATCAAGGTAGCTATATCTCAAGCTCTGAAACTCATCAATCCATACTTTTCCAAAGACTTCGTGCTCTATGCTTTTAATGGTTCAGAAACCATATTTGCAATCTTGGTGTAACAAAATAAAGAAGGACTAGATCAACCTATTGCTTTCTTCAACCAAATCTTGGAGGATTATGAGGTAAGATACTCCTTCATTGAAAAACATGTCCTCACAGTTATTAGGAGTTTGAAAAAGTTCAAGAATTTGGTCTCAAATAATAGGATTCAACTTCTAGTGTCCCATGCGGGAGTTAAATACTTCCTCTTGAACAAAGATTTGAATGAGAAGCGAGCAAGTTGGATCACCCGTGTCATGGAGTATGACATAGAGATTAAAGTCACCAAATTGGTCCGTGGAAAGGGGTTGTGTGAGCAGCTAGATTCTATTCAACATGTTGAGGCAAGTGATCAAAGAGAGGTTGTTTTGGTATTACAAGATAATTAACAACATGTAAATGATAACATGCATACTCCTTGTTGGACTCAGGATATGATATATTTCCTACAAATAGGTCTATTCCCTCCAAGGATGATAAAAGTAAAGAGAAGGTATTTTAGACTTCAAGCCATTCCACATGTTTTTATTGATGGTGTTTTGTTCAAGAAGGACATGAATGGAGTCCTATTGAGGTGTGTTGGGATAGACCAAGTTGAAAGGGTGCTGCAGGAATTTCATAATGAAGAATTTGGAGGTCATTTTTCTCCACGAGTGATGGCTCTCAAGATCATGAGAGCTGGTTATTATTGTCCTACACTCTTTAGTGATTGCTATGCTTGGGTCAGGAAGTGTAAAAATGTGCCTTCTTCATGGGTAAGGAAAAGTTAGCGATCTTTGTCACTTCATCCCATTTTAGGAGATGATCCTTTCATATAATGGGGATTGGAATTCATCGAGGTCATTAATCCAAATTTTAGCCAAGGCCACAAGTGGATCCTAAATGCAACTGATTATTTCACCAAGTGGACTGAGGTAGTGGCACTTAAGGAAGAAAATGAGTCTAGCATACTAGACTTTTATGAAGGGATAATGACAAGATTTAGGGTACCAACCACCATTATATCAGACAATGCTTTAGCATTTTTGGAACTAAGATCACATAATGAACTGTTAGGAATGGAGTATACCTCAGCACTTCATCAAATTATTACCCCCAAGGTAACGAGTAATCGAGTCCACAAATAAGAATTTGTTGAGAATTATCAGAAGGAATCTAGATGAAAATCAAAGGACTTGGCATACCAAGTTAAAATCATCCTTGTGGGCTGATAGAGTCACACCAAAAGTGTCAACGAGTAACTCACCTTACAAGATCATATATGGGAAGGAATACAAGCTTCCCATATCAATAGATTTGCTAGAATTGGAGCTCATGAATCATCTAGAGCTATCGAGTTTGAGCCCATGGAAGCTAGGTATGCTAGAACTCATGGAGTTGGAAGAAATAAGGGAGTATGCAATGTAGGCCATGGAGAAGGACCAAGCCTTGATCAAGAGGAAATTTGACAAGAAATCCAAAGCAAGGACCTTTTAACAAGGGGACTTGGTCCTGAAATGGGATGTGGATCGGGCTAAGTGAGAAAGAATTCCAAATTTGATGCCATATGGAGTGGCCCCTACATGGTCACAAAGTGTAAAAACAACAATGTTTTCAGCTATCCAAGTTGGATGAGAGAATAACTTCCAATTCTGGTTAATAGAATCTATCTCAAGCACTACTTCAAAGGAAATCCTCACCCTTGTACATATTAGTTTAGGTCTTAAATTCCTGTAAGTTCTCACAACACATTTCTCTATTGTATTTTTAGATTTGATTTTGTAATAAGTGCTTGTGCAAGCTCTACATGTTTCCATTTTGAGCATGTATGATTTTATATCTTTGTACATAATTGTGCCTTTGTTTCTCTTGCAGTTTGTATTTTTGAGCAAGGTTTTATGGAAGCTCCAAATTAGTTCTATCTATACGCAAGAGTACTTGAGAATAATTTAGGGAGGTTTTCAATGAAAGAACATTTTAGGTTTTATACTGACTCCATGCCCAATGGATGCTTAGAGGAAGTTGGTCTCTCCATCTAGCAGGCATATGTCCCCTAAAGGTTGTCAAATTGTTATCCCAAATTTGTAACTCTAAAAATTTGGATAACTTATTCAAGATTTGAAGGGCATGCTTGTGACATGCGGGTGGCCATCAAATTTATCCTAGTCGAGAAGATAACTACAGACTGTGCTTTGGCTCGGCCGATTTAATCTATACTCGTGGTGAATGTTTGATTTGGTGGTCATGATCATTGTGGAAATTGAAAATTTCACAAGGTTGGGCAGGTCCCAGGTTGGACGACCATCTAACTAGGTTGATCACCTAGGATAAACGGCTTGGGGGTTGGTTGGCGATGTTGTGTATGGAAAAGGTTGGATGGAATATGGTTAGATGCCTAGGTTGGACGAGTGGAGAATTATACGGAAGAGGTTGGTCGACCATGTGGGTCGAGATGGGTGTGTTGATGGGGTTGGTCGGTTGAGATGGATGGATAGGTTAGTCGGTCGGGTTGGTTAGGCGGCTATTGTGGCAACGTGGTGGCGAGCTCATGGTTGGATGATTCAAGTAGCATATGAAGGAGTTGGATGGCACCCAACCCCTTTGGGTTGGATGACATAGGGTTAGAAAACTCAGTTGGTCATATAGCACATTTTATAGGAAGAGATAGATGGTCGTCTAACCTCCCGGTTGGACAGCCCACGATGTGAAGATTGTGACTCCCGGGTTGGTCAAAGCAACCATAAACATGTACATTCATGAAGTTAGACACCGTCCAACCCCAAGTTGGATAACATTGAGGTTAAACGACCTACTCACAAATTATACGGATCATGGTTAGATGGCCATCTAACCTGGATATATAGTAGAGCTCACGGACCAAAAAGTGTTCTTAAAGGAGGTTGTATGGCCCAATGAGGGTGGACATCCACCCAACCCAACAAGATTAGATGACCAACATGGTTGTACGAGTCATAGGCCGGCGAAGGTAGTTGGGTGAATAATAGTTCAATGACCGAAATTAATGAGGCATAACACCCATGACTTCCGTGTAAGAAAATTACCAAATCGTATGGTTACCTCTTTAATGCATCCTGCCAGTTAGTGACCCAAATTTCCTATATACTGTAAAATTTGCCTCATTTTGAGAGGATTCATTTTTTTGCAAAGGAACTCTATCGAATTTGTTCTATATCTATTATGAGCTAAAGGTCTCGCTTTTTTATTTTTGTAAAGAACATTTCCTTGTGCCTATATTGTGATGGATTGTGTAAGATTTTAAGCAATAAAGCGGTGTTTTGTGGATTTTCTTTCCCTAATTCGGGTTATATTGCATTTTTTGCCTTCCATTATGTTTGCAAGTATATTGTGCATACTTATCCCTTTACAGGACCTTTAATATGTTGTGATTTATGAATCTAGGGAACTAAATATTGTTTTAGCTTGTGGCACTTTTACTCGCCCTCTCTCACTTTGTTTACTTCCTATTTTTCACTCACTCAGAATGTCTCACTCCCTTTCTTGGTGCATCACCTTCTCTTAGAGTAGGTTTAATTTTATGCATTCTTCTATCCATGTCTCCTTAGAAAGCATTAGGGTAGGATTAGATTAGGCTTCCATTCTCTACACTTTAGAGAAGTTGGCACTAGGTTAGGAGAAGAAGTCGGCTTTCTCTGGAGGATTATCCTACTTGTAAGGTCCCACACTATAGGATAATCCCATGTTATATAGGTTACACTGATTGTCTCACACACAAATCACAAGCAATCAGGGGTGTTGTAATTTTGTAGTAATAGTACATGCATTGTTAGTATGGTGTGTGCTACCGCAAAGTGTTGTTGTTGACATCATTGTTGTTTCCCCCATTTGAAGGATTGTTTCTCATACATCCAAACCTACAAGGATAAAATGATCGAGTAGTAAAATATGTACATGTGTATGTGTAAAAATGTAATGTAAAAGACACATGTATATGAATGTAAAAACATGTGAATGTAAAATACACAAATGAAAAAATTGTAAATGGAACATAAGCACACGATCCATGTCGAAAAGAGAGTGTAAAAGGATATCTTGTATTTTCATGGTTTTTGGGCGATCCGATGCCATAGGATGAAGAAGTGGAGGGATGAATTCCATTATATCCTCCAACTTGTAACTGCATCCCTGAATGTGTGTGAAGAGATCTTTGTATGTCCTAGTTTTTTGGGTGATCGGATGCCACTAACTTACAAAGTATAGGGAGGAATTCTTACATTGTATCCTCCAACCTTTAACTACTTCCCAAAATGCTAAGGTCTACAATGTCCTGTAAAATCTATTGTTTACATGGTTCGTAGACTGTTCTGAACCCACTTGTTTTATGTAACCCACAATGCCAAGGGTGTAAAGTTCACTAAACTAAACCAATGTAAATACATTTTGTAGTATATAAAACCCCAAATGATTCCCCCCTCATTGGTGGCACATGTGATGTTGTTGATAGGAGAACATGGCCCCAAAATAGGACTAATCGAATGTACTTTGAAACTCTACTCTGTAGAGGGGGAAGGGAATGCACCTGGTAGAAATGAAGGCAAACACAAACAAGAGGCTATCTAAAGACAAGTGTTAATACAAACAAGCATGCATGCATAATACAATATGTAATATATACAAACAATGTGTAAGCTACCAAGTAAAGTAATGTAAACACACAAGAAGATAAGTAAGCCACAAAAAGTGGGATGTAAACATGGGACATCAATGAAAATTTTGCAAGACACGCAAGGCCATCATGGCCACAAAAAAACAAGTGTGCACACCAAACATATGCAAGGCCCGCATACAAGAACAAACAATAACAAACAAAGTAACAAATAAGTATGGAATCAAACATCCATGCATAACAAATACTTTTCATGAAGCGCCCATTAGCATGTTAGAAAGATAACTAGTATGTCAAAAGCGTGTATAACCAAGTAATGTAAAGTGCTAAGTACAAAATGAAACAATAGCACCCGTGAGAGATGAATGTGGATGCCCTAGTGACTAGTGTAGGAAGGGTAGAAGGAAAGCATCTATGTTGCATGTAAGAGACTTGTATCTATAATCACAACTAGAAAAGGACATGAATGTGTATGTGTGAATGATATAGATAAATGACATACAAGTAATCTAACTAGCATGTGTAATAAAGCAACCATGAAAAAAAAAAAAGTAACTTGATACAAGAAACCATAATATGTAGTATGTTGTGGATGGATAGAATGTAATGTAAGATGGATGGTAGGAACCACATACCCTCCGAGTGAATGGAAATGTATGCAATGAGGTTCATTTGGTTTTTCCCCTCAGTAGTCATGAATGAACCGTAAACAAGAGTGGGTCGTTGGGAAATGGTTGAATATGTTGTGTCTAATGTGTTGTGATGAGTATGTATGCATAATGATGATGATATGTTACAAATAGAATAAATGATGTGTGCATTATCCTTATAACCTAAGTGAATATCATGACACATTGAAGGAATGAGCGATGATTTATCCCTAAGCATATATCACTACTAGATGGATAAAAGGGAGTGATGATGTAGCCTAAAGTGTATACCGCTATAAGATGATAGAGTAGGTGACCATGTAGCCTATAGCGTATGTCACCACAAGATGAATGGTAGGGAGTGGTGATGTAGCCTAAAGTGTATACCACTACAAGATGAAAGAGTAAGTGATTCTTTATCCTATAACGTGTGTCAATATCCTATAAATGTTGCATGATGGATGGTCAAATGATGAATGGGTAGTAATTATATGGTCCATTTGATTTGTAAACCCTCAAAATTCTAGTATGGACTATGGAAGTAAAGTGTGTCATAAGGTATTGAGTGTAGCGCGTAAGAGACAATGCAATATAGGTGATGATAATAGACGACCATGTGATGAGTAGGATGTGGGATATGTTATGTGTATGATGTAGTGTAAAAATGAATAGATAGGGTAATCATGTGAAATTTGTGCTATGTGATGTGTATGATGAGGAGTATGTAATTCTAGATGCAAGTGTGACACATGTATGATGACGACTAGTATGATGTATGATGTGTAGATGTGTAAATGAAAAAATGATGTAAACTAACTATATAATGTGTGATGTGTGAATAGATGTTGTGTGTAGTAACTATTGTGCGGTGTGTAGGGTTTATGTGTATTAATCCCTCAACAATTGAGTGTGAACTGTCATCACCAATCCGGCACTATGATAATTCTTCACCGGGAACTCCTCGTGCTATGATTATTTACTAATGCACAGCCTTTAGTTTGGTGGATGTAATCTGGAAACAAAACAACAACATAACACAAAAATACCATTGACTATGATAAGACGGAATGATGACAAATCTGAAATATCAAAGTAAATTATAATATTAACATGAAATTGTTACAATCTCACCCATGAGGTACTTCAACAAGACTATGGGAGAAACTTTACAATTACACCTCTTGATGGCTTCTTCAACACACCTTTAACTGATGGCTTCCTTCGCACACTTCCTACAATATTTCTCACTACTTCTTTCTATGCTAAATGAGGGGGTGGCCTCTCTATTTATAGAACTTCCAGGCTTATCCATCTTATCTCTAAGATAGGATAAGAAATCCACTCTGACGAATCATATTCCATACCTTAACTCTTATCTGTACATGTAGGCTTATCTGTTAAGATAAGATAAACCTTATCATTTTACATGGGTTCCACATTTTTAGACTTTTTACAAATAAAATACACAAAATATTTATGACCTCACTCCTTGTCCTTATTACCAATATAATATTTCTAATTCCTAATCATGTAGACCCTACTTCTCTAATTACCCAAACTTTGACATTTTAACATTCTGGGACCACTTACGACAAATATTTACTTTTTACAACATTCCTATTGTACTTTGGTGTTATCGTATTCCACATTATTGGCGACACGCATCTTGTGGCGCCGTTATCTTCTATCAGACGCTACTACTAATTATACTTAACAACATCCTATTCCTAATACATACATTAATGAAATAGAAATTATGGAGGAAAATTTTAGTGTCGACATCTTCCCCCTTCCTAGCTTCTACTCCGTCCCTGAGTAGACTATCTCAGTGCTTGGAAAATCTTCAACTTGTCATGGTTGACCCATTTCGTAATGGGAGTGCCATCCAATTCCTCCGGTCAGTGCACGTACCATTTTCATGCACTGTTTCTTTATTTTGTAGGGCCCCATCCATTTTGGAAGAAATTTTCTCTGTCTTCTTTTTTTGTATCTGGAATCATATACTAGAACCAAGTCATTCACATGAAATGGAGACCACTGGATCTTTTGATCAAAGTATTCCTTCTGCTTCATTTTCTTCTTATGGCTTGTATCCTTTGCTATTTCCCTCATTTCCTCCAGCAAATGAAGATGTACCAACCTTTCTTTTACTGAATCACTTTCATCCATCCTTTCATTTTTCATAACTCTCACAGTGGGAATATCAAACTCAATAGGAAGAACTGGATCAATGCCATAGGCCAACTGAAATGGGGAGTATCCTGTTGCTGACTTTGATGTTGCCCTATATGCCCACAATGCTGCATGAATCCTTTTATCCCACTTATGTACCTGCAAGGCTGCATCTTTTGCTAGAATTTGACACAACACAAAATTTGTTCGTTCCACCTGTCCATTTGTGCTTGGCTTGTATGTTGTTGCCTTCCTGTGCTTAATAGAAAACTTATTGACTAGGGATTCTACCACCTCATTAATGAAGTGGCTTCCTTGATCTGTTACAATTTCTAATGGACAACCAAATCTGGTGACAATGCGTTCATATATGAACCTTGCCACTTCATCCATGGAAGTTGTTTTCAATGGCCTAGCTTCAACCCACTTGGTTAAATAATCTGTGGCAACTACAATATACTTATTTTGGTGTGATGTAGTTGGAAGTGGACCTACAATGTCTATTCCCACTTTTCAAAGGGACCAAGGGAAGAATAGGACATAATGGAGTGATGAAGTCTTACGGTTACCATGTGTTTGACAAATATCACATGTCTTACAATAATTATAACAATCTTTAAAAAGAGTGGGCCAGTGATAACCTGCATCCAAGATCCTTCTTGCTGTAAGTTGTCCAGAGAAGTGCCCTCCACATGTACCATTGTGGAATTCTTCTAGCAGCTCCTTTCCTTGATCACGTCCAACTGCCCTCTTTATCTCAGACTGTCTATCGTGTCCTATTCGAAATAATGCTCCATGCGAGAATGGAATATGGATGATGGCGGCTTGAGTAATCTTTCTCTTAGTCTTTGCATTGGCACCATCAGGAAACTTGAATTCATTCAGATAATTCCAAATATCTATGTATTCACTAGGGATTGTGTCAAGGGAGAACAATGCTGCATCGGGAAATCATCATCATCACAAGATGATCCTAAACCATCATAGGCTCGAGAGAGTGCATCGGCATTGACATGCTTCTTTCTGGCCTATCTATAATATCAAATTCAAATTCTTGTAGCAAAATTATCCATCTTGCTATCCTCCCTGATGGGTTAGGCTTATTGACAATATATTTGAGCACGATGATGATTCTGTTACAACTATAAATTTCTGCCCTAGCAAGTAATTTCTAAACTTCTTTACTTCTGACAAAAGTGATAGCGAGCCTCTTTTCGATTCTGAGTATAGTTTACCTTAGACTTTGCTCATTTTATGCGCTCCCAAAGTAAATTGGATGTTCATTCCCATTTTCATCCTTTTGGCTCAAAGTACTACCTAGTCTGCATCTCGAGGCATCGGTGTACACAATGAATGGCTTGCTCCAATCTAGATTCTTCAAAACAGTGAAGACACGGGGCTTCCTTGATTGTCCAAAAGCTTCATGCACCTTGTTTCTGGTTCATAAGCAACATCCTTCTTCAAGCTGGGTTAGTGGGGTCATGCAATCTTTGAGAAATTCTTGATGAACCTTCTATAGTAACCCACATGGCCTAAAAATGATCTCAACTTACTTCTATTCATAGGAAATGGTAAATCTTTGATTTTTGAAACTTTATCAGGATCAGTACCAATACCATCTCTGGATACAACATGCCCTAACAAAACGCCTTTAGAACATCCAAAGACACACTTTGTAGGGTTTAGTGAGGCTTGTGCTTCATCTAACCTTTGAAATGTTGTCTCCATCTAGTGCAGGTGGTCCAACTTGCTCCCATAGATGCAAAAATCATCCAGAAATACTCTGATGAAGGTCCTAATGTAGGGTTCGAACACCCTATTCATCAAACGCTGGAATGTTGTTGGAGCATTACACAACCCAAAAGGCATAACTCTATAAGCAAACGTTCCCCAAGGAGTGGTGAACGTGGTCTTCAGCTGATCTTTCTCTGCTATACGAACTTGGTTGTAGCCGCTATATCCATCAGCAAAACTATAGCACTCTGGCCGCCTACTTCGTCCAAGATCCGATCGAAAATGGAAGAGGGTAATGATCCTTCTTTGTTGCCTTATTGAGCTTCCTGTAATCAACACAAATGTGTAGCTTCCCTTTCTTTTTATTGAGATCACAATGGGAGAAACCCATTCGAATTCTCCATGCAAATATGAATCCTGCATCAAGCAACTTATCTATTTCTTCTTTTACAGTCTTGGAAAAATTAGGATTCATTCTATATGGCATTTGCTTTATGGGCTTAGCACCATCTACCAACTCAATACAATGTTCTACCCAACTTACTTGACGGAGTTCCTTGTAACCAAAAGTGAATAGGTGTATGTACCTTCGAAAGAGCTGGAGGTAGGATTCCTTCTCACTCTCCATCACAGCATCACCAATCTTTATTTGTTGGAGACGATCATCAACTTCTTCTTCAAATAATTTTATGGGGTCATGAGTTGGTGTGACTGGAAGGATATCCATGACTGAAACATCCACCTCACTTTCTTCATCTTCAGTGTCCACTTCACTGGTACTAGAGTAATCAGAGGATGTCCAATCATCGGTTTCATCACTTGAATCCACAAGTTCTGCCTTATGATGTCGAGGGATCACATTTATCTTCACCCTCTCTCTACCACGTCCAAGTGTCATGAAACCTTCATTCCAGTAGTTTCTTGCATGAACTCTCCTTAGCCATGGTCTTCCCAGCAACATTGGGTATGCAACAGTACCATTTTTCATCACCTGAAAGTCTACCACACATACAACACCCATAACAGATATTGCCACATTTGAAACTACACCTTCTGGTTTAGTTTTTCCCTTATTTAATGACCTTAACATAAGTGTTGAAGGGCGATCAATTTTTAAACCCAACATATTCATTACAGACTCGGTCATTACATTAACTGCAGCACCTCCATCAACTAAGACATCATGAATTGAAATACCATTACATAATACCTCAGCTTGTGGAGCATAGGGATCTTCCCTCGCCTCCAAAGCAGGGGACCTCAACCTCCTTCCTTCTTCGAGCATTGAGTCCACCTCGCAACTCCCGCCTCTTCTCAGAAGACATAGCCAAGAGTTGACCATATGTAATATTTGCAGGCCTTTTGGACAGATCTTCCAAGATGGAGTATGGTCCTTGCCCCTGTGAAATCAGAAAATCCTGCACACCCAACTTTCTTCTCCTATGTTTCTTACTAGTTTCTCCTTTCATCTTCTTAGGATCAGTTCCATCTTGATTATCTTTTTCTTTCTTTCTTTTTGTTACAAACACATCTACTTCATTATTTCTACTCTTATCTACTACATCAAGAGAATTCACAGGTGCTTTTCCTTTATCATTATCTCTTGTACCAGATGTAGAAGCTCTATCTGGACAATTATACTTATAATGACCCTTTTTATAACAACCATAACAAACAACTTCAGAAATATTTCTTTTTGGACCTCTATCTCCTCCCTGAGAACTAAATTCCTTTCCTTGAAGAAGATTAATAGTTAACTGGCCCATCTTCCTAAGCAGATCTTCATACTCAGTAGATGTACTAGGAGAAATATTTGTGCTCACCAGGAGTGGTTGTGGATTTTGGACCAAAGGTGCTGGTGTAGGCTCTACTTTAACAACAATTTCTTTGGGCTCCTCTTCCATGCTTTCTTCTTGCCTTCTTGCAATCTCCTTTGCTTGTTCAATGGTAGCTGGGCGGTCATACTTCACTCATTGTCTGATCTCCGGCTTCATCCCAAGAATGAAGTGCTTACAGAGGAGATTATCCACGCCATTCATCAACCCATCCGCTAGTCCTTCCTTCCGGATTTGGGCATCGAGCTTCCTCCTTAGCTCTAGAACACGAGCATGATAATCCCTTATCTTCTCCTTCTCTCCTTGGGATAGCTTTGTGATCTCAATCATGAGATCATATATTTTGTTGTTCACCAAATTCTTCAAGAAAACTTTCAATTAATAAATCCCATGAATTTTTCACATTATCACCTAGTGTTTCAAACCACCTAAGTGCTGAACCATCCAAAAAGGTAGGAAAAAATTCAGTCCATTGTTCCCTTCTTATGAGGCCATTACAAATACAAGATCGTTTAAACTCTTGAATGAAAGAAGAAGCATCTTCATTAGATTGAGCTGAAAAAACAGGAATCTTTCCCATTTTCAAAAGTAACCACCGTGAAATACCAACCCACAAGTACAATCAACAAGACTTATGTGCACAAATAATTGGAATTACTATAGAAATGACCACGGTAAACTATGGTAAAACTTGACTTACTACGGTAAAAACTGATTTTACTGTGGTAAACACTATTCACGGTAAAAAGTGAAGTTACTGTGGTAAATACTATTCACGGTAAAAAGTGACTTTACTGTGATAAATACTATTCACAGCAAAAATGACTTTATCATGGTAACTACTATTCATGGTAAAAATGACTTTACCATGGTAACTACTATGCACAGTAAAAACAAGGTTACCCTCCAATTGATTTTTGACTAAGTGGGAATATCTCTCCAGAAAATCCACCAACGAGGAATGGTCCCAGACAACGGAACCAAAATGTCATCACCAATCCGCACTATGATAATTCTTCACCGGGAACTCCTCGTGCTATGATTATTTACTAATGCATAGCCTTTAGTTTGGTGGATGTAATCTAGAAACAAAACAACAACATAACACAAAAATACCATTGACTATGATAAGACGGAATGATGACAAATCTGAAATATCAAAGTAAATTATAATATTAACATGAAATTGTTACAATCTCACCCATGAGGTACTTCAACAAGACTATGGGAGAAACTTTACAATTACACCTCTTGATGGCTTCTTCAACACACCTTTAACTAATGGCTTCCTTTGCACACTTCCTACAATATTTCTCACTACTTCTTTCTATGCTAAATGAGGGGGGTGGCCTCTCTATTTATAGAACTTCAAAGCTTATCCATCTTATCTCTAAGATAGGATAAGAAATCCACTCTGACGAATCATATTCCATACCTTAACTCTTATATGTACATGTAGGCTTATCTGTTAAGATAAGATAAACCTTATCATTTTACATGGGTTCCACATTTTTAGACTTTTTACAAATAAAATACACAAAATATTTATGACCTCACTCCTTGTTCTTATTACCAATATAATATTTCTAATTCCTAATCATGTAGACCCTACTTCTCTAATTACCCAAACTTTGACATTTTAACATTACCGGACCGCTTACAACAAATATTTACTTTTTACAACATTCCTATTGTACTTTGGTATTACCGTATTCCACATTATTGGCGACACCATACGACAAACACCGTTATCTTCTATCGACGCTACTACTAATTATACTTAACAACATCCTATTCCTAATACATACATTAATGAAATAGAAATTATGGAGGAAAATTTTAGTGTCGACAGAACCGAAGCACAAGAGTGTGTCATCGGATAATAACGATGCTAAAACATGTGATGAATATGCCTATGTGAGGATATGAATGTATAACTATGTAAAAATGAAAGATAGGTTGATGCTTAATATGAAATGAAGGGGTGTGTATGAATAATATTTCCCTAAGTGCATGATGGTGTGTATATTGTTTGATAAATGATGTATGAAGGTGGTGAAGTATCATAAATTTTGTAAGATTGATTCAATAATGAGAAATTGTATAGTATGTGTGACGAGTGATAGATGATTGTAGATGTATGTATGTATGAGTGGTTATGTAATGGATAGATATGTGAATGTAAGATGAAACAAGGTTCTTAGTCGTAGTAGTCCCCTTAACCATAAGAATATGATTGTGTCATCAGGAGGGTAGAGTGACAAGAGTCACCTACCAAAGACCAATTTTTCATTTAGTGGTGGAAGCATGGTAAAAAAAAGTAACAATATGCGATTATGGTAGAATTAGCAATGTGTAATGATCGTTAGTATGAGGATTAGTTTCTTTGACGAAAGTAATTGGTTAGATCTTATACTTGAGAGGAGGCCAAGTTGCACTAAATTTTAAGGGAGGTTGCTTAGGTTGACTTGGTGATATGATAGACAACTTATTAGTAGGTGATTGTGAACTAATTTTGGTAGGTGATTGACTTGGTGATGTCGTAGATGGCTGAGTAGGAGGAGATGGTGAACTAATTGTGAGAGGTTGTTGCTTAGGAGGTGCTTGAGTAACGTTAGCCTGATGCTCATTAGATATAGATGAATCAGATTTAGGAACCCAATGGGATTTATCATTTGTATTAGAATGTTGTGTAGCAAATGAAATAAAGCCTTGACGCTCAAGATGTTTGATTATTCATGGAAAAGTGTGGAAATCATTATCATTATGTCCATTGATTCGATGATAATTGCAATATGGATGACCTTGATATTTTGCTAACCGATAAGGAGAATAGTAATGAGTAGGTGGTAGAGTGATCAACTAATGACTAAGGAGCTGAATAAGAATGTCATGTTTCGCTCAAATATGATAGGCTCAAGAAAATAGCAGTCTTGAGGTTCAACTAGATGACATGTAGTGGACATAGATTACATATAAGATGTAGAATGAGCAAAAACATGTGATTGAGAAGCATCCTTAAGTTGTTGAATTTCATATTTGAGAGATATAATCATGGATTCCATAGCCATAAACTTGTCTTGAAACAAAGAATGTAAATCTTGAATTGAGTCAATAGGGGTTGATTAGATGGAGGATCACTAGGGTTGGTAAATAGAAAAGAGAGCATAGGAATTAGTT
Organism: Taxus wallichiana var. yunnanensis; assembly: GCA_018340775.1. Lineage (NCBI taxonomy): Eukaryota > Viridiplantae > Streptophyta > Pinopsida > Cupressales > Taxaceae > Taxus > Taxus wallichiana. The sequence goes on from CM031242.1 coordinate 1,008,740,007, forward strand.
CATGTGGCGGCATATTGTCATCAAAATACTTGGTGTCTAAGGATTTTTGTAAAATAACCTAGCAATTAGGATATCTCTTAAGTAAATCAGATAAATAAACTTGATCCATGATAGATGGAAAATGAGGATCCTAAGAGTAAAATACGTGGGGTTCACCAAAATGATTAACTAAAAATGAGAATATGGGGGATAGTTGATAGTTAATCGATCTATAAGGACATGAAAATATAGTAAATAAATATAGAAATGACCCAAACAACTAATCTAATGAAAGTAGAAACCCTAACATGCAAGAAGAGCAAGGAAAAGACTTATCTATATGGAAGGAAGATCTAAACTATGTCACAAAGTGAACAGAATAATTTGGAAGAAGGAATGACTATGCAAAGGTCCAAAAAAGGATGGATCTGAGCTATCTATCTTATCTAGAGAGCTGTGTAGAGGGACCGAGGCACCTATGGGTGCTTTGGTCTGTAGAATGGACACCTTGGTCTGTGAAAACATTCTAGAAATGAGTTTCATAGGTCTAACAAGTAGTCCAAAACCCATGTTATTTTTCGCATTAACCCCGCACTACTTCAGGTGTCACTTTGATAATCCCAGAGATGATGAAAATACCTACAAAATACCACAAGAAGTATCAAAACCACAAAAAAATAAGAATATAAATGAATGGGTCAGATGACCTCAAGCGCCACAATGAGTGGGATTACTAACTGAGTGTTACACTACATTTCAGACCCAATGTAGTTATGGTGTGTGTGTGTGCATCATGTGCCATAGGTGCTCTTGTGCTAGTCACACTTTGCGAAGTAACGAGCAATAACTAGATGTGAAAAATGTAGTATAATGTTGGATGGAATATAATAGAATCCCTCCCCCTATGCTTGTGTGATGCAAATGAACCATCCTTGTCCTTTTTGATCGACCTAATAGATGCAACTCTAGGTGGATAATAGTAGTGACTAGTGGTTGGTCCCTCATTATGGTCTCATAACTTTATATTTATAGGGTTCTCTTGATCTAATTTTGTAATTAACCCCGAAATGGCTGACCACAAAAAAAGATAAGAAGTTGAAATGGCTAGAAAGTGCCCAAAAAGTGCCCAAAAAGTGGCAAGAAAGTGGGAAAAGGATCGGGGTGCCCCTAGTAGGACTAGTGCACCCTAGTACTATCATGGGTACCCTAGTCAAGGCTAAAATTACAAAATTTCACTAGGCGTGTGAGTGTAAGAGGTCGGGAATGATGAAAGAAAATAAAGTAAGATGGCCAAAAGATGGGGGTTAATTAGTATTTTCTTCACTCAAAAACCTTCTAAATAGTATTATGATATCGAGACTAAATAGTATCTAAAGTGCATGATTTTTGACTACAAAATGTTTTGGTTGAGTCCTACAAGTCAGTTTGGTTGGTAGGAATGAGGTCATAAGTTGACCCACTTGATAAGGTTTAAGGATAGTGAAGGTTCTTTGGTGAAATTGATGCGAAGACGAATATCTTGGTGCGGTTCATGATTTCTATCCATTGGAGAGTGATTATGGTTTCAATTTTATCCTCTTACATATATTTATAGGTCTTGAAATTGTTAACACATGTGTGAGAAGAGCAAGTTTCCAAGACTGATTTATGGGCTTCATAAGTGGGTAAGTGCACCAAGTTGGGGGACAATTAAGTGGACATCAAATCCTGAATTTTACATTAAAAATAGCAAAACATCAAATTTAGTCTTCCATGGACTTGAACCATGCCAAAAAGTAAAAAATATGTCATAAAAATGGTACCATTGCATAGGGGAGACTGTTAGCTTTGTATAAATACTGATTTTAAAGTGAATAGAATAGGATAAATATCATTTTATAATTTTTTACTAATAGTAGGTCTTTAAGACACTTTTTCCCATGAATGTTTATGTCTACGTTTAAGACTGCAAATTTTGTTTCACTTATCAGAATGTGATAAAACTTATACCATCCCAACCATGGTGAAATTATATACATGTTCAAAAAAATATATATTTGATTTCAATATTTTTTGATGAAGTTATGGTAGGCAAACGGAAAGTGCTCTGTTTTCTTTATATTTTCATACCACTTTCACGAAAAAATCATAAAAAATAAAATATAGCTCAAAAAATACAAAATAAAATCCATCCCAAGATAGATAGTGGCATCTAACTTCTCACCAAAGGAGAAAAATATATATCAATTATTGGTCATCCAAATCGTGGGCAAACGGACTATAATCTTATAGGCATTTTTATAAAAAAATACCAAGTCATTGAATTTTGAGTGTTTAATATAGCTAATCTTGTCCATTTTTTTAAAAAATAGTATTTTAGAAACTAGATTCCGGATGCTATGATTCATATTAATATAATTTTTTCTAATTTTGAGTGTATGTATTGCTAATAATCCCTACAAGTTGATATTATGTTGTTATTTGCAATATGACGTCCACTTATGACCCCTTTTTGTCCCCAACTTGTTGCACTTACCCAAGTATCTTGAAGGAAAGAGGTGTTTTGATGACACTATGGGATGAGTCATGAAGTCTAACATGGTTTGAGATTTTCCTTGGGTCAATGGATTTCATATGAGGATTTTCATGCCATATTTGAGGTGTTATGGTGAATTTTGGTCTTCATCTTTGAAGATTGGTCTATTGAAGGTGTCAAGATTTAGTAGGAAATTGTCCTATTTGATGATGTTATGAGAAAGATGGATAGTACAAATATTCATGAGATGGTAGGAGTTGAGATGATGTGGATGAAATATTTGGATCCTTTGGATTATTTATTGATCTTCCTTATTCCCTCGAAGTTCAAGAAGCATTCGATGGAGATGGATCTAACCTTTTAGGCCTAGTTGTGCAAGGTTTTATGTTTGGATTATTGCCAACCTATATGATCCTTTCATGTAAATTTATATGAGTTTGTATGTTTTTTTAAATTTTTCATGACTCACCTTAATGCTCTTGGGAAACCTATGGTTTTTTTATGATGATTCATGTATATAAAGTGAATGTATTGGCTAATTTGAGCTAGTGGTGATGAGAGAGGAAAATGAACTAGAGGAGGTGAAAGAGTGTGTTAGAGGGATCCAAGGAAGAGTTAAAAATAAACATGATAAGGTGAGAAGGGAAGATTAGAATGTCTTCAAGGTCATTATACCTAATCATCTTATGAAGGATAAATATTGAGAGAAGTAGGAGAGAGTGTTGTTTGAAAGGGTTTTAAGGTGTTGAGCTAAATCAATGATCATAATTTGTTTCTAGAGAAACAACACTACAATGATCTTTATCATCAGGTGGTCAAGTGGGTGCTTGATCATCTTAGGGGTGGTAGCCTCCTTGTATAATGGGTGTTATACTAAATAGGGGTGGGTGTTCCTTATGAAGTGGGTGCTTCACTAAAAAATATTGTGTGATGTGTAATATTCATGCAAGTCTTTTGAATTGAGTAATATATTCAAAAAAATTTAATGAGTTTTCCTCCCCTTGAGGGTTTCCCAATTTATATCTAGTGTCTTGTGTACTCTCTCATTCATGGGTATGGTTGTTAAATGCAGACACAAAATCACACACTTTGGGTAACTATCTAGTCCTAGTTGCATACTACTATTCATATGATTCCTATGTTAGAAAAGTACCGATTAACCCATGTCTTTGGCCACTTTTCTTTCCTTTCAGTTGGTACTTTCAGTCTTGCACTTCTACTTGTTCAGTTTGTACTTTGACCCTTCATCATTTTTTCAACCCGAACACTAGCACCCATCTAGGACTCCAGCACTAGGTGCCCTCATCCCCTTTGGGTGCTCCTGTCCCCTTTACACTTTACTCTTATCTTTTTGGGTCCTTTCTAGTTGTTTGAACATTTTATCTTTTGGTAGTCAGCCTTTTTAGGGTTAATTGTGAAATTTGAAGCAAGGAATCATATAAATATAAATTTATGTGACCATAATAAAGGACCAAACACTAAACATTACTATCACCACCTAAGAGTGCATCCATCCAAGGAATCTATAGCTCCATTTGCATCCATCTAGCTCCATCACAAGGGATACAAAGTTGGTTTTCTACATCACACTTCATAGGAGGGAGTTCAATTTTATTCCATGCACACATTACTTACATTCTACATTTAGTTTCTTACTCTCTACCTCAAGTGCAACACACATACGAGCACCTAGGACACCATAACTTGCACACACACACACACACCTAGAACTACATTGGTTTTGAGATGTAGTGCAATGCTTAGTCATAAGTCCATCAATTTGAAATTTGGGGATAGTTTGACCCCTTCATAGGCATCTTTATTTTTAGGGTTTTGATTCTTGGTTTGGGGTTTTGCAGTGATTCTTCCATTTCAAGTTTGAGAAAAATTTGACGTGTTGGAACATAATGATTAAGTGGGATGGCCACCCCTTAATTAATATGGAATGATCGCTATTATATAGGTTAATATTTAATAATATGAAATATTTATATTTCTATTATTAAATATGCTAACCTAGGTATATACTTTAGGTTAAATATTTAATATCATGAAATGATTATATTTCTAATATTAAATATTATAAACCTAGGTGTATGTGTCAACCTTTTAGGTTGAAAAGGTGGGTCGGGAGACATACCCGATCACCTTATATAAAAAGGACTTTAGGTCCTCATTTGATATATTCGATATATATCAAAGGTGAAAATTATTTACCCTTGTGATTAGGGTTTAAAGGAGGAGGTGATCTCACTGGATGTAAGTTTTGTTCTCTAAAAGTAAAAGGTTATTCTTAAGTGGTTTTTACCCTAATGGGGTTTTCCACTATATATTTGTGTCACATGTGTATTTATCTTTGGTGTGTATTTATGTATTTACTTATTTCATTGCATAATGTTTAAAATTTAATGTTTTATGGTTTATGTTAATATTTAAATGCATTGGTTGATTAAATTCATAATAGTTATTATCCTCTAAATTATAACATGAAGAAGTGTAGTAGCATACACATGACAAGAAATGAAGGAGTGTAGACATCTTACGACCCTAAAAATTTGGGTTTTCAACTATCTGTGTACACGGGGCACCTAGAATATAGTCTAGGGTGCCCATGGGTACCCCTATCCCTCTCTAGGTGCCCCAGTCTAGTAAAATCCTTCAAATATTCATTTTCGTAGGCTCTTAATTGACGGTTAGTCCTTCATATTTTCAAGAAGGAGAATATACCTTCACGAGAATATACCTTCACATTAATTGGCTCTTAATTGATAGGGTGATTGAAAGGTGTTGGCAGTCAAACAAATGCACACACTTAGAATTCAACAAGGCACAAGTTTGAAGAGCACACAAATGCTAACTCGTCGACGTTTGATATTTTATCCAAACAAGGGTGATGTGGTCTAGGTATCCAAGGTATAGGATGTGATCCTATAAATAAAATGAGGCTAGGTGTAGGAATGGTTATAGGTGTGTTCCGAAACACCAAAAGGTTTGGTTTGGTCGAGATAAACATCACAAAATAAGGCAAGGTAAGGTTGGTAGGATAAGCAAAGCAGGTATTATTATCGCACGGTAGATCAAGTAAGAAAGTTTGATTGTCATATAGGTGAGGTCGGGTTGGTGAAGGGATATAGGTAAGGTTAGGTTAGTGAAGGTATATAGGTAAGGTCATGGGTAAGGCCTAGGTGAAGGAAAACATGCCCCTAAGTATCCGTAGGGAGGTGGTGAGGCTGTTAGGTGAGCCTGTAGGGAGGTTTTAGGGATGTGTTAGCTAGAAAAAGGCAAGCAAGATAAAAAAATTAGGGAAAATGAAGCATATTGGGTTATATGCAGGGTGACCAATGTTGGTTCAGAGGGAACCGATGTTGGTCACCTAGGGCAAGACCTAACCGACATCATTCACCAAAAAGATGATATAAAAATGGAATCCCACCCAAAATGTGCTCATTTAAGCATTGGTTGAGTTGGAAAATGAGTAGTGGAGAGGTTATTTACAAGGAAGATGACAAATAGTGCCAGGAGACTGAGTTGGCGAGAGATAAGTGGGTAGAGGAGGTGATTTTATGGCCCCACATGCGCAGCTATCTGATTGGTTGGAGAGTTGGGAGCTATTTGACATGGCAAAGGCGGGGAAGGATCAAGGGGTGCTCCAATTCAAGCTCTAACCATCCCAACACAAAGGCACCGGTGAGTAGAGGTAGGATTTGGGCTTTAAGCTTGGTTTTGTAGAATTATAGGTACTGGAAATGCAAATTTTATTGTTTTTTTTTTTTTTGAAATTGGGGTGAAATTAGGGTATGGGAGGGTGTAATTAGATTAATTAGGGGTGAAAATGAACTTAGGTCTAGTTGGAAGTGATTTGGGTGTATTTTTATTTTTTAACAATTGTGGGGTTTGGGAGTTTGGCCTTGGAGCCAAAACAAGAACCGAAGTTAGATGGTTATCAGCCAACATCGGTTGACTAATTGGATATAGTCCTTTAAAGGGGATCGACATCGGTAGGGGAATCGATGCCAATAGCTCAATTAAATAACACAATGTAAGAAAATGTTGATTTTAGGTTGTTTAAGGGAGTGTGAGGTTGGGTAGGGTGGAAAAGAGAAGTCTTAGGGAAGGGTTTGGGTAAAAGATGATGTTATAGGATGATTTTGGGAGGGATGGGGTTGGGTAGGTCAATAGGTGAACTAGTGGGAGGGTAGATAGGTAAGATCAGAAAAAGGGGAAAATAGTGGAATGGAGTGGGCCGAGATAACCTCGAAGACCCCATGTCTTCTTGAGTGTTGCCTACATAGCCCTTGCAAAAGGGGCCTTAGGCCAATGTAGTTCTCCCATAGGACAGGGAAGAATATGATTTTGGTAAGTAGGTTGGGTGAAGGTGAATGGTCTAGGTAAGGCATGGTAAATATTAGGCAAGGTTAAGTTTTGAATAGAAAGTCAAAAGGGAAAATGATTAACTTGTGTGGGTGTTGATGATGTAGGCTAGGCAACAGATGACTATGAGGACCAATCTTCGCCCCTTCTAGTACAGATGAGACCCACCATTTCGAGAGGAGTGGGAGCACATGCAAGAAGTTGGGCTAGGCACGGTGAGGAGGTATAGGAGGATTACACAAGACCACAATATGATGGTAGCCCTCATTAATAGATGGGACCTGGCTACCAACACCTTCCATCTACCAACGAGAGAGATGATCATCACATTAGAGGATGTATATAGGATTATGTATCTTTCGATCATTGGGAGCCACTTTATCAAGTGTCATCTACAGATGTGGTAGATCATATGATTATAGTGTTTGGGCTGGCCATGAAAGAGATGACATACCATAGTGCAAGTATCAATTATGGTGCGATGTATGTGGTGCATCCGTAAGAGACCCATATTTCAGTGTTGATGATGGTTGGAATTAGTTGTTTCTCCCTTCCAGACTCAGAGGGTGGGAGGTTTCCATGGGCCTTGATGGGAGTTCTAGAGGACATGGTTTTTGACAAGGTTTGTTTTGCATGGGCACCAGCTTACTTGGTTCAGTTATATAGGGAGCTTTGGGATTACAGGAGGATACATCATTTTGGTCTTTGTTGCACTTATCTATTACACTGTTGGGCATATGAGTACATTGTGTGCCTTCATCCACTAGGTATACTATGACACAAATGACACGTGGGTGTATATAGGGTAGGATACGAGACATGATGGATGCGATATGAAAACAAGCAAGGGTGGATGGGGTGACTCGGGATATTACATACTATCGGTGGGTATTGGATAGCTTATCACCTATAGATATTCTATGGAGGCCATACCTCACTTACCCGAGTTCACAGGTATGGAGGAGGAGTTGGAGGGTCTACATATTTTGAGATTGATCTAGATGTGTACGGACGAGGGACATAAAATCATTCCTATAGATCGGGTCGGATGACAGTTTGGATTACAAAGGATGTGCCCCAACCATTCCCACAAGTACCATTGAGATGATGTGGAGAGGTCATTACCTCTTCCACATTGACACCACTAGCAGGAGTGGAGGAGCATGTAGCTGATGAGACAATAGATGATGTTGGGTACACATATGGGTATAGGTAGTGGTGGACAACACAATTATAGGAAGCACTAGCCAGGCCAAGACAACCTAATTTGGCCACTATTATTAGTGAGAGAGACAAGCTACGAGGCGAGGCTATGAGATTACAAGCCTAGGTTACTACTTTATAGGCCTAGGTGGCCACATTATAGACACGATTAACGGCGGACACATGCACAAGCCGGTGATAGGACACATGGCTGCCCCTCCTTCACCTCCGAGGGTACATGATGGGACATAGATACAGGACATGGTCCATCATCACAGGTACATGTATGAGGATAGGGTGCACAAACACGGGGATAGGGACAAGGTCCACAACCTCATAGACATGGATAGATAGGTAGTGAAGCAATGCCACCACCACAGGTGGCATCGATGGACCAATATAGAGAGGTTGTGGCTAAGGCTAGATATTATGAGGATCAGACACTGAGCTTGAGCTCCCTATTTTCATATATGCTACCTACATAGAACAATAGGTAGTTGTAGGCTCACATTCATGCAATCAGAGGTCTAGCTCATGGACCCATAATACCGGTAGTTCAACACAGGGATCACATCGCAGCCATAGATCGGGAGCCACCATACTCATGGGCAAGTCCAATAGGAGGTGATTAGTGCCCATGTGAGGGGACAGGAGAGAGTGACAGAGGTGTGGGGCCCTCGGGGATGATAACATGATGGAGATTGTTTTTTATTTTTAATTTATGAATTATATATATATCGGCTTTGCATGTCGAAGAGGAAGGTTATATATGATATTTTTGAGAGACTTATTTATATCTGTGTATACAGTGTATTGACACATAGAATTTCCAATATATAGATGATGGTATTTATATTTGTTGTGTTTGGTTTCATTTCCATTGTATTGTTATCATGGAAATTAGATGTAGGTATGATTGATAATGTTGTGTTTTGGTTTAATTTCCAATGTATTGATATTATGGAAATTAGATGTGTAGACATGGTGATGATGTATGGTTTGGTTTGGGTTTAATTTCCAATGTATTGATATTATGGAAACTAGATGTAGGCATGGTTGATGTATGGTTTGGTTTGGTTTAAATTTCCAATGTATTGATGTTATGGAAATTAGATGTAGGCATGGTTGATGATGTTTTGGTTTGGTTTGGTTTAAATTTCTAATGTATTGATGTTATGGAAATTAGATGTAGGCATGGTTGATGATGTTTTGGTTTGGTTTAATTTCCAATGTATTGATATTATGGAAACTAGTTATGGGGTGGGAGAGTGGATAGGTAAGATAGGAAAAGTCAGAAAGATCACATAGGAGGGGAAAATAATGGTTGAGCTAACCTTCGAAGACCCCATTCCTTTGAATTGTTTCCTACATAGCCCTTGCAAAAGGGGCCTCAGGACGATGTAGTTCTCCCATAAGATAGGGAAGAATAAGATGGTGGTAGGTAAGTTGGGTAGGATTGGGTAAGGTAGATTGTGTAAGATAGATTATGGTAAGGTAAGTTGGGTAAGATTGGGTAAGGTAGATTTTGGTAGGTAAGTTGGGTAAGATTGGGTAAGATAGATTGTGGTAAGGTAGATTATCATTGGTAAGATTGGGTAAGATAGATTATGGTAAGGTAGATTGTGGTTGGTAAGTGTATGATGTTATTTGATTTAATTTCCAATGTATGATGGTATTATGGGAACTAGATGATGGGTATAGGTGTGGGTGAGATGAGAATATAACCAAGATATCGATGTTGATGGTCTCATCCTATTAAAGAAGCAACAAGTAGACAAAGGGGAACTGAAAAGAAGTGAAATGCTCCATAGTTGTCAAGGACCATAACGGCCACACCAAATAGGATTATGAACATAAACCCCTTGATATGTTGCATGATTGATAGGTATATGGTTGAAATAAGTTTCATGATCATAAAGTGTCGCATGAGTGCCACGTCCCTTGATTAGATAGGAGAAAATAAAAGAGGGTATGGTGGAGTGGGTTTTTGCGTAACCTTGTCGTGGGATAACATGCCCCTTCCGAAAGATACCCAAAACTAGCAAAAGAAATTACATGATGAAAATTTTGTATTTTTCTTTATTTTTTATTTTTTGTTTTACTTTTTGCATTCGTAGACTAATCGATGCAAGTAGTGCCAAGATAATTTTGTTTTAACAAATACAAATTAGTCTCTTTTTTTGGATAGACTAAGTACAACATCTAGATAGCTTGTTTTTTTAATATTGGTAAATAGTTTTTGAAAGGGACTATACCCTTGTGTACAAAAAGAAGGCCTAAAAGCGGAATAAGAGAGAGGAGCAGAGAAGCATGTGAAAGCACAAAAGCTACGAAGAACAACAAAGCCCGTAAGACGGCTACACAAACGAGACTTAACAGCAAAACAACGGCAAAAAAACAGCAAGCCTACAGCCAAGAAGCAGTAAAAAACAATAAGGACCAGCAAAAGTAGTCGGGACTACTTCTTGGCCGCTTGATCAATACTCATCTTTACTCTTTTCCAAGCATGATACATGCCCAGCGTGGTCATATGAGCAGCATCCGTCTTATCGAGCTCCTCTCTGGTTCTTTTGCTCTCTTTCTCATTGCCCCAAAGTGTAGCCGGGACACCGCTAAGCTGTGAAACACTTCTTGCATGACCTTCGATGAACTCCTCGATGGCCCTCAAGGCTGCAATATTATACTCATGCCTAGTCTTCATCTAGATAGCTTGTTATAGCTATCCCTCGAGGGAGAAGTCTACTTATAGCAGTAATAGAGAGACATAGATTTTCATTTGAGGGAATCATATATTTGTGAGAAGTTTGACTCAAGGAGTAGAAAATTTGTTATCCCTAAAATTTTGCATTATTTTGGACTTGTATTCATAGAAAAGACTATAAAGGAGTATAGGCATCTTTTATGAACACAAAACCATAACATAAAAAATGTTAGCTATGAAAGAGGGGTTTCAAGTGAAGAATGACCATGGGATTCTATCCTGAAAAGGAAATAAAATATCCATGAGAATCATGCCATGAGTATAGTCGTGGTACTCATATTCAAGATAAGGCTTAATGGTGACGGATAATCACTCAAATATTTTTAAGTCGTTGGTCCTTAAAAGAGGTATGTGGAAGGAGATATTTTCTCAAGGGATGAGCATATATGAGACATAAAGTGATGTATTAATTTATTCAAGAATAGAATGATTGAAGATGCAAGGCATTAAGGGATCGAGTTCGAGTTTACATTCAAGAAAGATAAACGATAAGTTCCTGATCCATATGTATGGGTGACAATATAAGGTCCATGCCAATTAGGAGAAAACTTGACTTGTTTAATTTTCTCCATTTTGGTTACATGTTGATTTTCCTTTAGGAAAAGATCGTTGATCTTGAATGTTCGTTATCGAATGAGTTTTTCATAGGCACACTTAATGCACTTTTGGTAGATTTGGAGGTGTTCTAGAGTGTTTAAACATTGTTCGTCCAAGTAGCTCAAGTTGTGCCAAACGTTTTTGGTGAAAATAATCATTAAAGAGGATATATTTAAGAGATATATAGAGAGATGGATTTTGGATTTCGAGAGGTGGGATGACCTCTATATCGCATAGAATAAAGAGAAAGGTATGGCGAGTGATAGAGGCAAAAATTCGGTAGTAATAATCCCACAAGGCGAAAGGAATGTGCGTGTGTCAATACTTACTAGAGTCATCAACCACTTTCATAAGAATTTTGGTGAGAGTTTTTTTAGAAGATTTGGCTTGACCATTTTCTTATGGGTAATATGGTGAAGAGCTGAGTTGAATACCAAATTTGGCACACATTTAGCATAGGATTTTATTTTTGAATTGTGTTCCATTATCAGCGATGATGCGATGAGGAACACCAAAGCAAAAAATGGTATGATGGTTGATAAATTTGACTATTTTCTTGGCTTTGGTAGAAATAATAGTGATGGTTTTTACCCATTTAGTGTAATATTTAGTCACCGTGATGATCCAAAGTGATGACGTTGCGAGGAATTAGGTTAATATCCCCAATGAGATCCAAACCCCATCGTGAAACGGGCCAAAATCTCTCGAAACTTGTAAGGGAGTGACTAGGAGTATGATGAAGGTTAACATCTTCTTTGAAACTTCACACATTGTTTAACATAGTCACAATAGTCTTGGTTTAGGGTTGTCTAGTAGTGGCCGAGTAGAAGGATATGCTTTGTAAAAATGAGGCCACTAAAATGTCCCCCAGAAAACCCATCATGAATTTATTTGATGGTGTACAGGATTTCAGGACTGGTGAGGAACTGTAGGAGGATACCGTAAAATCTGCATTTGTGAAAAAAACCTCCCATAATGACATAAAAAGAGACACTTTTTAGGAAGGCTCTCCATCCATTCATGAGTAAGATCTTGAGGTAGTATTAAAAGTGAGAGATAGTCAATGAATTGCCTTTTACCAAATATAGCATGGATCAGTATCAATGCTACCCATAAAATTAAGGTCGGGGAAATTATAAAAAGGTGACTCGCAACTGTTGTATTATGACAAAGATTTTTGAGTCTAAAGGTGAGGTAGGTATTTGAGAAGTAAGACAAGCCATGGTATCTACGAATTTGTTAGTGGATCATGGAGTGGCTTGAATGAGGTAGTGATCAAACATGGTCAAAATCAAGTCGACATGTTGTTTATAATTTTAAATCTCATCATTACGACACTGGTACAAACCATTGATTTGGTTCACAACCAGTTAAGAGTCACCAAAGATGTTAATGGATTTAACACCTAGGAAATGGCAGTTTGAAGACCTAACACAAGAGCTTCATACTCGCTATGTTATTTGTGTAGTCAAAGTATAGTTTAAAGGATAGTGGCATAGGCTCACCATCAAGAGGAATGAGGATGACCCACACCTCCCCCATGGTGACATTTGGATTTGTCAAAGAATAATGTCATTTGATAAAAAATATCATCAAAGTGGAGAGGGTGGCGATAGATTCGTCGGGAAAATCAAAGTTTGAGGATTGATTCCCAAGAAGAGGAGCATTTGCAAGTTGATCCGTGATGGTTTTTCCTTTGAATACTTTTGATGAATGAACTCTAACTCCAATTTTGCAAGAAGCATGAGCCAATGAGTGGTGCGTTGGTGTTGGTAAGGTTTGGCGTACATGTAATGAAGAGGTTTAGTGTTGGTAACGACAAACATTTTGTGATTAATAAGGTAGTGGAAAAGTTTGGTGGCCACAAAGACTAGGGATAAGAAATATTTTTAGCTTGATTGTACTCAGTTTTACATTCTAAGAGAGTACGACTTATATAATAAAATGTTTGTTCACTATGTTGCTCATCACGATGAGTGAGCATGGTACCCAAGGAATGGTTAGTAGCATAAATGTAAAGGTAAAAATTTTGATTTTTTTAGGTGGAATGAGCATAGGTGGATGAAGAAGGTATTTCTTCAACACTTCAAAGGATTTATGACACTCATCATTCCAATGGAAAGAAACATCCTTTTTAAGGAGGTGGTGAAACAATTGGAATCGGTCTAAAAGTTGAGAGATGAAGTGTCGGATGGATTGAAATTTTCCTTGCAAGCTACGAAGATGCCGAAGGTTAGTAGGTGGAGGCATGTCAATAATTTCCTTGATCTTAGGGATCAACCTCCATACGCGCAGCAAAGAGACAATGAAACCAAGGATGTTACTTGAGAGAACCGAGAAAACACACTTCTTTGGTTGAAGGTAAACACAATATTAGATAAGGTGGTCAAAGATAACTTTAAGAATGTCTAGGTGTTTGGCATGGAACTTGGACTTACCAAGAAGGTCATTGACATAGTCTTTAAATATGTTGTGCATAATGTCATGGAAGATAAGTCATAGCATGCTAAATGGTAGCACCATAATTTTTCAAGCCGAAGGGCATGACGTGATAGTAGAAGGTCCCCAAGGGGATGATGAAGGTAGTTTTTGTTGATCTTCCGAGTGAGTAATATCGATTATAACGTAAAAATCATCCATAATAGATAGAATCTCATTACCAATTGTAAGATAAACTAGTTGGTCAATGTTTGGTAGAGGAAATTCATCTTTTGGATAGGCAAGGTTAAGGTCATGAAATTCAATACAGATACGAAGTCCCCCGGTCACTTTCATGATAAGAAAAATGTTAGAGACCCATTGTGGATAGTCAATAGGTAGGATGAAGGAAACAGAGAGAAGGCATTGAATTTCTTCTTTCATAAGAAGAGCAATGCGAGGATGCATTTTATGCAGCTTTTGTTTCATGGGTTTTGCATCAGGGTTAGTTACGATATTGTGAAGCACGATATTAGGGTCAATACCTAGCATATCACTATAAGACCAAGAAAATTTGTTGTTATGATCGCGAAGAAAAGAGGTGAAAGATTCTTGTTCCTCGAGTCTAAATATTGGCCTATATTTAGAATTTGTGGGTCATCCTAAGTGTGAATGTTGATTTCTATGGTAGATTCATTCAACATGGTTTGCATGTCTAGAGGGTAATGACATTTAAATATAAGAATCCTCCGCACCTAAATAGGTCAGAATAAAATCATCATCTGACATTGAATGATGTTTATAGAAGGTGTATCATCATCCAACATGTTAGGATAAAGAAGAGGAAGGGAAGAGGGAACCTTGCCATCACGTTGATAGGTCAGAGGTCCCAAGGAGATGGTGTTCAAAAAAAAAAAGTTAGGTGGAATGGATTGGGATCCATAGACTCCATGGGAGAAGGTGGCGTGATAGGTGAGGAAGGTGGGGAAGGATTTTTGTCTTCTACGAGGGTGATTCGGGCCTTCTTAGGAGGAGGATTTTTCCTAGGAAATCCAAGACCATGATAGTTTTTCTATTTCCTAGTGGTGTACGGTATGATGATGTGACAAAATTGAACATAATGACCAAAGACAAAGCCTTTCTAGGAATGAACGATGAACAAAATCAAGTGTGAAGATACATTTGGTGAGGTAGGAGAAGTCAAATGAAAAAGGTATGGTTTGGAAGGGAGGTTCAATAGAATAAGAGGAAGTGTCAATCCCCCATAGGTTAGGTTGGTGTGAAGGTGGGGAGGGTTGTATGGTATGACCTCTCCTATATGATGATCGTAATGTGGGTGTTGGTGTAGTTTTCCATACTCTTGAGGAGTAAGGAATGTGTTAATGTTGAGGAGGTGGTATTCTCGAGTGAAAGGCATTAAAAAAATTCCTACCAAGGGTTTTATGGTTGGTACTTGGGTAGTAGGTATAGATGAGATATCTAAAGCCTGAGAAGATGGGGCATTAGTAGAGGGTGGAATAGGAGGGTCGGTAGGTGGGATAGATGAGGAAAGTGAAGCAATAGAAGTAATAGATGTGGTAGATTCCTTAATTGGGATTAGGACATCATTTGGATGGTAAGTCATATTATAGGTTTTGAAGGGGGGGATCTTCCCGAATGGTGTAAGGTTCCCCTTCATATTCAAATTTGAGGCAATGGTGAAGGGTGGAAGGTACACAAGCCATGACATGAATCTAGGGATGACCTAATAACATGTTATACTGGAACTCTCCTTCGAGAATGTAGAAGAGTTTGGGAATAGTTCGAGGACCCACGTGGATGTGGAGGAAAATAGTGCCAAGGGTAGTGGTCATGGCATCATTAAAAGATCAAATCATGATGGGGTTGCTAGACATACAATTAGCTAGTATGCCTATTTTTTCATAGGCATGAGAAGAGATGATGTTGATGCTTAGCGCCCCATCAATCATAACACGTTTAACATAAATATCATTAATGTAAGTGGAGATGAAAAGAGTAGGATCAAGATCATCAGGTTGTAAAGGGAAATCTCTGATTTGGAGAAATTAATGGAAGTAATTTGATGAGGGGTAATGAGGGTGGTGATAGGTGAAGTGTCATTGGGTGGAACCTCGATGGATTGCAGGACCTCAATGAGGGCCTGATGATGAGAATAAAAGGTTTGAATCAAGTCATATAAAGACATCTTCAATGGGGATTGGTGAAGTTGTTTGATCATTGAATGATGTGTAACCCTAGAAGAAGTAGTGGTTCCGGCCCAAGGATGGTTATCTTGGGGGGAGGTGTAAGTGTAATGGTAGGTGAAGGAGAACTATAAGGGTTACCAATTTTTCCTTTCCTTTGTCTTTCACATGTTGTGACCGAGTGGCTACACGCACCATGTTAATTTCAAAGATAGGAGGAGGAAAAGAGGGTTGTTTAGCCTTACCTTTATCCCTAGGTGGATGTGAAGGAAAAGGTTATAGAATGGGTTTGGGGCTAGGTTGTGTGGTGATGGGTGAAGAAAGAATGGAATCCTCCTCCAATCAGATCATCTTCTTGAAGAGACCATCAGAATCACAAAGTTTGAAGGAGAATGGTTTTAAGCCTTACAACTCTCGACATCATGCCCTGGTGAGTGATGATAAGAACAAATTTTGTGTCATCAAACCCTACTGGTTTAGGTTTGAGAGGATTATAAGGCTTGATAGGGAAGTGATATAAAGATGTCTCTAACAACCAAGCAAGGATGTTAGAGTAAGATCCTACCAAAGGATCACAATGAGAGGTCAAGGTTATCTTGGGTGAAGGGGTAGGTGACCTTTGAGGGGGTGAGGTGAGAGATCATGTTGGTGTAACTAATTTTTGGTAGGTAGTGAAGGTTTGGGTTTAGGTTGCGCCTTATTTGGTAAAAAGGAAGAGGAATATCACGCGAGGGAAAAGAGACACATAAGGTGTAGGTATCCGAGTAAGCCAAGGCAAAAGTGTGGGTGTTGGAAAGAGTGAGGGTAAAGGTAGTGAAGAAGGTGTGGCAGGAAAAAATGGGAGGTGAAGGAAAGGGTATAGGTTTTCACACTTTGGGTTTTCCTTAGTAAAGGGTAGGTTAACCAAGGTTGAAGGATGTGGGCCCAATATCGATGACAGAGGTGAAGGTGAGTGAGAAGGTGTGGGGGATACCGGGGTGTGAGCCCTAAGAGGTTGGGTCTTCCTTTTAGGTGTCGGAGTAGATTTTTTGATTGGTGGTGAAGAAGTTGACAAGTCTAGCTTCATAGGGGGTGTAACAGACTTGGTACTAGTAAAAAACCCTAAGGTGGTAGTAGGTTTTGAGTAGATGGAGGCTTGAGTGGAGGGGTGTTGATGAAGAAGGGGCTAATACCACTAGTTCAGGTGTAATAGCCTTAGTCACTTTGAAAATCTTTGGATATATGGTCGAGGTATCAAGGAGGACATTTACATTTATGTGGAAATGAGGATTCTAAGGCATCCCAGAGGGTAGTGTAATCAATGTACTCCAAGTGGTCAACCAAAAATGAGAGAAGGGTTTTGGAGTAGATGAAGAGGATGATGAACTTGGTGTTAAATCCCATGAAGAGCTCTCGAGGCCCATGAGATAGGGAAGGTCTTAGCCTCTGACTCGGTGGGTAAGAGTGAGGTAAGAAGAGCAATGGGATCTTTGAAGACCTTTAGAGAGGTATCACCAATAGGAAGAGTAGATAAAATTGGCTCCTTTATGGGTTGAGGAGAAGGAAAAGTGGGTAATGTAGACTCCTCTATGGGTAGAGAGGATGATAAGGTGGGTTCCTCTATGGGTAGAAGAACATGTAAGGTGGGTTCCTCTATGGGTAAAGGAACAAGTAAGGTGGGTTCCTCTATGGGTAAAGACCAAGTGAGGTGGGCTCTGAGAGGTAAAAAAGAATAGGTAAGGTGGGTTCCTCTATGGGTAAAGGAATAGGTGAGGTGGGTTCCTCTATGAGTAAAGGAATAGGTGAGGTGGGTTCCTCTATGGGTAAAGAAATAGTGAGGTGGGATCCTTTATGGGTAGAGGAGTTTGTGTGAATATTTCCTCAATAGATGTTATAGAGGATACTGGATAGAAAGGATCAAATTTTGTATTGAAGATCAAGACTGCATGAACCACATGTACATTGGTTTCTTCTTTAGACGTCTTGCCAACGTGAGTTGATGAAGGGGCATGGTTAGGAAAATTTTTTTAAAAACATCCAAGTTTGCATTAGTAGGTGTGTTAGGGTTGTCAAGGACAAGATCACCACTATCTAACATTCCTTGCACAATGTTTTTAAAGGTTTTTCAATTTTGCGTCACTATGTCCTTTTACGTGGTGGTAATTACAAATTCATTTTCTTTATACCAAGCTGGTGTGGGGCGAGAAGGATAAAAACCAGTATGTGGTTTGATGGGAGGAAGAGTGATGGCTCCATCCTTTAAAAAAATTTTCCAATACGGAAGAATAAGGCTCCCAATGGGAGTGTAACTTTGTTCATACCGATATTGAAAATTTTGCACTGGTGAGAGATTGGAAGGAGGTTTAGGTTGATTGGCTAGATGAGAAGGGCTGGATTTTAGAACTACCGCATTAGTAGATCCTTTTATCTTGGGATGGTTATTGGGTGGTTTGGAAGAAGAACTCATTTGATTTGAAGGTGGCGCATTTTTGTTACACGCAGTTTTAGTTTGTCTTCTTTGAGGGCATGGATCTCAAGCTTCCTAGCCATGGTAAAATCCTTGTCAAATGTACAAAACATTTGAACCTAAAGAGTTGAGGAAATGTGTCTAGAACACGCCCTCGTAAACAAATCTATGAGCTCAAGTGCTGTGGGAGAGAGAAGGAAATTTGATTGATTAGGATTCACCACCATGCATGACAAAATCAATGATAGACTCATCGTCATATTGACGAATAGAATATAAATATGTGATAGAGACCTTTTTAGAAATGTTTATCAAAAAGTGATTGAGAAAGGTCTGCACCAATTGATTAAAGGAAAAGATCGAGTGCTTGGGAAAATCATTGTACCAATCTAAGGTGGGTCCTGACAGGGACATGGGAAAGGTATGAAGGAGAAAGGCATCATCATGGCCTATTAGGTAACAAGTGTGTCTAAATGAATGCAAGTGTTTTTGGGTCCTCCTTACTGTTAAAGCGGTTGAATTTAGGTAGCTCCCATTGCATGGGATATGGATGAATAGGTATAGAGGGATGGATGGGTTCATTACAAATCTCATCATATGTTAAGATGTTATGGACCTAGAAATTGAGGCCTCAAGCATCTGCATTTTATCCATCATCATTTTAATGAGATCCGTTATGGGGTTTGATTGAGGGATTCCCCTTGAGGTATAAGGGGCTTGATAAGATGAATGGGTCATAAAAGGCATACCAATATGTGGTGGTGCTGAGTATGTGAATTGAGACGTAGGTATGTAGGAAGTAGTGGACGAGGAGGGCATATACCCCGAATATGCAATTGAGGTGATGGGTTGTGTTTGAGGTAAGGTGGAAGTGGGAGGGGCTTGTGGAAATATCCTCATGGTGACATGTGGAAGATTTTGGGGAATAGAAGACCACCAAATTCTGAAATGGAGTGGAAGAGGTCAACGCAACCGACTGATGGTTGTGTAGGAATAGGTACATAAGATATTGATGATGATATAATAGGGGCAAGTGGATATGGGTACTGTAGATGTTAGTGGGAGAGAAGATGTCAAGGATGCAAGAGGTTACATGAGAAGTAGGTGGTTATGAAACTAGATTAGGAAATGCTAGAGTAGTTTGGGTGGCCACATTAGCATTCCCAATATGGTAGAGATGGTAGAAATGGTGGGCATGGAAGTGGGCATTCCATAAAGGGGTTGACTTGATGAGTCATGGGTGGAAGAAGTAGTAAGGTAATGTTATAAGGCCTTGGTGTTATGATCAAGGAATCTAGTGAATTCCTCATCACCTATGGGTACATTCATAAAGAATTAGGATCCATTGGAGATGAAATGGAAGGTGATGAAGGGATAGAAGGAAAAGGTATATACAAACTTGCATGGAAAGCAAGAGCTCATGCTTGTTATGGTGAGTCCAAACCATACGAAGGATGGAAAACAGGTACTTTGGGATTTGTAAAAATGAAAAAACTTAAAAATAATTTTGGAAAATGTATGGAAGGTGAAATTAGCTTGTTGTTTTTGATAGAAAATCAAAAAACAGAGATCGATACTAGTCAGTCGATGAACCAATGCGTTAAGAGTAAATGACTTATGTCAATGTTGAACCTGAAGGTAGGTAGAATAACCGATGTCGGTTGTTGAACCAATGTAGTAGGAAGATTAGATCTAAACTTAAGAAATTTGAAATTTCTAAGCAATATTTTGGTCAAAAGAAGATGAGAACTGGGTTGTGTATATCAATTCTAATCTAACACACTCAGAGAACCAAAATTAACTGATTGTGATGGTCAAGTGTGAAAAAAAAATAAATAAAAGTGATGAAATATGATCTCACACCTCAAATAAGAAGAAAAAAGAAAGTCACAAATCCAACAAGCAAAATCTAACAAACACGTTATCCTAGGAATAAGATTTTAGTGTTTTGATGGCTTAAGCCTTAGGAACTGATTGTGAATATATAGAAAGGAGTGGATATAAGGTACCTAGAAGCCAACTATGGATGGTTTTAGGAATGTTTTGGTGGGGGCGTCCTTGATATACCTTTCAGTACGTGAGGTCCAAGCTCTGATATGACAATCGGCTAGAACACCGGTCGGGGCCCACTATCAATGGGTGTTTAAATCCTTGATAGCTTCTTCTTGGGATTTGGGGAATGTTTAAGAAATGTGTTGTTTGTTTGAGTGATTTGGAAAAGTGTGTGCAAAAAGTGGACTATGCTTAATTACCCAATCATCAACCGGTCATGACCTGTTATATTTGATTGCTAATTAGACTATGTGAGCTAAATGCAAGAATACACAGGATGCAATGCAACAATTTTAAACCCAAATCGAAAGATTGAGATTGGATGAAAAAATAGTGAATAGGAATAGAGTATGACTTTCACTAATGCAAGAAAGAAAGAAGAAATAATGATTCATTTTAATTTGCACCAAATGAAATGTGACTTTTAGAGAAAATAGAAGAAAGAATGTTACCAAGGAGAGATTTAGTGAAGATTTTAGAAAGGAAACAATCAGAAATGCAATCCTAAATGAATATAAGGAACCCACAAATGATGAGGGTCCCATTGGGCATGCCAAAATGTTTCACCACATAGGAGTACCATATGAAAAAATGATTTAAAAGGTAAAGGTAAGGTACGTGAGGAATACCTAGAGGTATGTGAAGAGGTTGCACACCATTGTTGAAGACCAAGATGATTGTAGAGCACTCCTTTTTGTCTTGGAAGGACTACCTGAGAAGAAAAACAAGACCAAAAAATAGAGTTAATAACATAGGTCAGTGGATTGCCTAGCGTGAGCTAGATCCGAGAAGCAGGTGCTTCCTCGAAGGTTGTCAATCCACGTCTTAATACAAATTAATGTTGATAAATATCATGAAATGGAAAGTCCTACTATAGTTATATGATTTGGGTATCTCACACAAACACAATATTCTAAATCTAATCTAAAAATGAATATAAGATTAAATCTAGAGAATGGTGGTTGTTATGGTCTATAGGTATGAGATAAAGAAAGAAGGTCTGGGTGAAGTCTTGGGAGGTTTTGAGAGTTTTGGGTGGAGGAATGAGCTCGTTGGTCTAGTGAGGGAAAATTCAGACATAAAGACCGATGTTGGTTGGGGAACCGATGTCGATCACTAGTTATAGCCGAGATCGGTTGGGTAACCGATCATGGTAGGGGAAATTGGGTTTCAAAGGTAGAAAAGGAGGTTGATTTGGGCTCTTTGTGATTACACAAAGTATTGGGAGGTCTTAGGTAGGGTGTAGGAATTTAGGTGAAGACTCAACAGGGGTAAAAGGTGGTGGAAAGGGGGAAGGAGGTTTCCATTGTTGGTAGGGTGGGTGAATGGGCTATGGAAGGTATCTGGGAGAGGAAGGAGGTGATTAGAAAAAGATAAAGGATCTAAAACCAAAGCTAATGAAATCAATAACCTAGTTAAGAATACTTATCAAAGATCTGGAGATTGGTAGAAGGTGGTGGTTGGTGGGTGTGCGTAGAAGAGATGAGCGAGAGATCGAGATCCAGTGTCTGGACAATGAAGGTTGAGTGCTTCTCATGTGAATGGTTCAAGCCTATGAAGTCATAGATTGGTTTTAGTGGAGATTTTGATGCTCTGGTGCTCATTTGATCATCAGGGTGTCAATTTAATGCCAAAGATGTGAGATCAAATAATCCAACCAAAAAAGAAGAAAAAAGAGAACCTGAGAAAAGAGTTGAAAATCTTATTTAAAGGAACCGATGGCGGTTCCTTGACCAATGTCGAGGAATAACCAGCATCGGTTAGGGAGAAATAGTATTATTTGCTAAAAATAACCTTTTCTCTCCTTTTTGGTGTGAGTCAAGAATGGTTATGGGTTAGGAGTCTTGGTTCTCATTAAATCACATGGGAAATTGGTGGGAGAGGTAGTTGGAAATTAATATTAGGTTTAGAAGAAGTCTTAGTTAGTTAGGGGAGTGATGACTCAAGTATTAGTTATTAAATGGGCTTGGAATGGGTCCAAGGTGAGGTGGAGGGGTGAGGTAATAATTAATATAATATAGGTAATTAGATTAATAAAAATATGTGAAAGGGCAATGGAAACATCGAAAGAGTAAGCTAATGATTATCTAATGATTCATAGAGAGAATGAAATCTAGATTCATATTCATTGAATTTCTATTAAAACTAAGATCACACAAATTTTCATCGGTGAGGGAAAGGGTCTTATTGTCACTATTAATAGAGTAATCAAGTGTATTAGGTTGATGGGTAACACCTTCCAATAACACTTGAATAATTATTGGTTGTGAGAGAGTAATGAAAGATGAAGGAGGAATGCTAATATATGTGGTCGTATCAACAAATACATATGGTGTAGGATCAAGGTTATGACTGATTTCACCAAAAACATATGTGTCCACTTTATCCATAGGGATGAGTTGTAATGACAGAGTGATAGAATCAAGTTGTGGATTTGACATATAAATTTGACAATACCGAAATGGACCAGGATCGATAGTTATAGTGTGTTGAGTTTTGTTATAAAGAAATTTGACACAAGGATGGAAAATAGATGGAATATCTTATATGAATGGTTTTCAAGGGTGGCCCAAAATAAATCTATAATGAAGGTCATTATGTATGATGTGAAAGGTAGTTGGTAATAGCTTGGGACCAATGAAAATATTCAAAGGGATAGTGCATAATGTAGATCATGTAATGTTATCGATGTCAAAAATAGTATTGGTATTATTGATTGAACTATAAGAAATACCCATTTGCATAAGAAGAGACTTAGGACATACATTAAGGCTAGAGACATTATCAATTAAAACCTAATTTAAATGAAATAGAAATTTTGTAAAACCTTAATTGTCGAGTCACAATGAAATAAAAATAAAGTACAAATCTAACCTAAGCAATAAACAAGTAGAAATTGAAAACCCTAAGTGCCATAGAGGGAAAACGAGACTTAGCTGATTCAAAATAATCTTAAAGGTGTTCAGATCTAAAGAATTGATGAAAGAGGAAGGCAGACTGTCACAACAAAGCCTAGAAAAATGTAGAAGTGTCATAATAAGATGGAATGGGGTGCCTAGATTAGGTCAGGGCTGCATGGGCATTGTAGACCACTATCGTGCACTCATGACTGTGAAAATGGTCAGAAAGTGATTTATTTTATGTCACTTCAATGTCACTAGACTTCGTTTAATGATCGTCAAGCTCGCTCAGTAACATGCAAAACAAAAGATCTCGTGCAAAATGCTAAAGCAAATCAAATCCTAAAAATAAAAAATATGCAATGGGGAGTCGGATCGACCCTGACATCATACGAAATAATGAACTTACAAGAAAACGCTGCACTACATCTCAGACTCCGTGTAGTTTTATGTGCGCGTGTGTGTAGAATCATGCCCTAAGGTACATATTGTGTTAAATGCACTTGAATAACGAGAAAATAAATAGATGTAAAAATGTAGATAGATGTGTCGATTCCAAAATGAAATTATCCTCCTATGAATGTATACATCCGTTGTCCCTTATGTGAGTGCTAGATGGATGTTTTGATTGATGAAAGAGAATCAGATGTATAGCTCAAATTTTGCTTCACTAGTCTTCTAGGGTGTCTTAGTATGTTTTGAGGTCCTACTTAGCCTATGTGGACCTTCATGCTGTAATAAGTGGCATTTTGGAGGTTTCCCTTCAAAATCCACATTTGAAAATTCAAATGTGCCTAGTCATGTAATCTATCCTAGGTGTTAGTGAACTAGGCCTAAGAGTTAGTGTGATAGACTCTTAGGGTGTATGCACAAATATGGGGGGCCAAAAAGGAGACATAAATCCATTTTTTGGCCATAACGCACTTGGGTTATGGCTTGGTCACACTATAACATGAAAAATGGAGAATCTAGGTTGCATTATAACATGATCGCGTTACGGTTCTAGTTTACCAAGCTGAAATGTGCTCACATTATGGTTTTCTATGTATTTTTCCACATTATCCCTCCCAAATAGACATATTCCGCACATTGGAAACAGGAATGTGAGTGCATTATAACACAAGCACATAATAACACACTCATGTTTCATCTTTTTGGGGTTTGGAATACCTAATCCAAAGACTTGGATTTCTAAACCAGAGGTTTGGATTGTGTATTGCGTGATTAAATGCGTTTAATATAAAAACATCAAAATTTCACGTGTGCACCCCAATATCTCATGCATTAAAACATAATATTCAAAAATAAATTATACAACGATGTCAAGACCGTTTCTACCTTGATGACAATATAATTATTTCTAAAATCTAATTAGTTTAAGTCTTTCATCCATAATTTCTTTTACTAGTGCCTTATTTTCTTGCAAAAACCTATGCATACGTTTTGGTGCACAATTTATGATTTTTTCATCCAAATTAAAAAAAAAAAGTGTTTTTTCCTAAACTCCATTCTACATGCACTAAAAAAATGACTTTTTTCTCAAAGTTATGGGGGTGCACATACAAATATTTCATTTTTGGGATATGTGCACTTTGAAAATTAATAAAATTGTATATTCATCCAAAAATTATGAAACTTTAGTGGGACCTCATACATGGTCTTAGCTAACTTTCGATTTGAAATTGTTTTTATAAAAATAAAAAATAAAAATGGGGGGTGCGCACACACAATTGGTTCTTATCTTTTACACAAAAATAGACATACTTTGTGTGTGTGCCACATTTGAGCCTCTTAATCTCAACCATTTTTTTAAATAGTAGTTTAGAAATTAGATTCTGAGCTCTACAGTACTTATTCTTATCACTTTGTCAAATTTTGAGCATAGGCATGCCGAATTATTCGATGAAGTTCAAGTTTCGCTAATTTCAGGAAAAAGGTGTTCCTTTTTACCCCCATCTTTGTGCACTTACCCCTTAAGTGTTAGTATAGGCCTAAAATAAGTGCAATAACATGTTCATATTGTAAACTCTCCTACTCTACCCTTACCATTGTGGAAACTCGCTTAAGTTTTCCTAATCATGGAAGAGCTAGTTGTTAGAAGCCTAACTACCTTTCATCTTCTTCATATGCTAGATGATTTGAATGGGTAAGGATGATGAAAAGATTGTAAATTTGGGGAGATGAGAACTCATTGGAGGAAGAGCAACTAAGCTCAGTGGGAATCAGACATTAGCATGGAAGGACCCAAATAAATAAGATTTCCCTTGTGAAGTATTGATATAACTTTGATGATTAAATGAATACTAGAATTACTTTGTATAATGAATTGATTGATTTTTTGATGAATGAATGCATAGTGAGAAGAATGAATGTACAAGATTTTTAAGTCATGAGAGTAATGAATGGTTAAAAAGTACAATAAAAAAGAGATGTATATATAGGGAAGGGTGTCTTTCTGATTGATCTTGAACTGTAGTACTATTAAGACCTTTTAATGATACTTAGAACTTATTTAAAGATGATGAAAATGATTTGAAATGACCAATAATTGGGAAATAAGGTTGCATAAGGTTTTTTTTTAATGTCCTAATTTGAGAAAGGACTAAATAATTTTATTAAGTTGTAACTCTATGTGTGTGAGTCTTGTATTGACATTTTGTAAGAATGGAAGATCATAAAAATTTCATGTTATGATGATACAAAAGTGGAGAATGATATCATGCATGAAGATTGTAGAGACATGATATTATGAGCTTTAACATGAGTGATGATTGTCAGGGTTTAGTACGGTGATTGCTGCCTTGTAAGTAAAAGCTGTTAAGGTGTCTTAATTGATAAAGAAGTGTTTAGTGAACATATCAAGTTATTTGTGAAATAAGAAAATTTCTATGGAAGTAATAAGGAGTCTCAGAGCTTATAAAGCTATCTAAACCGTTTGATAAGAACATTTTTGCTCGAATTCTTAAAACCTTCCTTCTCGGATCAAACACCTGTCTGAGGTTTTGGATATAGGAAAATTTGAATAATTCCAAACCTAAACACTGAAAGAACTTGATAATTTATATGTATGATATTGGGTATGGGGCAGAGCTATATATGAAATTTCATAGTGATTGGTATAGATTAATGGTGTCAAAAGAAAAAAATACAGTCATCTCTGAGCATGCATGGATTGGGTGGAAGCTTGAGGTCTAATCTTGTCAATAATATATAAGCTATTGTTTCTAGGTTTTTAAAATGAAAATAAGAATGGTTAGTAGAGTTTTGTAAGGGTGTGCATGGTTAGGCAAAGTGATCAAGTGGAGAAGACCTCAGAGAGCATAGATAATACTTTGTCCAGTCCTGGGAAAGCAAACAGAGTCAAGTGTAAAGGTTGTTAATGTATTATAAAAACATTTATAGTGAGATAATAATGTTTTGATGGTGTTAAGGAGTTTATAATACTATTATGCAAAGCACATAACAAATCACTAAGGTAGGAAGACTAAGGTACCATCCTTGAAGTGGAATTTGTAACAATCATTCCTAGGCTAGTGAAACAACGGTTTCAAAAACTAAGGCTACAAGGAAGAAGTTGATTAAAATGGTATGGGAAGTTGGTGTTAAGAGTTGAGGGAAGTTGTTAGAGTTCCTTAGAATATTTATCAAATAACAAGAAATATGGATGGAGTCAGTTGTGAATTGATATGATTGTCTTGTGTAAGTGCCTATGAGCAACTTTGAGTAAGAATTGCAAAACTTGGAATTGAGGAAAATAGAAGATAGAGAGTTAAGGAGAGGATGAGTAGACCTTGAGAAAAATATTTTTATATGGATAAAAGAGACAAATTTTATGTCACAATGAAGAAATTTCAAACCCTAGAACATTGCATTGTAACCCTAGTATAGACAAGAATGAGCAAAACTTGCTAAAATTGCAAAAATGCACAATAGAGAGCTTGAGAACTCTAGGAGCATGGAAAACCTCTTAGATATTATGGAGTGAAGTGGATAAAGTGTTTGCAAGGTGAGAAGATTTTTATAAATCAAAAACCAAGAATTTTCCATGAAACCCTAGACTAGGTCTAGAAACAAGCTAGAAATGAGGGTTTGGTGTTTGAGATAGCTAGAGGAAGAGTTGGAAAAATAAAATTAGTGAAAAGAAAGAGAAAGGAATTGAGTATTAAAAATATAATTATTTTTGATTGAATGTTTGCAGGTTTATCCCAGTTTGGGGATTTGTGCCAAAATAGAGCTAATTGACTAGAAAGACAAAATTAAAAAGTGACATAACATTTCATTGGAAGTGAGTTAGGAGTTGAAATTTGAAATACACCTTAATGAGGATAATGGGTGCCTAAAAATATTACCAATCAAGTTTTAAGGTATGTATTTTGTTAAATTTGTCATATTTTTCCTATTTTCAAGGCTAGAAAGACTTGTGAAGGGCTAAAAGGAAATTGGTGAAAAAGATGTTATAGAACTAACTTGATGGTTTGAGAAAGTGTATTTAGTGATAATGAATATGTTTAAAGTGGTTTTAAGTCTTGATACAAAGTGGTTTTGTACATTTTTCTTATTGAGCTAGTATTTGTAAAGTGAGAACTAGTGAGAAAAGTGAATGTTAAAGATGTTTCCATGACTTCCAAGAAAAACGTTTGGGTGATCTAAGCATGTATGTAGGTGTCTACATCATTGATTCTCTTATAATTCCTTTGAATGTAACCTTAGGTGGTGATAGTAAATTCTTAGAGCTTGGTCCTTTATTATGATCACATAACATTGTATTTATATGATTCCATTGTTCGAATTTCATAATTAACCACTTAAATTCCAACCCATAAGAAAATAAGATGCCCAACAGATAGAAGATGCCCAAATGATATAAACCCCGCTTACATGCTTCAAATCACCCAAAATTTTTGCTTAGAAGTCATAAAAACAACTTTATCATTCACTTTTCTCAATAACCCATACCTTGCTAAAAAATTGCTCAATATGCCAAAATGCACTAAAAATTGTATCAAATGCCCAAATAACTTTAAATATTCTTATCATCATCAAATAAATCTATATTCATTAAATTTCTTTATACACTTACTTTTCCACTTCAATGCTCAAATTCTTGGTTCACTAGTCTCTTGTTATAACGATGGGATTTAGTTCACAATTTCTTATCTACCTCTTAAATCATTTCCCTTGTTACACACACTTTAAAAAAATATTAGACCATCATGAAATGCATTCAAGATATAAAAAATAATCTCATGCATCTTCTTATTCCAAAGCTGTCTACTAGTTCTTAAGGTGGTATTTTCTTTGTTCAATCATGCACCTAATCACTTCGACTACTCTTAAGGACTTCCAGCTCCACCTCCCCTATTTCAATACTTCAACGCATTTTATATCCAATAAGGAAAAGCAATCAAAGCTTCAAATCCCATTTAACCATTTCTTTCACAAGTTTTCCCTCTAACACACTCTTATCTCAACTTATCTTAACATTGCACCCCGTGTTTTTAAGCATCTCAAACTATCCCTAAGACTTCTACCTTGCCTCACTACTTATATACAATTCTAGGATTATCAATAACTTGATTCAATACCTTCTAGGATAACTCTTTCATATTGACCAAAAAATATTTCCTCTACTTGTTCTCAAGAACTTCTTTCTTACTCCTACCTAAGTTATGCTCTTCCATAGTTCCTCCCCTTTAACTATCACCTCAAAAAGTTATATTTCTATGCCCTCAACATATTAGTAAAATATCAAGGCTTAATTCTTTGTACAACTCCTTTCCCTTCATTATTTGTAATTTTTCTCTTAACACCTTCATTAGGTCCATCTCAGTCAACTATCAAGGTTATATTCATTTTTGTGAAGTTTCAATGCATAGAAAATAGATTTTTGGGTACCCTTTAAATGAGTTTAATGTTTCAAGCTTGAACTAGGATCCTATCTCCTACCTCCTTCGTCATTTAGCTTCACCAATTAGGTCTCACACTCGACCTTCCACCGTGATAGTCTATTGTCATACAAGTCTTGGAACTCCACCAATAAGTTACCTAATCCTTTTCGAAAACCTCTCTTTATGTTGCTAACATGAATTCTACGAAATCTAAAGAGAAAAATTTATGGTTAGGGCCCTCTAAGATCAAACCCTAGCTCAACTTGTTGGAAACCCTCCGAGAAACTCCGAGAAGGATAATTTCATCATAACATTCACAAATTACCTATTCAAAACATGAAAATTACCATCCATGTTGATTTGAACACCCTACGAGAGATTATATTACCAGTGAATCTAGGGAACTACGAAAAAACCTTCTTTTTCTTTCCTTTTCGCTATCCCGACTTGGTGCTTCATAGTCAAGGTTGTGTTTTGCAAATAACAAGGAAGTAAGTTCTTCAAATAAAATAATGGTCTTCTTTCAACGTAACAAATTCAATAACATCACTAATCAATCCAATTACAGGCCATGGTAAGGTTCTTTTAGAAACATACATGGAAAACTCGATATTTAACTTACATGCCCAAAGCTTAAATCACCCAATGAGAAAAGGGTTATTATGCCTTCACGCTTAAAGCTTATTATTTCAACTCAACATTATGGATTACCTCACTGTTCACACTCCTATAAATGGATATATACAATAACTCAATGATCCCATTACACATGCAATTATATACATCTCAATTTGTGGATTATTTATCATCACAATAGGATACCCACTATTTCAATCTTATAAACAACAACTTTAAGGTTTACAAAGCTTAAAAGCATTCATCCATACTTCATCACACTTTTTTCAAACTTTAGACAATGGTCTTATTCACATCAAAACCAATATTCACTCAAACATTAACACTTTATCATGCTCAGGGCAATCATGCACACAAATCTCGGGTTTTGTATATTTTCCACCTTTCACAAGAACTTTCACCAAAGAAATAATCTTGGTAACTACTCATAATGACTCTTCATTAAATTTTGGCAATACATTTGCATATAACTCCTTCATTAATTAATATTATTTGCATGTTCATACCTTAGTACAAACCTTTCATTGCTTAATCTTCTTTATTAACCTCATATTACAAGGATTTCAACTTGTCTTCCCGAGCCTGCATATGCATATACATTTGTGTCATCATTCAAAATCAATACACTCATAAATGTTCATGCTTCACACATTAAATGTTCAAACATATATTACAAACACACATAAACATTGTTTTGGCTTAATAAGAAGATTATTTTTATGATCAAGCTTATTACACAATGCCTCTTGAGCCTCTTAGGCTCTATCACAAAGACATTTATCCTCTCCCTCATTTTTAATCTTACAACAACCTTCCTTCATTTGAATACACTCCATTTTTATGGATGTGAAGGTGGTTAGGGTTTCATTAGTCTTTACTTAAACCCATGATTAGGTAACTAAGTGCGATTTTACCATGGTAAGGGTAGAGTAGGAGAATTTACAATATGAAAACCTTGTTACTCTTATTTCGTGCCTACACTAACACCTATAATTCTAACACCAGGGTATATTATACTATATGATTCATTTTAGAGGAAAACCCCAAATGAGCTCTTATTACAACTCTAAGATTCCAAATGGATCAAACCACCTACTAAACACCTAAAAACACCATAAAAGACTAATCAAGCCAAAATTGAGCTATGTACATGATGCTCCTACATCATACTCCCCATGTGGAGAGAAAAAAACTATGTACAAAATTACTTCTTTCTTTTCTTCCAATTGGTTTCAACTTGTAAAATTCTCTTTCTTACTGTTGCATTTTCTTCATTCTTTTCATCTTCATTCTTCCTTGAATCTTCTTTCTTTATCTTCATATTTTTATTATTATCTTTACCCTTAAGAATAAGATCTTCAAATATTCTCTTCTTCTATTGTACCTGCACATTCACAAATACACAAAATATTAGTTTTAAAAATAAGAGACTTTTAAGTCTCTTCACTTTCTTCCCTTTTTTGTATTCTCTTCCATATTTTCAACTTCTTCTTTATCTTTCACTTCTTCATTCTTTAAATAACATTCAATTGCCCATAACTCATCTTCCAATTGTTCTTGACTGCTATATACAAACTAAAAATATGTTTTTGCTTGTTCTTCTTTGAATTCTTCTTAAAAAATGAATTCATCCTTTACCTTGTCTTTGATTTCTTATTTTTTATCTTCTTCTCCATTTGTAGTCTCTTTTCTCTTTTCATGAGTGACCTAAGATGCCACTTAACCACCTTTCTCAACACTACCCTCATCACTTTATTCATTGTTTTACTCATGACTTTTCTTTGCATTTCTCTCACTTTTCTTTCTAACTCCTCAAGCTGCTCCAAACTTCTTATTTCTTTGATATCTTTTTCTTCCCACAACTTTATTTCTCTGTCTTCTTATCTCATCTTTTCTTCTTTCCTCTTCTTACTACTCTTCATCAACGTACACAATTCTTTGTCTATCTCAACCTCCATATCTTCTATACTTGTCAAATTTTCTATACATCTCACTTAGGCCTTACCTAGTATTTTGGTGTTTTTCACTCTCTCTTGATTCAATTTACTCTTATTAAAACTTAAAAGGAGTAACCTATCATCAAATTCACATACACCCACTCACAAGAAGAAATAATTTTTCTTGACTTAGCTTCAATCACCAAACAATTCAAATTCACATACCCACAAAACTTACATTCATGATAACTTTATTCAATTAAAAATAACTCATCAACTTGATATACCCAAGATTTGATACCAAATGATATAGAGCCATGCATACATGCTTCAAATCACCCAAAATGTTTTCTTAGAATTGACAAGAACAACTTTATCATTCACTTTTCTCAATAACCCATACATTGTTAAAAAAATTGTATCAAAGGCCCAAATAACTTTAAACATGATTATCATTATCAAATAAATCTATATTCACTAGAGTTATTGATACACTTACTTTTCACTTCAATGCTCAAATTCTTGGTTCACTAGTCTCTTGTTGTAAGGATGGGATTTAGGTCACAATTTCTTCTCAAAGCATCTTGAATCCTTTCCTTTGTTACCACACACTTATAACACATATTAGAGAATCATGAAATTCATTCAAGATAGAAAAAAATTCTCTCACACATCTTCTTATTCCAAACCATCTACTAGCTCTTAAGGCAATATTTTCTTGGTTCAATCATGCACCTAATCACTTGATTGCTCTTGAGGACTTCCAACTCCACCTCCCTGTTTCAATACTTCAATACATGTTAGATATAATAAGGAAAAGCATTCAAATCTTCAAGTCCCATTTTACCTTTTTTCACAAATGTTTACCTCTAGCATACTCTTATCTTAACACTGCACCTCTTATTTTTAAGCATCTCAAATTATCTCCAAGACTTGTACCTTTCCTCGCTACTTCAATAAAATTATAGGATTATCAATAACTTGATTAAAAACCTTTAGGGATAAGTCTTTCATATTGACCAAAAACATTTTTCCTCTACTTGTTCTCAAGAACTAATTTCTTGCTCCTACCTATGTTTTTCTCTTTCATAGTTCCTCTGCTTGAACTACCACCTCAAAAATTTGTATTTATATGCCCTCAACATGTTAGTAAAATGGAAAGGCTTGATTCTTGTTGTCACCAAATCACTGCACCCCACGAATATCCCGATAATTAATCGGATATTTGGTATGATTGGGACACATGGGATCACCTCTCAAGCTATGGGACTTGCGCTTGAGGTGAACCTCAAGAAAGCCAACTACATCTTCATAAAATAAACACAACACTACTTCCAATGTAAGAAAGATGACGAACTAGACCTATGCTAATATTTCATGGAATTAGGGAGAGAGAATGCAAAGAAATAAAATATATTCTATAAGTGGTGATGCACCAAGAAAAGGGGTGTTCAAATTATGGAAGGGTTAATGTGGTTATGATGCTTGCATCGTCGGCCACCTTCACCTATTGTAACTTGGAAAGGATATAAAATACCATAGACTAGAAGCACACGTTCCTTCGCTAAACTTTAAACATACACAATATAAAGATCAACTTTGACTTGATACACAGATAATCTATCAAGATAATAATCACAAGCACATGTCAAGTATCCACTTGAGTGAAAATAATAATGTAACTCTTAATCAACAAAAGGAAAATAGTTTCTCACAACTGATGAAAATTAACCACACTATTCTTTTCACAATATGAAACAAATAATTTGAAATAAAGGTAAACTAATCAATAATGCCAAGGAATTGCATTCACAAAGCATACAATGACTAATCATTCAACACAATAAAATAGATCTTCAAGTGCAAGGAAACTCTAAATATAATTAAAAGGTTTCAACAAAACTCTGAAAGCACTCTTCCAAGCTT
Source organism: Taxus wallichiana var. yunnanensis (assembly GCA_018340775.1). Classification (NCBI taxonomy): domain Eukaryota; kingdom Viridiplantae; phylum Streptophyta; class Pinopsida; order Cupressales; family Taxaceae; genus Taxus; species Taxus wallichiana. The sequence goes on from CM031242.1 coordinate 1,008,773,840, forward strand.
GAAGAGCAACTTCACCAGAAATCTCTAAAAATGTATATATCAAATAATGGAAGCATTCCACTATTTATAAGTTCCTAGGCTGAGCCATTACAGTTGGGCCTTTAACTAACATTTAACTAAAAATAGTAATGTCATTAATAAAAGGGAACATGCTCCCATAAAAATAGCAAATTTTTTGCAAAAAGTTGACCAAGTCAACCCTACAACTTTGATTGATTCCAGAGCTTGAACATGTCCTTTCATGGCTGCTAAACTTTTGCCTGCTTCACCTACATCTCCTTTCTCTACAAGTTTTTATTGTCCTTCCTCCCAAATAGCCATTCGATGTCGGTACTCGAAGAATCGTTGGATAACACCCTAGGTTTCTTCGTCTCCAGGACCACATGCATAGTGATTTACTACGTCCGTTGTCTCAATCTCTTTCGTGATCCTGGCTGGCAACCTTCAAAGCTTATTTGTGAATTTCCTTAGTCTCCCTATGAAATTATGACATAGAACCAGTCGATCAATGGAGTCACTATTGAAATTATTTACAACATTGTCATCCTGCTTCACCAAATCTTTGAAATTTTCTTTAATTTGGTCTTCGGGAAGAGCATCAATATTTTCATTGAAGAACTTGTAGTTGGCATTATCAAACTCCTCGAGATATCATTGAGGGCATCTGTAATTTCCACTTGTTTCTCCTCCAACTTCTTGATCAAATCTTGTAGCACCTGACACTAGAATTCCATAGCCTTTTGATATCCGAGCAGTTTAGAGGCATCATCAATTACCTCCTCCTGCGAAGTAAATCAAAATCTTCCTATCTAATGTCACTCCATGGGCCTTTAACTAACTTTTTACTAAAAATAGTAATGTCGTTAATAAAAAGGAACATGCTCCCATAAAAATAGAAAATTTGTTACAAAACGTTGACCAAGTCAACCCTACAACTTTGACTGATTCCAGAGCTTGAACATGTCCTTTCATGGCTGCTCAACTTTGGCTTGATTCACCTACATCTCCTTTCTCTGCAATTTTTGTTGTCCTTCCTCCCAAATAGCCATTCGATGTCAGTACTCGAAGAAGAGTTGGATAACACCCTAGGTTTCTTCGTCTCCAGGACCACATGCATAGTGATTTACTACGTCCGTTGTCTCAATCTCTTTTGTGATCCTGGCTGGAAACCTTCAAAGCTTATTTGTGACTTTACTTAGTCTCCCTATGAAATTATGACATAGAACCAGTCGGTCAATGGAGTCACTATTGAAATTCTTTACAACATCGTTGTCTCGCTTCACCAAATCTTTGAAATTTTCTTTAATCTGGTCTTCGGGAAGAGCATCAATATTTTCATTGAAGAACTTGTAGTTAGCGTTGTCAAACTCCTCTGAGATATCATTAAGGGAATTTGTAATTTCCACTCGCTTCTCCTCCAATTTCTTGATCAGATCTTGTAGCACCTAACACCAGAATTCCATAGCCTTTTGATATTTGAACAATTTAGAGGCATCATCAATTACCTCTTCCTGCAGAAGTAAATTAGAATCTTCTTCTCTAATGTCACTCCATGTTGCCAAAGTTAAGTTTAAGTTATTATTATCTTCAGAGAAAGATTCATCCATTTTAGCAATAGTAGTTTTTACAACTTGTAAATTAGTATAAATCTCAACGGCTTCCTTAATCAAAGGATTGGCCTCTTACAAGATTATTTCCATCCACCCATTTACTATTCTCCCTTTCTGGCCTAGCTTGAGCTCATGATAGGAAATATCATCAATTGTAGATGAAATTTTCATGGTCGTAGTAGTTGAGATGTCAATGGATGGAGTGGGTTGGAGTTACTATGCATAGTAGTGTAGTGAGATGCTCGACTTTGGCCTTAAGCTCATACTTGGCGGCCTTTTATTTGTCATATTTCTCCAAAAGGGCCCCAGAGCAAAGTGTGTACATCCCGCTTAGCTCCTTCATGAGTAGCCTTTCCTAATGAGAACTTTGAGATCAAGTAGTCTGCTCGCTCGCTATGATGGTTTCTTTAGTTTTCCCTCAACAAGGGTAGCCACATATATCACACGCTCTCCGAGATGGATTAAACGGAAGAATTGATATGGTTCTCGGTCTCTTGGCCTGTATTTTGGGCATGGACTCCAATATACTGAGATCTATCACATCTCCTAGAGGAACCTTTTTCTTTTTCTTAGGAGTCTATCTAAACAACCACTCTAGTATGGCTAGAGACGAGGAAGATAGAGTAGTAGATCCAATACCTGAAGCATCAATTAGAGTAAGATCACTAGAAATGCCAGCTGATATCTGAGAAGAGGTAGTAATGATGGAAGGTGTGGGTGTGAGGACAACCATAGGAATTGACAAAGAAATGCTAGGGGTTGAAATTGAAGAAAATGGGAATGTCAAAGGAAGTGAAGAGGAAATGGGTGACCCAATATTTTCCCCAGCTGATAGAACTAGAAGTGACAAAAATACCTAGGCCATAGAAGGGGATGGGAAAGAAGAAATGATGGTAGAAGTGGAAGGAACTGATATTGGAAGTGATAATGTGATACCGGAAGTGATAATGGAGGAAGGGGAAGATATGATGGATCCGAATGACACTGGGGATTCATTCACTTGAACTACCTCGATGAAATTTGGCATTATAGATGTTGTAATATTGGGAGCAGTAGACCTAGAAAGAGATGAGCCACCAACCACAAATGAGATCTTCTTTGGAATGGCAGGAACCCTTTGAGTCAACCTCTTTACTTTTGTGGGTGTTGGTTAGTTTACTATTGATGTAGACCCTGTATTTGTAGGTTGACCTTCCCCTTTGGGTGAGATTCCCAAGGTGGCCAACCAATTGAAGGTTCTCCTTAGAATGGGTCCTGCCCTTTCTTTAGTATTGTTGCACTCTTCCACATACCAATCAACCCATGGCAATGGTTGATTGACAACATTGTCATTCTGTATGATGGATCTAGGACCTCATCATTGTCTTGCAAGTCTTTTGGCACATCAGCCAATCCAAACTGTTGTACTTCATCTAGAGTTAACCTCTCGTAATCCCTTTGCCACACAATGTACTCTTCATGAAAATGAATCCATATATCTTCTAACTGGGGCACATGAGCATTGGACTTACCTGTCTCCCCGAACTTACCCCAATAATCAAAATTAGTTTGCGGGTGGAAGGTCCGCAGGGTTACCTCAACCATTTCTGCATCCACGTTCTTTGCCTTATGGATATTTGGGCAAGAATACTGCCAATTGAAACAAGGAAATGCATTCCTACCTTGTGACGCTTATTTTGGATTTTATGGTAATCCAACAACTACCGAACCAATTCCAAAAGAACCCATTTGTCAGTGGGGCACCTTGGCAACTTGCTTGGGGTGCCTATGAAACCTGAAATTTGAATGTAGGTGAATGTGGGAAATTGAAAGTAGATTGCTCCCCATTCTCACACCTCTTGGAAAGCCTCATTGGAAACCCTCCGATTATATAACTCTTTATCGAAATGATAGAGGACAACAACGAAGAAAGCATCATTGATTCTTCGAAAGTGCTTGCTCCCCTCATCCAGAGTAAGTTGGGGATAAAACTCATATATTTGGGAGGTGTTATGAACACCCCTAGTATTCAATCCTACAAAATCCCCCATAGCAACAGCCGCATATACTAGAAAAGATGTCATGTAGAAAGTCTTGGTTTCTGCCACCTTGCCCAACTGATAGCGAATGTTGCTACTAATATGTTCACCCCATCGGATAAACTCATCATTCTTCTTGATAGTCGTTATGTATAAGAACATCCATTCTTGGAATTCCTTTGTAGAAGGAAGACCTGAAACTCTGCTTAAAAGTATAATGAGATCATTGACTTCTTGAATGAAATCCGATCGATGTATAGTTTTGGGAAACTTGGCAAAATTCTTAGTCAGGTAGGATTTCATCATGACCTTTGAGCATACTTCCTTTTTTATCCCAGTGCTCAACTACTATTTTAGGTGAGATAGTGGCATAATCTTGAATGTCTGGAAGTTTAAACAAGTCTTCGAAGAAATATGGGTCTAGACGGATTACCACCTTATCATCGCTATCTCTTATTGACATAGAGTCCTTGTCATAGTGGGCTATTGCAGCTAGGACAAACTCTGGGCATTGCACAAATGTGGGAAAAATGGTGGCAAGGAAAGACCACTATCGTAGATGGCCTACATCCATGGCTTTTTGTTTGGGGCCTTTAATCTTTCCCAGAACTCGGGAAGATCAATCTGTCCTAGATCGGTGTCCCCAATATTTCCTAAGTCAGAGGTCAAGCAGGATTGGGGAGAAACCCCAAGAAATGTGTACTTCATCTTCTCTTTTCCCTTTGAAGTGGAGGCATACATCAAAACCTCGTGTTTTGCTAGTTGAATGTTGCGAAATTCTGAAATCTTGAAAGCAAGGAAACTCGAAATCTGAACTGAAAAATTGAGAAAGGAATCACCGAAAGAAATCTCTAAAATGAAATCTCGATAAATTTTTCCAAGTCAGTGTTCAAAACCCAAAATCTCTAATTATCCAAAACTCAAATCGATTCTCTCAAAACTTGAAATCTCGATTCTCCGAAAACCCAAAATCTCTTATTCTCTCGAAAACTGAAATTTGAATTCTCCAAAACCTAAAATATGAATTCTCTCCGAAAACCTGAAATCTCCAATCTACTTTTCCCGCCTTGTGATTTGCTGAAATAACTCTCCGAGATGATTTTTCCGAATAAGTCTGAAAGGATGATATCTGGAGGAAACTACAAAATAAATGTTAAAAAGCCAAGTTGGAAATTGAGAAATAGGAGGAAGTATGAGGGACCTAAAAATATCCCCTAAACATACTTGAAAACTTGGAGAAAAATCACACAACAAAACATGGTGAAAAAGAAAGAAATTACAAGAAAAACAAAGGGAAAACAAAAGGAAACCCAAATGGGGAGAAGAAGGAGGAAAAAGACCTAAACCAAAAGAAAAAAAAACAAAAAAACATACCTTGAAAAATATGCCGCAAAGTACGAGAGTGAAATGTCAGAGAAAAAGTGTCAGGTAAAAATAAAAAGTAAAAAACCGAGTTTATATAGAAATCCCAACATTAATGGTAAATTTCCGATCCGTACGGAGGTAGGTGGAAATTAATTGCACTTAGAATTTGAAGCTCTGAAACCCGAAAGTCTAAAATTCTGAAAATTTGGGATTTCGAACTTCAAAAAAATGGGAAGTAAAAGATGAATTGGCGATTGAGATGTCTCAAACACCGAAAGCCCAAAAATTCAAACTTTCAGAAATTCAAACTTCAGAAAACTTCAAGTAAAAATCCTAAAAATGACTCGAAGAACTCCAAAATGAAACCCGAAAGTCCAAAAATTCGGACTTTCGGAGTTTCGGACTGAAGTCCGAGAGGAATTTAAATGAAAAGAGCAAAAAAGTTTCGAAACCCAAAAACTCAAAAGTATGAAAATTCAGAATTTTGGAGTTTTGGACTTCGGAAAACTTCAAAAGAAATTTTGAAATTGAACTTAAAACCTCCAAAAGGGAAAAAACTCTGAAGTCCAAAAATTGAAATTTTTTTAGATTCTCGACCTTAGCAAAATTCATTTTTGCGAGGATTTTTCAAAAACACTAGCTTGACATATAACCTTCTTCTGGGTATGTTAAATGTTTAACATTTTTGGTGATCTCCAGGGAAAGCTTTCCTTCTAAGCTTTTATACCAAGTAGCCTTAAGAAAAACATTGGGCAAGGGAGTCTAAAAAAACAAAACCAAAACAGAAAAAACACAAGCAAAAGAAAAGACAAACAAAACAATGTGCAGAGCACTTGGAGGAAAACAAAAAAATTGTAACAGGTGGAACCTCCTCAAAAGAAATCTTTGAGGTGTATCCCATTCACATGAATGGGAAACTCTTCTCCATTGAGTCTGGATAGGCAAAATGAATTTACCTCTTTGCAGCTTGTAATAACATAGGGCCCGCTCCAGAGAGCATCGAACTTGGCGTGCTTTCCTGGTTTGGTGCAATCTTCATCCCATTTTAGAACCAAATCCCCTTCCCTGAACAACCTATCAGAGGCTTTCCGTAAAAGGATTTCTTAACTTGAGCTTGATGCTCTGTCAATGTATTCATGGCAGTGTTTCGAATCTCCTCTAGTTCCATGAGTTTTGAAAACCTCACTATTAAGGCCTCATCCTCCATAACTTCAAGCCGATAAGCTAAATCTAGGGAAGGCATTTCCAAGGAAAGTGGAAACTTTGCTTCCCTTCCATATACAAGCATGAAAGGTGAAACCCCAATGGCATTTTAGGTGTTATTTGATCTGCCCACAGAGTAACCTTAAGTTGTGTATGTCAGGTCCTTTTGTTGGCCTCCATCGTGCGCTTGATGATCCTTATCAGGTTCTTATTATTGGATTCACCAACCCATTTCCTTGTGGATAGTAGTTAGACAAAGTCTTGAGATAGACCCCATTCTTGATGGCCCATTCACTTATTTTCATCCCGAGGAATGCCATTGCATTGTCAGAGATAATAGTAAATGGAACACCAAACCTTGTCATGATACTCTCCAAGAATTCAAGGACAACTTTTTCATTTCTCTCCTTCAAAGCCACCGCTTCTGTCCAACGAGTGAAATAATTTATTGCAGTAAGGACCCATTTATGTCCTTCACTGGATGGAGGATTGATCATACCAATAAAATCCAACCCCCATTGAATAAAGGGTTGATCCACCTGAACAGATGCAACGGGAGAGCTGCCAGCTTCTGTTTGCCTATAAAAAGAGCACACTCCTTACATTTCCTTACCCAAAAATGGGCATCTTTGAACAAGTCTGGCCAGTAGTAACCGGCTCGCATGATCTTGGTAGCAGTTGTTCATGCCGAGTAATGTCCTCCTGATAACCCATTGTGGAACTCCTCCAATATCTTGTTCACCTGCTCTGGTTTGATGCAACGTAAAAGAACGTCATTCAAATCCTTTCAGAAAAGAATGCCATCTACCACAACATATGGAATAGACCGGAGACAGAAAGTATGTCATTGAATCTTATTCATATTTAGAGGATACGCTCCGAGAGGAGGAAATTTTCCATCTTAGTTAACCAATCAATCTGATCATTTCCTTCATCAATATTGAAGAGTGCAACATCCTTATCATCCTTAATTTCCATGTCTACAGCCAACCTGGCATAATCCCTTGCCTCTGACAAGTTTAGTAACTTTAATGTGCACATCATACTCCATTACTTTTGTGATCCACCCAACACGTTTCTCATTCATCTCCTTATTCAACAAAAACTCTTTAATGCCAGGATGAGAAACCATCAAGTATACCTTGTTGTTGGACAACATGTGCCTAAAACTTTTAGAGCTTGAATGACCGCAAATACTTGTTTTTCAATGAAAATTTTCTTGTGCTTATACTCCTTGAGGGACTGATGAAGAAGGCAATTGGTTTCTCCATTAGATCATCATTCTGCTGAGTGAGGATACCTGAAATACTCTCATGACCCGTAAAAGCATAGAGAATAAAATCCTTGTCAAACTGGGGATTTACCAGTGTAGGAGCTTGGGAAATAGTAGTTTTGATAGCCTCAAAGATTTCTCTCCCTTCCTTTGTCCATGAGAAAGGAATGTTATTTTTAAGCATGTCTGCATAGTGGCTTGGCTAACGCTTACAAATTGGGGAATGAATCTCTGAACAAAGTTTATAGTTCCCAGAAAGCTCTGGAGACCCTTCTTGTGACTTGGGAGGGATAGAGACAAAATTGACTAAATCCTAGTTGGGTCGATTGAGAGTCCTTCAACTGAAACAATATGCCCCAATAACTTGCCTTCTTGAACTAAAAAAATGCATTTTTAGGGTTTAGTGAGACCCCAAACTCTCTACACCTTCGAAAAACTTTTCTTAGATGTGCAATATGATCTTCAACATGTTTGGAATAGACAGTTATATCATCGAGGTAAACCAAGATCATATCATTGATGAGTCCTTTAAATTCCATGTCCATGGCTCTTTGAAAAGTATCCCCTACATTGGACAATCCGAATGGCATTTTTTTGTATGCATATGTGCCCCACTTAGTGGTGAAAGCCATTTTGAATTGATCAGATTCTTGGACTAGAATCTGATTGTACCCTGAATAGCCATCTAACAAAGAAAACCTTTGAGCTCCTACCACTGTCTAGAGGATCTGTTCCATTGACGGAAGAGGGTAAATGATGCACGGTTCGGATCCCACGATATCTATGCAAAGTCAGATCTCTCCATTCTTTTTCCTTACGGGCACTAGATTAGCTACCCATGATGAATGCTTGATGGGAAAAATTATGCAAGCTTCGATAAGCTTGGTTAGCTCTTTCCTCATTAGCGGCTCAACCTTGGGATTGATTGGCCTTTTTTTTTTGTAATTGGTTTAGAGTTTGGATCCAATTCAATCATGTGTTGAGCTAGGCCTGGGTCAAAACCACGCAAGTCTTTATAGCTCCATGTGAAAATATCATGATATTCTCAACATAATTCAATGAAAGCTTCATTTTCTGAGTAGTGCATACCTTACCAATCTTAAAAAAATTCTCATTGGCCACCTCAACTTCCTCAAAATATTCTTCCTTGACCACCATATTTGTGCTTTGTCGTTTGGCCTAGTCATCCAAATTGAAGATAGATTCAAGTGTGACCAAGCCTTTTGGAAATTTTTTTCCTTTCAACTGAATGACCTAGTCATCATAGGATTCCTGCAATTTTCCTTGGTGTTTGGCGGTGAACTCTGCTTCTTGTTGTAGAAAAAGAACAATTTGCTCATCACTATCAAAAACCCGTTAATCGCTTACATTATCGGTATTACGAGGCGTACAACCATTTTAACTATTTGTTGCCCTTCCTTCATGAGGTCCATAGGTATATCATATTGAGATCGATAGTAGCAAGCCTGTCAGCATCTTGATTTTGATTTCTAGGAACTGCACAAATTCTGAAAGCTTCAAACTCCTCTATTAGGTCCCAAACTCGATTCTTATATGATCTTAAGAGATCATTCTTTGATGCACCTGCAGATGTTACCTGATGAACCACCAACTCACTATCATCAAAATCAATCAGGATTTGATTCCTATTTGTTGGGCCAGCTACAACCCTTGTATAAGAGCCTCATACTTAGCGACATTGTTAGTACAGTTGAACTACAATTGAAAATATGAGAAATATTTATCCCCTTCAAGAGAAATTAACATGACTCCTACACCAGATCCATTTTTACTTCTTGAACCATCAAAAATATCTTCCACAGTCCTCCGGAATCATTGGGTGCCTTAACCAATTGAGGTACGGTTGCACCTTCTTCATGTATACAATAAGTTCCCAATCCAATCTCATCCAAAAACAACAAACCAGATTCTTTGTTAGCTAATAAATCAGCATACGGGTCGTATTGATGGTCTATACTTACCTCATCAAGCACTGCATCAGGCACTTCTTCTACAAGAGTAGTTGGTTCATGATCCGCAACCTCTTCTTCTGGGTCACAAATGGCATAGTTACCATATGTGGGTTTGGACGTGTATGGTTCCATGTGGGTAAGAGAAATTGGTTCGATCTTATAGTTACCTTTGTCCCATAACGAGTTCTCAAGATCATATGTGACCCAAATCGGTGATAAATATATATCCATCTTGGCAGTGAAATCTCGTGATAAGCAAATGGCAAAAAGAGGGGGAGATCAATAATTGATGTCTTGTGTGAATGACAAGACTAGGACATGCATGAACAGTAAGATGAAGTCCCTTGATGATTCCAACCATCTTGACTGCAGTACCATCCAACTGGACAACTCCTTTTGAAATTGGGGTATATGGAATCCCCAACACATCTGCAATCTGTTTAGGCATGACAGCTACTAGCTCCAGAATTGATCATACAATTATGAACCAAATGATCACCAATGATTAGAGAGATATAAAATGGTGGTGGTTTATTGGCCCTAGGAATCCCTTTTGCTTCTAGCTGACACAAACTGGTTGCTATGGATGCTCCATGACTTGAGGTTTTATCAGTAGTGCTGAAACTATTTAAAGCTTCTGTAATAAATTCCACTGCGACGGTATTGAGAGAGCATCCCACATGGTGACACTTAAATTAGTCTTTTTCATCTGCTCCATAATACTGAATGGTATTGCCCCTACTTTGCTGATAACCTTTTGAGTGCTAGAATCCTCCTTTGGGAAATGTTTATTGGGCACTGTAATACCTGCAGGTCCATCACCCTTTGAAGGCCAATTTGTTTCTGGTAATTTCTTCCCTACGTCTTTATCTCCTACGATTGTGCTTGAGGACGTGAAGGAGATGCCTGCTCAATCTTGGAAGTTGGTTGCTCAGTTGTGGAATTTTGAGGATCTATTTCCCTCTTCTTAGAACGTGTATTTATAGCTACTATGGATGTGTCGGTATTCAGTCTATAAAAATCATCAACTTGCCAATTTAGTAACATGGTTTCCTTAGTGATATGGGTTTGACTATCTTGGGTTGCTGGTTTAGGTGATGAGTTGATGGGGTGGATATACCTTGTATCATAAGATCTTGACTCAAAACTCTGTTTGGGTAGAGATTCTGATTATGGGGCAGAGAACAGGGATAACACCACTCATAGTCTTGAACAAGGTTATTCTGGACTGGAACTATGGCTCTAGACGAACTAGCTGAGGGATTCTAGAAGTTCAAAGGCTTCACATTTGCAGCTTGGGTTATGGCTTGGCTCTGTGGTTGACTGTTTCCTTGAAATGGAGGATGGTTCATCTAATATTGGGGTTGAAAGGGGTGAGCATACTAGGACTGTTGCCTCTTCATTGCTACAAGTTCATTCCCAAAAGTTTGTAATAGTGACTTTACCTCAGCCAAATCATTTGAGGGATTGGATGCATGTGTGGCTACTAGAATAGAAGCTATTGGAATTGGGGCAATGACTGGTTATTGGCCTGCAAGCTCTGCAAAAATAGGAATGGGAGGCCTAGGAGCAATCTTACCTACTTAAATCAGGAAATTCTCATCTCGTACGAAACTTCATAAGCATCAGGGATAACGGTTCCCCCCATGGACTGAATCATGATGGAGACATCACTATTCAATGCCCGTAAGTAATATAGAAATTTTCTTTCGGGGATGGCCTTACCAATTCTGGGATCCATTTCCAAGTCTTGTCAAAATGGAGATTGAAGTCGCTCATATACTCTTGAGGAGATCACTTGATAATATGAAATTGTTCTACTAGCAAGAGATTATCACTTTTTAATAAAAATATTTACACAACTTCGTGCCTAAATTGTTCAGTGTGGTAACAGAGTGGTAGCTAAACTCCAGAACCATTGAAGCAATGCCTTTGAATGAAGTAGTAAGGATTTGAACTACCACATTATCTTCCGTGATACTGTGTACTGTGCAAATGCTAGCCACATCCAGTATGTGCTCTCGAGGTGAAACATTAGTTTCTCAGTGTAAAATGGTAAACATTTTAGGGCAGAACCGATATGGCGTCTCTTTGTGCTAATAAGCAAAGGACTGCTGGTATTGAATGAAGGAAAAGTATTGGCTGCCATGACATTCACAAGCTGGTTGTGTCTTGGTGGGAAAAAATGTCTTTTAGGAGGATTTGAATGCCCTCTACAAGGTAAAGCGGCAGCTGATGATACTGAAATATTTCTTCCCCTTCTTCTTGGGGGAGACAAAGAAATCTCTATATGATTATGATTGTCCCACCTTGAAGAAGCTCTTGTGTGAATTCTTCACATAAGTCGTTGTACTGAACTTTGAAATCCAAAGAAATGGAGTCACCAAGTACCTTGTGTCAATGGAATGAGAAGAGAATTACCAACTCTTTGTCCCACCGGCATGCCAAAAATGTTATTTCAAAATCACTGCAACCCACGAATGGCCTAAGAATTAATCAGACATTTTGTGTGATTGGGACACATGGGATCACCTCTCAAGTTGTGGGACTTGCGCTTGAGGTGAACCTAAGGAGAAGGCTGGCTTCCTCTTTTGAAACTAAACACAACACTACTTCCAATGTAACAAAGATGGCTAACTATACCTATGCTAATATTTCGTGGGATTAGGGAGAGAGAATGCAAAGAAATAAAATCTATTCTAGAAGTGGTGATGCACCAAGAAAAGGGGTGTTCAACTTATGGAAGGGTTAATGTGGGTATGATGCTTGCATCGTCAGCCACCTTCACCTATTACAACTTGGAAAGGATATAAAATACCACATACTAGAAGCACATGTTCCTTTGCTAAACTTTAAACATACACAATATAAAGATCAGCTTTGATTTGATACATAGATAATCTATCAAGATAATAATCACAAGCACATGTCAAGTATCCACTTGAGTGACAATAATAATGTAACTCTTAATCAATGAAGGAAAATAGTTTCTCACAACTAATGAAAATTAACCACACTATTCTTTTCACGATATGAAACAGATAATCTGAAATAAAGGTAAACTAATCAATAATGCCAAGGAATTGCATTCACAAAGCATACAATGACTAATTATTCAACACAATAAAACAGATCTTCAAGTGTAAGGAAACTCTGAATATAATTAAAAGGTTTCAACAAAACTCTGAAAGCACTCTTCCAAGCTTGAAGAGCAACTTCACCAGAAATCTCTAAAAATGTATATATCAAATAATGGAAGCATTCCATTATTTATAAGTTCCTATCTTTGAGCCATTACAACTAGGCCTTTAACTAAATTTTTACTAAAAATAGTAATGTCATTAATAAAAAGGAACATGCTCCCATAAAAATAGCAAATTTGTTACAAAAAGTTGACCAAGTCAACCCTATAACTTTGATTGATTCCGGAGCTTGAACATGTCCTTTCATGGCCACTCAACTCTGGCCTACTTCACCTGCATCTCCTTTCTCTACAATTTTTTGTTGTCCTTCCTCCCAAAAATCCATTCAATGTCGATACTCGAAGAAGCATTGGATAACACCGTGGGTTTCTTCGTCTCAGGACCACATGCATAGTGATTTACTACATCCGTTGTCTCAATCTCTTTCGTGATCTTGGCTAGCAACCTTTAAAGCTTATTTGTGACTTTACTTAGTCTTCGTATGAAATTATGACATAGAACCAATCGATCAATGGAGTCACTATTGAAATTATTTAAAACATCACCGTCCCGCTTCACCAAATCTTTGAAATTTTCCTTAATCTTGTCTTCGGGAAGAGCATCGATATTTTCATTGAAGAACTTGTAGTTGGTGTTGTCAAAATCCTCCGAGATATCATTGAGGGCATCTATAATCTCCACTTGCTTCTCCTCCAATTTCTTGATCAGATCTTGTAGCACTTGACACCGAAATTCCATAGCCTTTTGATATTTGAACAATTTAGAGGCATCATCAATTACCTCTTCCTGCAGAAGTAAATTAGAATCTTCCTCTCTAATGTCACTCCATGTTGCCAAAGTTAAGTTTAAGTTATTATTATCTTCGGAGAAAGATTCGTCCATTTTAGCAATAGTAGTTTTTGCAACCTGTAAATCAGTATAAATCTCAATGACTTCCTTAATCAAAGGATTGGCCTCTTGCAAGATTCTTTCCATCCACCCATTTACTGTTCTCCCTTTTCTGGCCTAGCTTCTCGAGCTCATGATAGGAAATATCATCGATTGTAGATGAAATTTTCATGGCCATAGTAGTTGATATGTCAATGGATGGAGTGGGTTGGGTTACTCTGCATAGTAGTGCAGTGAGCTGCTTGACTTTGGCCTTAAGCTCATCCTTAGTGGCCTTTTCTTTGTCATATTTCTCCAAAAGGGACCATAGGGTAGTGTGTACATCCTGCTTGGCTCCTTCATTAGTAGCCTTCCCTAATGAGACCTTTGAGATTGGGTAGTCTGTTGCTATGATGTTTTCTTTAGTTTTCCCCTCAACAAGGGTAGCCACTTCTATCACACGCTCTCCAGATGGATTAACCGTCATAATTGATATGGTTCTCGGTCTCTTGGCTGTATCTTTTGGGCATGGACTCCAATATACTGAGATCTATCACATCTCCTAGAGGAACCTTTTTCTTTTTCTTAGGAGTCTATCTAAATAGCCACTCTAGTATGGCTAGAGCCGAGGAAGATGGAGTAGCAGATCCAATACCTGAAGCATCAGTTAGAGTAAGATCACTAGAAATGCCAGCTGATATCTGAGCAGAGGTAGCAATGATGGAAGGTGTGGGTGTGAGGACAGCCATAGGAATTGACAAAGTAATGCTAGGGGTTGAAATTGAAGAAAATGGGAGTGTCAAAGGAAGTGAAGAGGAAATGGGTGACCCAATATTTTCCCCAGCTGATAGAACTGGAAGTGATGAAAATACCTAGGCCATAGAAGGGGATGGGAAAGAAGAAATGATGGTAGAAGTGGAAGGAACTGATATTGGAAGTGATAATGGAGGAAGGGGAAGATGTGATGGATCCTAAATGACACTAGGGGATTCACTCACTTCAACTACCTCAGTAGCTGGCACTGTAGATGTTGTAATCTTGGGAGCAGTAGACCTAGAAAGAGATGAGCCACCAACCACAAATGAGATCTTCTTTGGAATGACAAGAACCCTTTGAGTCGAACTCTTGCCTTTTGTGGGAGTTGGTTGGTTTCTTCATTGTTGATGCGAGACCTATATTTTTAGGTTGACCTTCCCCTTTGGGTGAGATTCCCAAGGTGGCCAACCAACTGAATGTTCTCCTTAGAATGGGTCCTGCCCTTTCTTTAGTATTACTGCACTCTTCCACATACCAATCAACCCATGGCAGTGGTTGATTGGCAACATTGTCATTCCTGTATGATGGATCTAGGACCTCATCATTATCTTGAAAGTCTTTTGGCACATTAGCCAATCCAAACTTATGCACTTCATCCAGAGTTAACCTCTCGTAATATTTTTACTAAAATATGTACTTGTCTTGACAATGAATCCATATATATTCTAACTAAGGCACATGAGCGTTGGACTTACCTGTCTCCTTGAACTTACCCCAATAATCAAAATTAGTTCGCGGGTGGAAGGTCCGCAGGGTTACCTCAGCCATTTCTGCATCCATGTTCTTTTCCTTGTGGATATTTGGGAAAGAATACCTGCCAATTGAAACAGGGAAATGCATTCCCGCCTTGTGATGCTTATTTTGGATTTTATGGTAATCCAACAACTGCTGAACCAATTCCAAAAGAACCCATTTGTTAGTGGGGCACCTTGGAAACTTGCTTGGGGTGCCTATGAAACCCAAAATCTGAATGTAGGTGAATGTGGGAAATTGAAAGTATATTTCTCCCCATTCTCACACCTCTTGGAAAGCCTCATCAGAAACCCTCTGATTATATAACTCTTTGTCGAAATGATAGAGGACAACGGCAAAGAAAGCATCGTTGATTCTTTGGAAGTGCTTGCTCCCCTCATCCAGAGTAAGTTGGGGATAAAATTCATATATTTAGGAGGTGCTATAAACACCCCTGGTATTCAATCCTTCAAAATCCCCCATAGCATCAGCCATATATACTAGAAAAGATGTCATGTAGAAAGTCTGGGTTTCTGCCACCTTGCCCAACTGATAGCGAATGTTGCTACTAATATGTTCACCCCATTGGATAAACTTGTCATTATTCTTGATATTCGCTATGTACAAGAACATCCATTCTTGGAATTCCTTTGTAGAAGGAAGACCTAAAACTCTGCTTAAAAGTATAATGAGATCGTTGACTTCCTAAATGAAATCTAATCGATGTATAGTTTTGGGCAACTTGGAAAAATTCTTAGTCAGGTAGGATTTCATCATGACCTTTGAGAATACTTCCTCTTTTTTATCCCATAGTGCTCACTACTATTTTAGGTGAGATAATGGCATAATCTTGAACGTCTGGAAGTTTAAACAAGTCTTCAAAGAAATCTGGGTCCAGATAGATTACCACCTTATCATTGTTATCTCTTATTGACATAGAGTCCTCGTTGTAGTGGGCTACTACAGCTAGGACAAACTCTAGGCATTGCACGGATGTGGGAAAACTAGTAGCAAGGGCAAGACCACTGTTGTAGATGGCTTGCATCCATGGCTTTTTGTTTGGGGCCTTTAATCTTTCCCAGAACTTGGGAAGATCAATTTTTCCTAGATCAGTGTCCCCGATATTTCCTAAGTCAGAGGTCAAGCAAGATTGGGGAGAAACCCCAAGAAATGTGTACTTCATCTTCTCTTTTCCCTTTGAAGTGGAGGAAGACATCAAAACCTATGTTTCAGGAGTTGAATGTTGCATAAATTCTGAAAATCAAAGCAAGGAAACTCCAAAATCTTGAACCAAAAAATTCTAAAAGGAATCATTGAAAGAAATCTCTAAAATGAAATCTCTGAAAAAGTTTTCCAAATTCAGTAGATTCCAAAACCCGAAATCTCCAATTCTCTGAAAACCCAAAATCCTGATTCTCTGAAAACACAAATCCCGATTCTCTAAAACACGAAATCTCGATTCTCGAAAACCCGAAATCTAAATTCTCGAAAACTCAAAATCTCAAATCTACTTTTCCGGCTTGTGATTTGCTTTGAAATAACTCTCCGAGATGATTTTTTGAATAGGTGCAAGGATGATATCCGGAGGAAACGCAAAGTAAATGTTTAACAAGCCAAGTTGGAAATTGAGAACAGGAGGAAGTATGAGGGACCTAAAAAGATCCCATGAACATACTTGAAAACCTGGAGAAAAATCACACAACAAAACATGGTGAAAAAGAAAGACATTACAAGAAAATAGAGGGAAAAAAAAAAGGAAAACCAAATGGGGAGAAGGAGGAGGAAAAAGACCTAAACCAAAAGAAAATAAAACCAAAAAAACATACCTTGAAAAAGACGCCGCAAAGTACGAGAGCGAAAGTGTGAAAGTGTCAGGTAAAAATAAAAATTAAAAAACCGAGTTTATATAGAAATCCCGACATTAATGGTAAATTCTGATACGTACGAAGGTAGGTGGAAATTAATTGCACTTAGAATTTCAAGCTCGAAACTTGAAAGTTTGAAATTCTGAAAATTCGGGCTTTCAGACTTTAGAAAAAATGGGAAGTAAAAGATGAATTGGCAATCGAGATGTCCAAACCCGAAAGCCCAAAATTTTGAGAATTCAAACTTTCGAAAAATAAGACTTGAGAAAACTTCAATTAAAAATCCTAAAAATGGCTCAGAGAACTCCGAAAACCCAAAACCCAAAAGTCTTAAAATTCAGACTTTGGGGGTTTCAATTTAGAAGTCCGAGAGGGATTTAAATGAAAAGAGCCAAAAAGTTTCAAAACTTGAAAACCCAAAAGTCTGAAAATTCATACTTTCAAAGTTTTGGACTTAAAAAAACTTCAAAATAAATTCAAAAATTAAGCTTAAAACGTCCGAAAGGGAAAAAAATCTGAAGTCTGAAAATTGAAAAAAAATTAGATTCTCAGCCTTAGAAAAATTCATTGTGTGAGGATTTCTTAAAAAACACTAGCCCGACATATAGACTTCTTCTGGGTAGGTTAAATGTTTAACAATTCTTTGTACAACTCCTTACCCTTCATTATTTGCAATTTTTCTCGAGCACCTTCATTAGGTCCATCTCGGTCAATTGTCATCGAGGTTATCTTCATTTTTGTGAAGTTTCAATCCATATAAAATAGATTTTGGGTACCCTTTAAGGGAGTTTAAAGTTTCAATCTTGAACTTGGAGCCTATCTCCTACCACCTTTCTAATTGAGCTTCACCAATTAGGTCTCACATTGTGACCTTCCACTGTGAGAGTCTATTGTCATCAAAATATTAGAACTCCGCCAATTAAGTTACCCAATCCTTTTCAAAAACCTCTCTATATGCTCGCTAACATGAATTATACCAAATCTCAAGATAAAATTAGATGGTTATGGCCCTCTAAGATCAAACCCTAGCTCAACTTGTTGGAAACCCTCCGAGAAACTCCGAGAATGATCATTTGATCATAACTTTCACAAACACCTATTCAAAACTTTAAAATTACCATGCATGTTGATTTGAACACCCTCCGAGAGATGAGCTTACCAGTGAATCTAGGGAAGTATGAAAAACCTTCTTTTTCTTTCCTTTCCTATTGTCCCGACTTGGTCCTTCACACGGTCATGGTTGTGTTTTGAAAATAACAAGGAAAGTAAGTTCTTCAAATAAAATAATGGGCTTCTTCCAATGCAAAACATTCAATAACATCACTAACCAATCCAATTATAGGCCACAAGAAGGTCCTTTTAGAAACATACATGGAAAAATCAGTCCAATGGTGAAAAGGGTTATTATTCCTTCACGCTTAAAACTTATTATTTCAACTCAACATCATGGATTTCCTCATTGTTAACAATCCTCTAAATTGATACCATTACACATAAAGTTATACACATGCCGGTTTGTTGATTCTTAATCATCACAATAGGATACCCACTATTTCAAGCCTATAAACAACAACTTCAAGGCTTATAAAGCTTAAAATCATTCATCCATACTTCATTACACTTTGCTAACACTTCATACAATGGTATCATTCAAATAAAAATCAATATTCACTGAAACATTCACACTTTATCATGCCCAGGGAAGTCATGCACATAAATCTCAAGTTTTGTATCTTTTCCACCTTTCACAAGAACTTTCACCAAAGCAATAACCATTGTAGCTACTCATAATGACTCTTTATTAACTTTTGGCCATACATTTGCATAGAATTACTTCATTCATTAATATTATTTGCATGGTCATACCTTAGCACAGAAATTTTTTTCAACTTGCAAGGATTTCAACTTGTCTTCCTTGAGCCTACATATGCATATACATTTGTGTCATCATTCAAATTCAATACAATCATAAATGCTCATGTTTCACACATTAAATGTTAAAAATATATTACAAAGGCACATAAACATTGTTTTAGCTTAATAAGAAGATTCATTTTATGATTGATCTTATTACAAAATGCTTCTTGAGCTTCTTAGGCTCTATCATAGATACTTTTCTCTCTCTCCCTCCTTTTCAATCTTAGAAAAACCTTCCTTCATTCAAATACATCCATTTTTATGGATGTGAAGGTAGTTAGGGTTTCATTAGTCTTTACTCAAACCCATGATTAGGTCACTAAGTGAGATTTTACCATCGTAATGGTAGAGTAGGAGAATTTACAAGATGAACACCTTGTTACACTTATTTGAAGCCTACACCTAGAAGTCTAACACCTAGGCTACATTACACTATTTGAATATTTGAATGATTCATTTTGGAAGGAAACCCTAAATGAGCTCTTATTACAACTCCAAGATTCCAAATGGACCAAACCACCTACTAAACACCTAAAAACACCCTAGAATACTAATTAATCCAAAAATTGAGTTATGTACATGATGCTCTTGAATAACCAAAAGAGGCAAGAAAGATATAAAGAGGTCGGGGCACCTAGAGTGGACGTGGGCACTGGGCACCGGCGTCCGACTCAAAAAAAAAAAAAAAAAAAAAAAGTTGAAGTATCGAAAGTTAGACTAGGCAATAGGGTGTGTAAGGCCAAGAAGGAAACTAAAAAGAAACCACAATGGCCAAAGATAGTGGTCAATTAGTATTTTTCTTGATTATGAATCATATGACTGCAAATATGTGATTAGGACATAGAAATGTACCCAAAGTGCATGATTTAATTTCTATATTTTCCCCATTTTATGTTGTTGAGTGAACACTCAATAACATATAGTAGATAGAAGATGTGTACCTGATTTTAGTCACAAAATCATGCACTTACTACTATAATTATACTTCCAAGTATGTGGTTTTATATATGTATCTTGCGTAAGAAAAGTATTCGCTAATGACCCATCCCCTTTTTCCATTCATCGGTTAATTGGTCTTTTTCATTGTTTGTCTTGCATAGTCGATAGTCACTAACACAGTTTTGGTCATCCCTTAGGGAGTCTTAGTTGTCGTTATTCACTTAGTTTTCATCTCTATTATTTAACTAGGGCACCTAGGAAGGGATTAGGCGCCTGGGGCACCCCTGGTCCTCATTTATACCAACCCTTGTCCCCATCACACTTGGTTCTAATTTAGAGGTTTGAGGTCGGGTCTTTACAATTTTCCCTCCTATTCCCTTAGATGCTAGTTAGCATGTCGGTTCATTAGTGTCAAAATTTGAGCAAGAGATACCTATATAAACACAACATACATATTATCTTATGAGCGTACTATTTTCAACTAAGTGTTAGCTATCTACGTAAAGGGACTGCATTTGGGCATTACTCTACATCACACATTGTATAGGAAGGGGAGTCTATTCTATTCCATCCACCATTTTGTATTCTATCTAGATATTTCTTGATATTATCTCTGTCATTGGTGTTAGATCATCCTAGGCACATTATTGCACACACAATCACATAGAACTACATTGGGTTTGAGATATAGTGCAACACTTAGTTATAAGACCACCATTGTGGTTGCTAAGGATAGTCTGACCCCTTCATTTGCATCTTTATTTTTTTAGGGTTTGATGCTTTGTATGGGGTTTTACAGGTAATTATTTATTGCAAGTGCATGGCAACATTAGCGAAGAAAATGTGACATCCACATGATCAAAGAAGAATTATTATGAAGACCTAACAACCCTACCACAATCGGTTTCGAGTTATTTCACGGAGCAGAGGGCCCAAATTTCATACTAGAGCACCCCAAATGCCCTTATCCTTCTCCAGGCACCCCAATCCACCCAAATCTGCCTCTTCTACAATTTCTTGGGGTTCGTTAAGACAATAAGCTCCACCAATTAATCACTATGTCCGATTACGAGATCACGGCGAGGTAAGTCTAATTCAGGTTAGTACCTTTCCCCTTTCATTTGATTTCATTTAAAATATCAAATAAATTATCTAGCATTTATATTTCAATATATTTCAGTTATTACATTGTTGTAATTCTTATATTATTACTAAAATATAGATTTTATTTAATCACCGATAACCATGTAGATCGATGGAAAAAGCGTGTCGAGGAGACGAGAAAAAGCGTGGAACAATAAAACAATGAAATATCGAAGGTAGAGAAGAGGAAGTGACCCTAGGGGTGAAAGTGTATGTGTATATGTCATATTGTGCTCTGTTATCATTGTTGCTTGATGTGCTTGATGATGTGATTACTGCTTCCCATAAGGACAGACCTGTAAAAAGAAGATCAAAAGAGTAGTCAAAGTCATGTATGTGAAAATTTTGATCAAATCTGTAAAAGTATGTAAAATTATGCAAAAATACGAAAAGGAACATGTGCACTTGATCCGTGATGAGTGAAGAGTGTAGAAAGGATACTAAAAATTCTATAGAAGGACACATTTTTAGGTGAAATCATGCCAAGAATGATTTTTGGGTGATCTCACACCAAGTGTGTGTTTTTGGGGCGATCTCATGCCATGAAAGAAAAAGTGTAGGGAGAAAGGTCTAGTGTTATTCTCCAACCTTTGACTACTTATTGACGATTTATACACCACTATAGATGGTGTGATCCTGCTTTTTTTTCAAGTTTGATCCATTTTGATTCAGTTCGATCTAATGTGAATAGAAAAATGGAGAAAGCATGTATCGATTCTTGGAGGATTGTTCCAGATTGCAAGAAAACTACTCTTTAGATTATTGTGAACCATGTTGATCTAAGAAAAATGTTGTAATCGCCCTAGTCATAGGAACCTAGGAAGGGTCAAGGGCACCTAGGCACTTGTTTTTATCTGTGCACCGACGTCCATGTTGTCTTTGAAAACCTAGTTCGATTGGGCCATTTTCGAGACTAAATATTGTATAGTACCGATCTTGAATTGTGTTGTATTGTGACTATGAACTGCTAAATGGGGTGTCTAATTCACCCAATTGATGCTCCCCTTGTTTGTGGTGCATGCGATGTGCCTAGGAGAATAAGGCCCAAAGGAGAACCCAATGTGAATATGAAATTGAATCCTGAGGGGAGGGCATGTGATTGGTAGAAACCAAGTCACACGCCAAAAATGGTTGAAAACATGTATTAATGCAAACAAGACAAATACACATATAGAAGACAAGGTGTAAGCTAGCACGCAAAAATACAAAGTAGACCATAAAAATATGGTTTCAAACATGGGACATCGCTCATAATGTCACAAGACAATCGGGGCGAAGTGGCCAAAATAATACAATGTGCACATAATATAAAGGGCAAATCCCGCAAACAATGCCAAACAATGGAAAATAGTGGAAGACAATAACAAGAAAAGTAGTAGTCTAAAACCATGGTAGAAAATAGATATTTCAAAGTAAATGTGTCACATGAAGCACCCATTAGCATGTTAGAAAGATAAAAAGTATGCCAAAGCATGTATTATCTTATATAGAAGTGTTCTAGTAAGGATAATTAGTATAAGTTGAAACAATAACACCGAAGTATATATGGAAGTAGATGCTCCCGAGAAGCCATTGTGGGACTGGTAAGAGGTATTGTGCAATGCACCCATGCTACATGTAATGATCTCGTGTAAAGTATACATTCACAATTAGAAGGCAAGGGAACATGCATGTGTATGGAAAAGAGAGTGACATACGAAATATTTGTCTAGCATGGAAACAAAGTGTACATGTAACGAGTAAATGCCAACAAGATTATGTGCAACCAATATATGCAACATACTGTGAGTGTGAATGTAATGGAATGCAAAGTGAATTTGATAGGAGCAATGTTTCCCCCAAGTGGATGTAGATGAGTATGCATGAAACGAGGTTCATTTATAAAATATACCTCGACAGTCAAGAATGAGCCATAGAACAAGAGTGTGTCATTGGGAAATTGTTTTAATTATGCACTAGAAAGATAGATTGTGAAGCATAGAGCATGAAAAGTGAATGTGTTGATGTTCATTTCATATTTAGACCCTCAACAGTCAAGTATGAACCGTGGAAATAGAGTGCGTCATAGGGTAGTGTGATGTGCAAGAATGTGATGCTAGAAATATGTGTTGGAAATGTGCCAAGTGTGAAAAGTGTAGTGTGTGAGGTTCATGAATTTAGTATTCCATCAATAGTCAAGTGTGAACCGAAGCACGATAGTGTGTCATAGGGTAATGCCGATACCATTGTATTAAGAATTTTATTATTTATGAGGAAGACTAGATGTAGAGTAGTGAGAATGTGAGACACCTATCAGTTTTAGAAGGGGGAGAATAAGCATGATGCCCCCAAGTGTGTGATGTAAATAATATATCTAATAAAAGTGAAGGGAAAGGGTCCTCCACTTGATGCTTGCAGACATAAAGGCATGTGACCATGATCTAAGACCAGTGGTGTATGAGAAAAATGATGCATTGGTGGATGAGACATATGTGTATGAGATTGTGGAGGTGATGAACACTGATGTGAAGGAGATTACAGAGAATATTTATGCCTGTGTGAAGATACGATAGAGGATATGTATGCCTATGTGAAGGATACCACGAAGGTGATGTATACCTATGTGAAGGAGCCATCCAAATGGTGGACCTAGACTGATGTGATGGACTAGTAGATTGGTGAGACCGAGCAGGTCTGTGTGGATAGGAGAGCTAAGAGAAGATTGTGCTTTAGAATTGAGAGGTCTAGGGGACCTATATTCTCTAGCGAGTGCAAGGACAACCTCAAGTGGAGGTAGAGGAAATGGAGTGGATGATGGAACACCTTAGATAGAGATAACTTTCTTATCATGGACAAACTTAAGACACAAGTGAGTGATGGAGAAGATAGAATTGGTAGTGCGGAGCCACATAAGACCTAAGAGCAAGTCATAGCCTTCGATTGAGGGTTCCATAGTGAATGGAACAAGCATGGTGAGAGGACCAACTATGATTGGAAGCTTGACATGACCATAAAAGTTGGGAATTGGATATGTAATTTGTGAGAGTGGATAATCAATAGCAATAAGAAGCGCAAGATAACATACGTAGAGCGAAGGTGATGATTAGATATTAGTATTGTTAATAGCATGAGATACGATAGAAGCATTGATATGTAATGTATTAGAAGAAAACTAAGAGTGATAGTCTTGATCATAGAATGTAATTACGGTGGAGATGGATCGACATATGCAACTAGAAAATCAAGGGGCCTCGATGAAGCAGGAGGCACTACATGATATGTAACAAGTTGTGGCAATAGAATATGCAGAGCACAAGGAAATTTAGTGAATGTATGCTTTGGAGGCTGCCATTAAAGCTTTTCAGGAGTAATGCCAATGTTAATAGTTGGTTTTGCTTCAGATGGCTTAGTAGATGGATTGAAATTTGATTTTCTTTAAAACTGAGCTGAAGATGAAGCCTTCTCATGATATTTAAGCTTTCCCATAGCTAATAGTTTACGTTCACGTAGCTTAAAATTATGATGTAAATGATCGAATGATGGAGATGTCTCAAAGATGACACTTTCTTGTAATGGAGACAAGAGAATTCAAATGAATAGATCTGGAATCTCGAGTCTATGAGTATATTAGACATCTTAGCTAAGTTATTCTTATATCGTAATACATAGTCCACTAGATGTTCATTAGATCCTTGCTTGATTTGTGCTAGTTGAGCATATGAGATCTTAGAGCCGATATTGATTGAGAAATGAGAAAGAAAAACATCATCCAAATGCATAAAATATGTTACCGAGTGGACAGAAAGTCATAGAACCAACACATTACAGGATGTGTGGGTAGCTTGGGAGTGATGAAATTTTGAGGAAGGATATATGCGGAAATAATGGGTGCGAAAGGAGTGTCGAGGAGTGAAGTGGAATCAAGATATGGAGATGCACGAGAGGTGGCTATTTGAAGTCGTTTAATTTGAGTCTATAATTCTTGATATAAAGAAGTGAAATCAAGAGTGTTTGAAGAAGAGTTGGGTTATGCATTAAAAGAATTAGTTGCATGATGGGAGTGGTAGGAGTGGGAAAGGAAGCAAGAATATGAAGGGGTTGAGTGGAGGCCATGACAGCCAAGGAAGAACCAATAAGGGTGCCTAAGCAACATCACGAGATTTTTAGTAGTAACCAAGGCATGAAAAATATGCGGAAGATGGGTGGGATTGTCACGCAAAGCTTGATGAAAATTGGTAAGCTTGTCTAATTGCTCTTGATCAACATTGGTGTCTTCATCATATGATTGTTCACTATCAGCTTTTTTCAATGCCATTAAGAGGTAACAAAAGGGTTATCGATTCAAAAATTTGATTTAGAAACCCTACAGAAGATAGAGGAAGTTTGATTTGCTCAAAAGACCTAAAACGACCACTATGGGTAATGTGCATAAGAAGAAGACCCTAGAAGAAGTTAGAATTTGAGTGATGGGTTCAACACAAGATTTAAAAAAATAGAACTTTTTAAAAACCTAATTATAGAGTCACAAATAAATAATGAGAAATGAAGTACAAATCTGACCCAAACAATAAATAAGTAGAAATTGAAAACCCTAAGTGCTGGAGAAGGAAATGAGACTTAGTTAATTTGCAATAATCCCAGAGGTGTTTAGAGCTAAAATTTTGATGAAACATGAAGGTAGACTATCACAATCATTCCTATAAAAATGTAGAAGTGTCGAATAAGTTGGACTAGGCGCTGGATCAGTCGGGGCTGCTGGGCATTGTAGACCACCTGTCAGGCACTTGTAACTACAAAATTGTTAGAAATTGATATCTTCTTTGTCACTTCAATGTCATTGGAATTTTCTCTTTGCCACTTGTATGTCATTGTATGATTATTGAGCTTGCTTGTAAACTGAAAAACAAAATACCTCCTGCAAAACCCGAAAGCACATCAAATCCTAAAAAGAAAAAAAAATGCAAAATTGGAGTCGGAATAACCCCAGTGGTCACCCAACAGAGTGAACTTACAACCTAGAACTACACTACATCTCATACTTCATGTATTTTTACGTGCGTGTGTGTATAATCATGCCCTAGGTATCTCTTATGCAAGGCACACTTAAATAGCGACCAAGTAGCAATATTTATAAATGTAGATATACGTGTGGATTCCAAAATGAACTTCCCCTCCTATGTGTGTATGCAGAAGAATGTAGTCCCTTGTCCCTTGTGTGAGTGCTAGATGGATGCTTTGATTCTATTAGAATGCCTTTACATGCAATCTTAGGTGGTGATAGTAAATGCTTAGAGTTTGGTCCTTTATTATGATCACATAACATTGTATTTATATGATTCCCTTGTTTGAATTTCACAATTAACCACTAAAGGTTTGACACATAAGAAAAAAATATGCTTAACGGCTTAAAAAGGCCCAAAAGAGGTGAGCAAGATACAAAGAGGTTAGGGGTGCCTAGAGGGGGCAAGGACACTGGTGGCTTGGCATCATGGTGGGCACTTTGGTGTCTAGACTCGTAAAAGCTAAAGTATCAAAAGTTATCTTTGGGAAATATGGTGTGTAAGGCTAAGAAGGAAACCAAAAAGAAAGCAAAGTCACCAAAGACAAGGGTCAATTAGTACTTTTCTCGCTTAGGAATCTTATGAAAGCAAGTTTGTGATTAGGACATAGAAATATACCCAAAGTGTGTGATTTAGTGTCTACAAAACCCACTTAATGAGGAAGCTTTAAATATGTGTGGTGCTAAAAAGATGTTGGCATGTATCGAAACCAGAGATATGAGGGACATTGTTAGTTTTAAAGGTGATAGTCGGTTGGAGTGCCTTAAAATTGTCTAAGAAAGAGGAAAAATCAGTTGTTTGAGTATTATTAGGAAATATAAAAGAACTCAAGGTATGTTGCAATATGTCCTCTAAAACATGAGATTTTGAAGGATCTCTAAGAGATAAATATTAGCAAATGTATTCTTAAGTTGTTCTAATAGATCATACTCCTTAGAGGGTGCAATAAGATTGGTCACCGAGTTGTGGGTGGAGGAGGCAAAGAGAGGTTTCCCATAGGGGATTCTTAGGGTGGCGTGTAGTGACAACATGCGGTGAGAATTGCTGAATGTGAGTGAAAATGTGGAGGGAACCGAGTAGTAACATGGGTAACCTCAGATTGTATATCCACATAAGTGAGGGGTATCATCCAAGTACCATATATGATTAACATAAGGAATCTTTCCTATATGAAAAGCATTAGCTTGAACCAAGATACAGGATATTAGACAATTCTACCATAAAGGTTGGAGTCCTTATGATTGAATTTACTATCATACAAAATGGAAGATAATGGCATGGTGATATAAATGAAAAATATGAAGACAACACCAAGAGATAAAAGAAGAGCATAAGCAATTTGTCGATTAGCAAGCCTAATACACAAGGATCTAAGGAGATCCTATATTAGGTAAATGGTTCAATCATAAGAGGGTTCATCAAAATGTTTACACTCTTTTTAGGTTAAGATAAATGTCAATATAAGATCTTAGTGAATTGAATTTACATTAAGTGCATGTAGGATTCAATACAAATGGTTATTATGATTAATTAACTTCCAACATTAATTATACAATATCATAATAACATTCTAAATTCTTACAAAAAAAAGATATAAAATTAAAAACATAACATGATGAGTGCACTTAGTTTTTTTCAGATGATTTTGGGAAG
This sequence comes from Taxus wallichiana var. yunnanensis, assembly GCA_018340775.1. Classification (NCBI taxonomy): domain Eukaryota; kingdom Viridiplantae; phylum Streptophyta; class Pinopsida; order Cupressales; family Taxaceae; genus Taxus; species Taxus wallichiana. Next base: position 1,008,801,456 of record CM031242.1, read on the forward strand.
TTATGGGAATGTGTAATGATATAATAGGGAGATCTAAATTTTGAGGATCTTAAGAAATGGAACTCTTCTGCAAATTTTCCTAGGAAGGACCATACTAGAATTAGAGGATTATGCCATATGGTCTTAACCCTTTTGTATTTTCTATGATCTTCTCTATTTCTAACTTTGTAACTTTATGTGTTGGTCTTCTTCTTGGATTTTTCTTTCGTTGTCAAACTCTAGTTATTGATCATGCAACGAGGCTCTTTGAACATATTGAACATCATCTCAAACCCTATCCGTGGATGAAGATTCCTAAAAAGTAAACATTAATTGGGTTCGGGAATCCCTTGCACCGCCAACATTGGCACTACTTCAAAGAGGCATCAAACCACATATCGTTCTCCACCTAACATGTGATATCTAGATAACTTATCGATTTGACAAATTTCTATGAAAATAATTGTTTTGGCTATGGCTCTTGCTAAAATACTTATAGGAAGGATGTTTGAGTTCTTATAAATGAGAGAGAATGTTGTCTTGACCTAGGGAGAAGCTTCAAACCTAATGTGGGTGATTCCTTAATGACTGTATATGTTTAATTGAAATATTTAGGGATCTATGTATGTCTTTTGCAAGTGTAGGAAGTGAGGGTATCAATGTATTTCTATAGGATTTCTAGGTTGGAAAATGAGGCAATGTTTACTTGCTTATATAGGGCTCCATAGATTTCCATTTGGTCCATTAATACATATTTTATTATTCAAACATATTTTTCCATTCCAAACATTCTCTAGTCCACTAGGTTTCCTCATTCTCTAGTTTATAACTATAAAAACCATTTATAATCCACAAATGAACTTCTTAAACATCATAATAGACATTCTCTATCTTTATTCTTATTATGAACATATATTTTGTATTTCCAATGGTTATTATTATCCAAATAACTCTCCTAGTTATCTGGGTAACTTGTATACACATTTTGGCTCTCATTTCCTCATTGAATGTTACGTGCACTCATGATCGGTCGACACACTCCTTGGTTGCAGTTTCCCCTTGGCACCCCTTCTTTTTCCTCAAGCACCCTTGCGTACTTTCTATTCTCTCCTTCCATTTTCCTCTTCCTCTTTGTTCCACTCCTCCCTTGCACCCACCTTCTACACATTCACCTCCTTCGTAATCAGTTTCTTCCCTTCCCATGCACCTCACACTTGGTTCAATTGGCTAAGTCCATGTCCCTCTCCCACGTCGCGCCCATTACTTGGTATTAGTTGTGCCTTGACCATGCGTTCTCATTCTTGGTTTTCCTCTTTTCCACATGTGTCATATGTGTGCCCTTTTGTGCCTTCCTCCGTGCGCCCTCCCTTCATTCCCTCCTTTGCACCCTTCGTGCTGTGTTTCCTTTTGATTTTCTTGAGTTTTCCACGAGTAATTAGTAAAAGTGCACCAACAAGGCACTGAATCCTTGCAACAAATCAGTGAGTGAAACATGGCAGAAACAAAAAATATTTATATAATTGGCCATCATTTCATCCAATCCATGTGCGCCACTTATTTTGTGTGTGCCAACAACTCGACATCTTCGACAATCGTATCCTTTGCTATAAATCTTAGATCGGCGCTTTCTCGGACTTTTCGAAAGCTATTGACATCAACCACAAGTGCTACAAATTCAAATTCAAATTCTTGGTGGATTTAATAGGTGAGAAATGGGAAAACGTATTTCTAAGCATTGATGAGCATATCTGATTGCTCCAACCACCCAATTTGATATGATCCGCCCTCCTTTCTTCTTTAACACACAAAACAGGCTTGGGGAAGCGTATTTCACAGATCTCTAGGTGGATTCATATGCCTTAAATGCTTCTTTTAAGTGGTTGTATTTCAAATTCGTGGTTTCCCTCCTTCCCTTCTTCCTCCATGGATTCATCTATAAATGTAAGAGAGACTCATTTATTGTTGGACACTCTGATCCTTACACGTTTTGCAAAAGACTCCATAATTTTTGTATTTTGAGTTGCAGACCTCTAGATCTGGCTCTTGCATGTGGATATCGGCCTCCTTCATCATCAGAATGATTACTGTGTATTTGGAAGTAATAGAAGCATCATTTTTGACTATTCTCTATCCTAACGTGTTTGCATTCCTCCTTCTTGACTTTTCTTTTGTGTTGTGTGTTGGTTGTGCTATTTCAGGTCCCTTGTAATTCCATATTTAGTTGTTTTCCATGAAAAGGATATGGTAGATATGTGTTTGGATGTGCTACTCGTGCCTAGCCTCCTTCCACACATTTCCTTTCATTTTTTTCTTAGAACAAATAGTTTTCATCCCTCTTTTCTGGTGCTATCACCTTTTAGTGTAGTTTCCTTTCATGTCATCTTTATATCCCTGGTCCTTTGGCATCATTAGCTTAGTTTTCCCTTCCAGCACTAGGAATAGCAGTAGCAATAGAAATAGATAGAGGAACCGACCTTCTCCAGAGATCCGTCCTAAGCACGTAAGGTACCACAACTTGGGGACGGTTCCATTGTAGACTCAGATACCTCGGCCCTTCCGAGATCTAAGACAAGGGTGCACATTTGAGTGATAAATAGTTTCTGGCATGCCCAGTGGGACCAGCATTGAAAGCTCAAATTTCATCTCTAAGTTCTGGTGTGTGGAATTAGTGTTTCAACCTTTGGAGGCTCATTTTAACACATCTGGTGACTCCCAACATTTTAAGATCTCTGTTTCAATAGTCATGAGTGCCTTTCATGAGAAAAGTGCATACAAGAAGAAGTGCAACAGCTGAAGATTATTTTGAGTACCTCCAGCTATCCTTGAGAAGATTTCATTCCAGAAATCCCGCGCATGCATCTCTATCTCCAGTGTGCCACGCCCATTTGAATCCTCCTCAAAATAGACAACTTGTGTGCCCTGAAATGGCGTATCATCCACATCCTCCACTGAGAAACTTTGTAAACTTTGTTGGAGGGAGTCCTTTACGTTGGTTGTGCAACATAATATGCCAAATGATGTGCTCAAGAGTATTCCATACTTTACCGGTGAGAATCAAGTCACCCCTCAAGAGCATATCCAGGATATAGAAAACGTGTGTTCACTCTATTTGATCACACATGATGATGTAGTAGTCAGGATGCTTGCAGCCTCTTTCAAAGGTAAAGCACTTCAATGGTACCAAGGCTTGAGACTTGGATCTATCACCACCTAGGATGAGCTGGGAACAACTCTTTGTAATTAATTTGAAGATAAGTTAGATCACCTATCTCTGGTGGAGCAACTAACAACAAAAAGGAGGGCACCTAATGAGCAAATGACTAATTTCAACATCAGATTTTAGAAGACTTGGGACAAAATCCCTCTTGTGGTAAGACCTACAACCCAACATGCTTTCTGTATTATCTGAAGGTGCTCAATAGTGATATTTTAGTTATGATCCAATCCATGGGAGGTAGGACTTTACCACTTCTTATAGTATTGCAAAGTAAGGGTAGAAAATATTCTTATTCAGGTGGGAAAGTTGGCTCCTAGACCGCCTATGCCCTTGTTCCCAGAAATGTCACAAGCACCCTAGCCTTCTGTGGCCTCTATTCCTGTTCCTAAGAAAATTGTGCAACCGGTTGCCTCAACATCCTACTCTCAGTAGCAACAGAAGGAAGATGAAGAGTTGAAGGCCTTGATTAGAAATTTATCAAACAAAGTCATATCATTAGAAAAAAATAGGTGCAAGCCTATAGAGGTAATTCTAATCAAGTGCATGGCCAAATAAATCAGCCTTGGTGAAATCAGTATGGAAATAAAAGATACACACCCAACCAATAGAATGATAGATGGCAGCCTAATGCACATTTGCCCTTACAGTTGTTCCTCCCGTGCCTTCTCTTCTAGCACCCAGTGCAAGAGTCGGGTGCTTGTTCCAGCTCAAAAAAATTTGGCACAAGAGTCAAAATGGTGCTTCCCTTGCAACATGCCTCATAGTCAATATCATTGTGCCAATGTTGCACGCACCCAAGCCTTCATGATCCAGAATGCTTCAATCTGTGAGCCTTCAACAAGTGCCCCTGAAGCAAATAACCTAGAAAGACCAGAAGCTCCTCTAGAAAAAAATTTGATGTTCTTTGGCATGGAGGAATTCTGTGCAATCAACCAAGCTGCAAAAGATACAAACAGACCGTGCCCAAGTTGTAGACAACACAAGATACAATAAAAGAATATTAGAGTCGGTGCATGGGTCATACTCCCAACAAATCAAATAGATCCTTAGAAGTAGAAATATGTAGATAGGGCATCCAGTATCAAAAGCACTCAAGTTCCTACGTAGGAGGCCCTGCACAAATCTCCTTTTGAAGCAGCGTGCACTTCTCCTTTGGTAGGTAAAGCCTCTACTCTAGCTAAAGTTTAGGCTTTCGTGTCTGAATAGTCAAGAAAGGATGTTGTTTCCCAAATGCACAAAACTGTAGGCCTTCCATTTAGCATTTTGGACCAAATGAAGAGAACAAACATAAATGTCTCAATGTGGGATGCCCTGACTATTCCATCTCAGCGGGACCTGTTACATTAAGCTCTGGCGTAACTCCCACGTGATGATCCAATTGTGTAGAAGCCAAACACTTTTATCAACATCTGTCAAGAAGAGGAGAAACAAGTAAGTAAATTTGTTAAAACCCCACCCTTCTATATGTCCTTGATAATAGGCAAACACCTAGTGCATAATTGCATGATTGACTCAGGTGCTAGTACTTCTGTTATGCCTAAGAAAATAGCTGATGTCTTAGGTCTAAAATATAGCCCCTTGTCTAAAGGAGTCTTGCAAATTGATGGCTCAACTATCACCACCTTAGGATTCATCAAGGATCTTGAGTTAACCCTCCATGCATGTCCAATCCTAACCATTACTCAAGATGTGTCAATCATTGACCTACCTCCTTTGTTTGCCCTATGCTTGTCAAGGACTTTACTACTAAAGTGGGTGGTTACTTGTCTTTTGATTGGTCTCATATGTTACTCAAGAAAAGGTATGGTACCCGGTTTACCATAAAATTTGAGCCTATATTTTCCTATCATGTAGAGTCATATGTCCCATCCCCTCTCCAAGCCAATTGTTTAATCCAAGAAGAACAAGCTTCAGTTCCTGAAGAGCAGTCTCTTCCACCCTCTATTCTTAACCTAATACTTGATGAATGGGTGGAAAGACACCATAAATTTGATCCCTTTATGAATAACTAGAAGCTTATGAAATTGGGTTGGGTACTTATTGTATTCTAGAAGAAGAATTTATGCTATCGTGCACACTCAAGAAAGAAAAAGTTGAGTTGGGTCTATGGAAGTTGTACTTTGATGTATGTAGAAGCAAAAACAAAGACGGGAGCAGGAGTGGTTATCATTTCCCCTAAGGATGATAAATTCTTCTTCACACACAAAATGCAGTTTACATGTTCTAACAATATGGCAGAGTATGAAGCACTGGTGCATGGCTTGTTCATTGCTGAGAAGAAGAAAATTAAGGCACTAAAGATTTTGGGGACACATAATTGGTTATCCACCAAGTTACCAACAAATTCCAGACAAAGAATAAGCTTCTCAAAGCTTGTAAGCACAGAATATGGGTCCTCCTTGAGATCTTTGATGCTCTGAATCTATAGGTGGTTCTGCGCAGAATGAACAAGGAAGCTGGCTAGATGGCCGCGTTTGGTTCACAATTTTATCCTACCGAGGAATTTGTCAAAGGAAACACTCAACACATCAAGATGGTGATCAAACCATCCATTCTAGACAACAACACCAACTGAAAAGTGTTTGAAAATGACGTGAAAATCATCCAGTTTATCCAAAATGAAGCCGAGTTCTCATCAAGCATGCAAGCTGACTTGCATGACAACTATGGTGACCAAGTGATACAGCTGAAGACAAATAAGTTTCCTAAATGGATAGTCACCTTAGAGAAAAATTTTATCCTTGATGATGAGTTCAAGGGTGAAGAAAAGTACATGCACGCCACACAAGAAGATTGCTCCTCCAGTCCTGTTGTGTACGGAAAGAGTTCTACTTAGTAGAACTTGTGCATATGAAGAGAAACATGCCTTCATCTCTCTCTATCAAAAATACAGTGATATCTTCTCATGGGAATATGAAGACATCAAAGGTTTTGATCCAAGTGTTTCTCAACACTCCATTGACCTTGATCCTGGTATTAAGCCCGTCAAGCAAAAGTAACGACCAGTCAATCCAAAGATAGAGCCCCTCATAAGAAAGGAATTATCCAAACTCATTAAGGAAAAATTATTTTTCCTATCAAATACTCTACCTGGGTCACAAATCTGGTTCCAGTGTGCAAGAAGAATGGTGAAATCAGACTCTGTGTTGATTTCAGAGATTTAAATAAGGCATCTCTGAAGGATCATTATCCTTTGCCTTCAATGGAGCAGATTTTGTAGACTGTGGCTGGTGTGCAGAGATTCTCCATGCTAGATGGATATTCAGGTTTCAATCAGATCCTATTCAAGGAAGAGGATCAATTCAAAACAACATTTACAACCAAGTGGGGAACATATGCATATCAGAAAATGCCCTTTGGTCTGTCAAATATGGGTGCCACATTTCAAGCACAACATGGATATTACCTTCAAAGGTTACATCAATGAGTTCATCTTGGTTTACCTTGATGACATAATAGTCTTCTCAAAGAAAAGTGTGGATCATATGGTGCACTTAGAGAAATTCTTTGAGAGATGCAGAGAATTTGGGGTGTCTCTTAACCCCAAGAAGTGTAATTTTGTAGTGGCATAGGGTAAGCTTTTGGGCCATGTGGTTTCAAAGGATGGAATCACAATTGATCTTGAGCACATTTCAGCCATCCTAGCTCTTTCCCTACTAGCACACAAAAATTCCCTACAGTCCTTCCTCGACAAGATCAATTTTGTTAGGCGCTTTATCCCTAACTTTACAGGACTAGTTCAGCCCATCACCCTGATGCTAAAAAATGATGCAACCTTCAGATGGACAGCAGAAGGAAGAGAAATCTTTAACAAAATCAAGTAAGATATTGTTTGCATGCCAACTCTCATCAACCCGGATTACTCAAAGGATTTCATCCTTTATGCTTATGGCGCTGATGCAAGTGTTGGTGTTGTCCTAACAAAAAAAATGAACAAGGGCTGGAACAACCAGTGGCTTTCTTCAACCAGACGCTGAAGGATTATGAACTAAAATACAGTCATACGGAGAAGCAAGTCTTTACCATCATGCGCACGCTCAAGAAATTCAAAATTATGCTCGCCACCAATCATATCAGGGTGTTAGTCTCCCACTCTTGGTCGAGACTTCATCATGGGAGTAGAAATTAGTGAGAAAAGAGCACGATGGGTGACCAAAATCATGGAGTATGATGTGACTATCAAGGCCACAAAGATGGTAAGAGGTAGCATATTCTCGTAGGCAGATTTCGAGGATGTGCATATTGAACCTAAGGCTTCGTTATTCCTAGATGAGGACCTCCTGTGCATAGAAGTTGAGCATAATTTAGACCCTAACAAGCGTGGACTGGATGAAGGACATGATCACATTCCTTTCGAGGGCACATACCCTCCTGGTTTAAATAAATCAAAGAGAAGACATCTGAGGTTATAATCTATCCCTTATGTGTTGATTGATGGACTTCTCTTCAAAATAAATCTTGATGGCGTGTTGTTAAGATGTATCAATGATGCGTAGATTGAAAAAGTGTTAGAAAAATTTCACGATGGATTCTCTGGTGGACACTTCTCTACCAAAACTATAGAAATGAAGATCATAATGGCAGGTATATTTTGGCCTACCCTATTTGTAGATGCACATAGGTGGGTCATGAAATGTAAAGAATGCACTTTCTTTGTAGGAAATAAAATATTGGCAGTGCTTCCCCTTTGACCAATCCAAGCGGATCAACCTTTTTGTGCAATGGGGTCTCGACTTCATAGGCATGATCAATCCTCCTTCAAGCGTTGGACATACGTGGGTGTTGGATAACTACATGATTACATCAACAGATGGATAGAAGTAGTCGCACTTAAGGAATCAACTGAGTGAGTCATCCTTGACTTTCTCAAGGGTATAGTCACAAGGTTTGGCATTCCTCAAACCATTATCTTTAATAATGTGAAGGCCTTCCTAGGGACTAAAATCACTGATTGGGCTCTAAGTCTGGGCATTTACCTGAAGACTTCTTCCAACTATTACCCTCAGGGAAACGGTCTGGCAGAATCAACAAACAAGAACCTGATCAGAATCATGAAGCACACAATGAACATCAACCAAAGATAGTGGCATACAAAGGTCTCGTGTGCACTCTGGGCAGATAGAATCACAGTCATAAAAGGTAATAGGAACTTCACCTTACAAGCTTGTCTATGGTAAGGAGGCTACCCTTCCTTTGACACTAGAGTTGAATTCATTAGTGCTTGCCCAATAGCTAGAATTTGAAGGTGTGGACCAGAGAGAAATCAGAATGGCAGAGCTGGTTAATCTTGAAGAATCAAGGAACTCTGCCATGATCAAGCTAGAACAACATCAACAAGCAATAAAGAAATGGTTCAACAAAAAGGCTAAGCCTCAAGCTTTCAAGGTTGGGGACTTGGTTTTAAAATGGGATGCTTGATAGAGCTAAACCAGGTGCCATTCAAAGTTTGATGAACTTTGGGGTGGCCCATACATCATCGGGCCTCGTAAGGAAACTAACTCTTTGAGTTAACTCATCTTGATGGATGCACACCTTGTAAATCCCGGTGAATGAGATCTACCTCAAACCCTTCCATTAATTTATTTGCATCATGTTGTATATATTATAGTAGTTTCAATTCCTCCAAGTGCGTTGCATGTAAATTTTTTTTCGTACATAGTTATTTCTTCTCGCGTGCTTCTCTCGCACACTCTTTTATTGCTTCCTAATACAAATCTTATTTCAAAGTAGTTGCAAGATTTGAAATAGAGCCAAGAAATGATCTTCAAGTGACTATAAGGAAGCTTCACAATTGTACAAGTAGAATCCATGCCCAATGGATGATCCAAGCTACCGATCTCCTTCATCTACTGCATATGGCCCCGAAAGTCACCAAAATCAAGTTATCTAAATAACTCTCCTAGTTATATGGGTAATTTGTATACACATTTTGGCTCTCGGTTCCTCATTGAACGTTGTGTGCGCTTCATGATCAATCGACACACTCCTTGGTTATGTTCTTGAGTGTGTCGCGATGTAACTGACCAAAGCGCGCAAATAGGGCACCGAATCCTTGCAACAAATCAGTGAGTGACATGTGGTAGAAACGACAAATATTTACACAGTTGGCCATCATTTCAGCCAATCCACACGTGCCACATGTTTTGCGTGCATCGAAAAATCGACATCTTCGAAAGCCATATCTTTTGCTACGAGAGATCATTGGCGCACATATGGACTTGTCAAAAAGATGGTGACATCAACTATAGTGTTATAAATTCAAATTCAAATTCTTGGGGATATGGTAGGTGAGAAATGGGAAAACGTCTTTCTGAGCATTGATGAGCATATCTGATTGCTCCAACCACCCAATTTGATATGATCCACCCTCATTTCTTCTTCAACATGCCAAACAAGCTTGGGAAGCGTATTTCACAGATCTCCGTGTAGATTTGTAGGCATTAAATGTTTCTTGTTGGTGGTTGTATTTCAAATTTGGGTTTTCCTCCTTCTTCCCTTCTTCCTCCATGGATTCATCTATAAATGTAAGAGATAGACTCATTTGTTATGTTGGACACTCTGGATCCTTACGTGTTTTGCTAAGGACTCCATAATTTTTGTATTTTGAGTTGTAGACCTCTAGATCTGGCTCTTGCATGTGGATATCGGCCTCCATCATTGTAATACTTCATGTATTTCTAGAAGTAATAGAAGCATCGTTTTGTGACTATTCTTTTCCTAACGTGTTTGCATTCCTCCTTCTTGCCTTTTCTTTTGCATTGTGTGTTGGTTGTGCTATTTTAGGTCCCTTGCAGTTCCATATTTAGTTGTGTTCTATGAAAAGGATATGGTAGATACGTTTTTTTGTGTGCTACTTGTGCCTAGCCTCCTTCCATGCTTTTCCTTCTATTTTCGCTCGTAACAAATAGTGTTCATCCCTTTTTTCTGGTGTTATTGCCTTTTAGTGTAGTTTCCTTTCATGTCATACTTCTATCCATTGTCCCTTGACATCATTAGCTTAGTTTTCCCTTCCAAAGACTAGGAGTAGCAAAGAGTGAGTAGAAATAGATAGAGGAACCGGCCTTCTCCGGAGATCCTTCCCAAGCGCACAAGGTCCCACAACTTGGGGACGGTTCCATTGTGGTCTCAGACACCTCAGCCCTTCCGAGATCCGAGACGCGGGTGCACGTTTGAGCAACCAACAGTTATATTTTCAAATGGGTGACTTGTATTTTCGGCCTAAACATAAGTTTAGAGTTGATTGAGTAGGAATACTAATGATAAGTATTGTATAAATAAAAATGCACCCACCTTAAATCATTTAGACTATTTGAGGATAAATTCACTCCTTAGAGATCACTACACATAAAGAGCATATCCTGTCTAGATCAACCAAGAGTAGCATTAGATAAGCCACTTGAGTAAAATCTCAAAGTACACAAGGTCCGAAAGTGCATGGTGTAAAGTGTCAAAGTAAAATCTAGAGTTTCATTATAAGTTGCATATTATATTTCGAGTTGCATCTCATTCAAGGATTATGGGAGAATTATACATAGTTTGAGCCCTCTCTAGAGTATCGATACACAAACAATGCTTAACCATCATATGTGGGTGTGATGAATCTAATCCAACCTAAAGTACCATGCCATTTTTCTAGGATGAGAAAGAAAATCTAGGATTTGTCACATGTCTAGCACAAGGATATGAAAAATCATAACCTACCACAATCATCACAACATTCCATATTTATAGAACAACTAATCATATCCATATGAACCTACATAAAAATTAGATCATCAAATTTTCCATGGATGCCTTCATATACCATGGATGCATTAGGCTCAAACGTATCCAAGTTAGAATCATTTGGATCTAAACGTATTTGTCATTTGTATATCTATCGATAACACACTTTTGGATCCTGATTTTCTTGAGTGTCATGACAACTACATTTCTAGCTTATTCCATCACCTTGTACATGCGTATTTTAGTTATTTCATTCCATTGTTATGCCCTACTAACTCTTTTACTATTTCTAGCATGAGTGAAATGTTCGAAATTACCAACTAACATAGTTTATATATGATTAGGACAACCAAAATTAGTTTTGAATCATTACCTTTAATTTTAGTCATTTTACCTTTGGTGTAATCTAATTAAAACACGTACTATGTTATATATTAGCGATAGTATTCCCTATCTTACACAATGTGTGCAATCCCTTTCTTCTTAGACATGTCATTCACGGGTCCATCTCATATTTCAAATGAGGCATATATTCCACCTATTTTTATCTCAAGATGACATGCTTTAGGTTGTTTTCTCCATATATTTAGAACTTTTTATCAGCTCACATGGAACCAGTTAAAAATCGCTTAGACATACACAACACATGATAATTTTTCCCATCATGGGTTATACTTGGAATTCGAAATAGGTTCCAAGACTTGAGTTTATATAGGGTCATTTCAATAGTTTTCAACGTATTTTTGTGTATTCGTTTCAATTCCTCATTTATGAATTCCAACATTTCATGGATTATTAACTAGTTAAACATTTATTTACTTACACATATTTGTAGGGGAAGAGGTTTGTCTGCGTCTCTCGGGAAATAAGCATGAATATCGGTTCAAACATCTTCATAACCCTCTATTGTGAGAGTTCAATGATCTCTCTCTCCTTTTGAATTTTAGTCCACTAGTATTTTGATTTAACTTTAAGAACTCATACATATTTCCAAGTGATTTTGATGGATTCTACATATCCACATGTTTGTGGTGTGCACATATTTGTTTTACTTTTATATGTATGTTCATACACACATTGAAGTGGAGGACTATATATACACTTAATTTTGGTATGAGCCTAATTATTTGTTGTAATTTTGCATTGTTTTGGTGTACTTGTCTATTTGCTGATTGGTCCATATTCGGCTCTTATTGGCATGTTTCCTTGTTTCTATACATATACCATGACATGTTCCACTATGTGCTTCTCTCTCCTCTCCTATTTTATCTATCTTAGTCTCTCTCTCCTATCATATTTCCTCTCTTCTTCCTCTTTTCTTTGATACTATGAGTTCCCACCTCAAATGTCTTGTTACAATTTGGGGTCACCTAAAATTATAGCTATATGGTTCACGTTTCCCAAAATTGTAACTCTATGGTTTTGGAGCTCTTTTTCGTGTAGGCTATTTTGACCCATTTTTGGGTCCATGAGGTAATTTGGTCCTTTATTTTTGCCTTTTCTCACATGTTTGTGTCAAAGTGCATTGCAATTGGGTCCTAATTTTTTTGACTAGATGCGGAAGCATTACAATAGATTCTGACTTACAATAAAACCTTAATTTGATTTCAAGAAATATATAAAATACAGATTGATTAAGCAATGAGTAAATGATAAAAAAGATTCCTCACACCAAATATTGTTACAAACATTTAGAAAATCATTCAAACAATTTACAGAAAATTCAAGAACATTTAACATTTATCCTGTTCTACTGATTAGAATATTAAAAATGATAAAAATTGGGTACTTGCATTGCACTTGACCTCCCTTAGGTCTTGTGATGTCGAAATAAATTTAAGTTTGTGCGAAAATGATTACTCTGGAAGCACGCCCGACGCATCGAGCAATTACTACTGTCGTTTTGGCCTGTAATTCCTTTGGCTGTACTTCTCATTAGCATACAAAATCTCTGTCAACTGACCAAAAATTAATGTCGGCCGAGCAAGAAATCTGTTATCCTCGCCTGCAACTGCAACAATATCATATTATTCAGTACGAATAACAAGGGAATGAAAGCACGCTTTGGGATCGCCATAGTAACAGTGAAATTGGCAGCATTAAAGAATGTTCAGTTGTGTTTACTGTTTAATGATGGACTTGGTCGGAAAATCAGCGCTAGGCGTGCTTTGCAATGATTTTGCACCAAAATTAATGCAAATCCTGAGCTTTCTGTTCCCTTTGAAGGATGAATGAACAGTGCGCAGTGCAAGAGAATGAACTAATGCATTTATATATATCATTAAGAAACGAGGACAGCTTATCATATGCAAATATGGGACGCCCATGATTATAACTTGAGAATATTGATGAGAGCTGAATGCATATTTGGTTCATGAAAGCCCTACCCTAGCTTCTAAGGGAGCCAATTCCCAACCACTTCCAACGAGGACTCAGCCCAAATGTGGAGAGGGTTGGGGTATCTATGGACTATAGGGGGTCTTATAAAAAAAAAAGGAAGAAGCCTATGAGGATGGGTAGATCTTGCTAAATATCTTTTTGGCATTTATTTGTTGGTTAGTTTGATAATCAGCTCCCTATTTTTTTAACCATATTCTCGCTGAAAATGTATGATAGGATATTCAAATGTTGTTGGAAAAAGGTTGATCACTAACATTACTCTTAACATGATGAATCAATGATGGATTATTGAGTGTGATTTGAAACGTTGGTCTTCAAAATTGACTATATAGGTTACAATTACTCTCATTCGTGCACTCTAAGTTGGTATCTACATAAGACTTAAATGGTGCCTCATCAATACTTGACACTTATTTTATCACGAGTCAATATGTGTCTAAATATATATTTTTATTTCTTGTTTCGACTTGAGAGAAAGTCACATTTTCAATTGATTTAAAATAGTAAAATTGAAATGTACTAAAGAAGAAGTTAGACCTAAACTTGCGCACTTTGGGTATCTAAAAGTTGTAAATATGAGATGTCGTTGAATGATTAGTTACTTTATATAAATGTTCGATAGAACATGCATAATATTGTGTAAATTGTACAACTACTTTTAATTTAAATTTGATATTCACCCCCAAGTTTTGTGTGTTCTCCTTCCCACACCCTCATCCCCCAATGTACCATCACACGTATTAGTACCGTCTCAAGTATTTGTTTCCTTTACTCGTATGGATTGTTGAAATACTATAGCTCTTAATAAGATTATTGTTAGCGAGAACACGTATATTTTAAAGTTGCATACCTCTAGTTAAATATATAATGTAATGGCTATTTTTCCAAGTTTGTTCCTATGGACTAAATATTACAAAATTTATTTTACAATGTCTTATTAAGTGACACAATTTTATTGGATAAAGGTTTAAAAAACCAATCAATACTAACAAAAATATCCACGTCATCAAAAAGCAAGACAAAATGTTAAAAATCCCACCACAAACCTAGGTTACACTAATGTAAGTTGTGTGTGAACATGTCATGGAGAGCTTCAAGTGCATTTTCTCCTTAATGGGTGTAGCATATGCCAATAATCTATAATTTGGTTTTGGATCTTCAATTAGAGGGAAAACAATATTTTTAATTTACATAGGGGAGAGGCACTACTAGATGATCATGTACAATTACTAAACAATTTAATCTAAAGGTGGAACCAACTTGTTGACCATGCATGTGTCAACACATAATATTTTTATATAATAAATTCACATGTATTTTTCTTGTGCAAAGATGCACTATTTATACCCATCTTGGTATACGACAATTACACTATCCAAAAATGATTAAGTGTAACAATGACATATTTTCAAACATTTTAATAATCAACTATATATATTTGAACACCTATTTAAGGTGACATGATGCAAAAATAAGTGCCCATATTTGCTTATACTTATTGATGTGTGTGTGTACATACATACATACATACATACATACATACATATACATACACACATAGATACATACACACACACACACACACACACACACACACACACACACATGCATACATCTCGTGTGTGTGTGTATGAATACATACATATATGTACACACATATATACATATATACATTAAAATATACATATGTATGTATATATATATATATACACAATGTATACATATTATTGTCCAAAAAAGTACGCATGTTATATGGATAAGTTCATCCAAGCTATAGACATAGGCATCTTCATAAGAGAGATATACAAAATGAAGAAACTCGGTGTTTCGTGAAAAGGAAAATACAAAGTGTACCACGGGTTTGCAGAGTCAACATAACAAAGGAACATGACCACAAAGATAGATGTCGCAAAACAAAGGAAAAGGACCATGCAAGACTCCAGTGAATAAAAGTCAAATGCACGGGAGTGATAGAAAGTTCGTAGGGAATAAGCTACACAAGTTGAAAAGCCCATAGAACAAAGTGAAATTTGAACTTGTCGGTAGCATAAGGAAAACTTGAATTTCCCAGGAATTACGATTTTGTGATACAAGTGAAATGCCATGGAAGGAAAAACTTCTACGGAATACATTATGAGGGACTCAAGAACGATAAGACCATAGAGGGAGAGAATAGTGGTAGAGATAAAAATGAAGTCATGGACATTTGAGGTTTACCAAACACATAGAAATCCACGTAAGATGAGATAAAGTTGATTGGACATCAAAATTCATTAGAACTCGGTCAATTCACACCTAATTTAGAGTAGGTGCTCAACCACTCCAAAGAACTAACATTAAGTTTTGAATGATGTCGTCCTCCGCACTAGCAATTTGATGGCATATGATTAAAGCAATGTCAAGTGTTCATACATGGCCTACAAAATCACAGACCATCGGTCCTTGGTGTTGGCAAGGTGGTTGAATTCATTCATCATTGGATGTGATATTTTCCCTCTTCCTCTCTCTCAAAATTTCTATATATGTAAGTGCGAAAGTAAATGTAAAGGGTTAGTTTTCTACTAAGTATGAGATTGCTACCATTTTGACCTAGAAGATTTTTCTCACAAACCTCTATAGCGCACTTGTGAAGGTTTCAAGTGCCTCAACTCTATTAGATGTAAATGGAGAAGTTATTGATATTGTATGCAAGTACGATCTCTTTCTTTTGAATGTGATAGTGTTTAATGTGAATATTTCAGTCCTCTTGCTTTCCTTTGGTCTTGTTGTATTCATTTCTTCCATAGTTCTATGTGTATTATCTTTGATCTTTTTGTGTATTGTTATATTTTTGTCCCTAGAGCTAGAATTGAAACCTATTCTAGTTTGGTGCATTACTTTCTTTATTTTCAACATTTCTCTCTCTCTTAACCCCGGTCCTCGGAAAAATTAGGATAAGATTAGAAAGTAGTAGTGTAGTGCTTGTTAGTTAGTTCAGTAGCAGTGAGCTAGGATAGAAGGAGCCAAGTATTCTCTAGAGATTGACCTCAAAATGCATCATTGTCCCACACTTTGGAGGTCTTTCCATGTTTCACTAAGATGTTGAGCTTGGTCTCAAGTGAAGGGTGCAATCTCGGTGTGACAATAATTTTTGGTACACCGAGTGAGACCGTTTGAGTCACTTATAGATCATTTTTAATCATATTTCCATATGATTGGTGTGTGTTTTAGTGGATCATATCCTTTGGAGGAATCTTCTACACATCTGGAGAATCCCAAGTTTATATCTACTAATGTTCAAAAAATATTGTACCCATTTTTCATGAGAAGGATATAAATAAGAAAAATTATGGTGAGAGGAGAATCTTTTGAATATCTACAACTCTCACCCCGTAAGAAGGAAAGAAATATCACCCAGAGGTCTCTCACATTTATGTCACGGTTGTCATGAGTGATTGTTTCTCATGTTTATGGAATGGTTGTAATGAGGGATTGTGAAAAGGTTTGAAGTGGCCATTAATGCATAAACCAAGAAAATGAAAGCTCAAAACTTAATATAACATAGAAAATCCACTTAATTTTATTACATAGTTATTACTTAGGTGGAGTGAAAAATTAATAATTAGAAAATAAAAACTAAAAACCTTGCAAGATAATTTTACAAAGACATTACTTAAGGAAAGTGAAAATTAAATAAAAGCATATCTTGCAAGTTGGGGCACTCTATGTCATCTCTCCTTTAGTTGGACCTTGTTCTTCCCATTATTTTATGATGTATGCTTCTCTCTCATCGTGACAAACCCCATAATTGTTTTACTAAATCAAAATGAAGCTTAGAGTTCTCTACCTTTTAAACCCTTAAATATGTAAATCCACCCACCTATAGACAAAAATCACACACTTGTGTACATTTCTAATTCCTAGAGCATACAAATATATACATGATTCCTCAAAGTAAGAAAACTAGTGATTGACAATGTCTTTTGGGCCTTTTGCTTTGATTTTTATTGACCTTACACACCCTACAACCCTGTTGGTATTTGACCAATTTGTCTTTTATGACCTCAGACAATAGTGCCCATTTAGGACAAAAGCACCTAGGCGCTCCAATCCCTTCCGGGCACTCCACCCTTTCTATCCCTTTCTCACTCTTTTTAGGTCTCTTTTACTACTTGGGCATCTTTTACACTTTTGAATCGTCCTTCCAATTTTCAATTACAAAATTCAAACAAGGAATCTCTCTCTCTCTCTCTCTCTCTCTCTCTCTCTCTCTCACACACACACACACACACACACACACACACACACACACACACACACACACACACACACACACACACACACACACACACACACACATAGCTCTCAAATAAGGGGCCAAGCACTAGCATTATCTACTATCACCTAAGCTTGCATCCAAAGGCACAAGAACATTACAAAGCATCCATATAGCACATTCACTCAAGGGACAAGGGTCACATACACAACATAGGAGGGGAAGTCTATTCTATTCCATCCCACACATTCTATACATTTGTTATATTCTAGATCTATCCCGCTATCATTGTGTAACTTACACAAGGGAATCCTAGGGAATCATTACACACATAGAACTACATGGAGTCTGAAATGTAGTGCAACGCTCAAGTACTAAGTTCACTCTTTGGGTGACCACCAAGGTCAATCTGACTCCACATTTTGCATCTTTATTTTTATATTTGATGTGGTTTGTGGGTATGTGTAGCTAGGTATCTATTTTGCAGGTTACATGTGTGAACATTGACATTAGGAAAAATATAGAGTGATAAACAAAGATCACCAATGAAGCCCCTCATGCATAGAGAAGATCGTAACTTGAACATCTAGGTGGAAACTAGCGCGCAAGGCGCTCCACTCCTCCCGTGGCCCTTCTATCTTGCACATTTTGGGTCTTAGGACCTCTAATGAGCCTTAATGACACTTCTTCCAAAAGATGTTTCACCTATTCACCTACCCAGATCACTTGGTGCTCAAATTAGTCTCACCCCATCGACCTTTGAGATCCCTCAGTTTACGGCCTTTGTTATGTTTTCTGTCTCCCGAGCTCAAATGGTGGTTCTCCTACATTTTATGGTTTGACGGGTGTAGTTTCCTGGTCAAAATTACTTCTCGGCATTAGTTGAAACGTGGCCCTTTCTGGTTGGATGTGGCTCTATGGGGCACTTTAAAAATTCTAAGGCTCACTTCAACACAAAACATGTCCACGTGGAGGCTTCCACTGGGCCTTCCTATACTTAGAATTTTCACGCAACTTCCTAAAGGGGCCTGGGACACGTGGAGGGACCACACATGTTTGGGGATCGGCCCTTGAGTTTTATTTTGAAGAAGTGCTAGGAGGACACTTGGAGACTCTACCGGACTAAGACACGTGTTGGGCCCGCACTTGTTTGGGGTCTCTACTTTTCGGGACCATCTCAAAGTGCGCCATTGAGACATGTAGCAGGGGGAAATGGAGGTGCGGGCCCGTGGGGAAAATATGGAACTTTTTCCTTTTTGGAAAATAGGGATAAAATTTGTAAGTTGAAGCACAGGTCCGTTGGGACCCACATTGGGACACATGTCAAGCCCATTTTTGAGGGTAGGGGGGAGAAAAATGTTAACATTTTACTTTTTTCCAAAAAATTATAAAATGTCAAAAGGTGCCCCAGACCCATTTCCAATCGCATTTTTCCATGTGGAGGGCTCAGATTAAAATTTGAAAACGTAGGATCAATGGTAGTTATGCATTTCATTTGATTTTTCCACCATTGAAGCTCCAGGATGTTTGGAGATGCATTTTTGCATCATTCTTCATCAAATTTTTGGCAAATTTGTGTCGTTTGGGTCTGCAAAGTTTAATTGAATCAATTTGGGAGCTCAATTTGTAAATCTGAAGTACTTTAAAGTGGATTTTTCTCGGGCTCATGCAAAAATGTAAGGTGCCAGATTCAGAAGTTACAGAGTAAAATTTCAGAGGAAAAGGAGGGAAAAAGGGATGAAATGATGAAAGTGTGGGCGTGAAAGGTGAAAAAGACGTTGCCTCGAGAGCAAAAAGGGATGACTTGTCAAGTCCAGCTACGTGGAGGCTCGAAAAATGATTAAAAAGGGGATTTCTCGCATGATAGAATCAGAATGATTAAAGGGACTCCCGAAAAGTTGTGGCATGGCATCCTAGTTAGTAGTCGAGGGCCCAAGAAATGTGATATGTTCATAGTTGGTCCACCTGGTAGATTTCGGATCTAAATTTGTTAAATGTCTCTGTCTAAAACAAATTGGTAGCAAGCAAAGGTCCCTTGAATATTCTTCTCTTTTGAGGGGAAAAGGTGCTTGCAGCACCAAGGATGAAGAATATGCCTCTAGTTAGAACAATGATGCAAATATTTGCAATGATTCACCTTTTTGAAAACACTTGCAATTTTTTTGTGAGTCTATTGAATGTCACTTTCTGCAAATCATGATCCGATATGTGCAACAAAGGTGCTTCGAATATTCCTCTTTGGGGGAAAAATTGGATGTAAAGGGTGTATTATAAATGCAATGAGATTACTCTTGCAAATGGTGGGAGTTCATTTTCACGAGAAAATTTTGAGAAAAGCTCATCCTCTGAGAAAACTTTCTGAGAAACTAGGTTAACTTCCTCTGTGTTAGATTTTCATTCATGTTGAGTTGGTTATAAGTGTATAGCCATCAACAAGCTCTGAGATTGTTTAAATAACTCTCCTATTTGATGAATTTGATAAATTTTGAGTTAATTTGTGTCAAATCTCTGACAAATTTTGTGTTTATTTCACTTTCAGAATGTCTACAAGTAGTTTTTCTTGTTCCTATTGCAATCTTGTATCAAAATATCTTTGAATCACATAGATCTCAATCCTTGTGATAGTTTAGTGGCATCTGCAATTTCATTTTTCAAAAGAGCTTTCATTTGGGAATGAAATAAATGATTTAAAATCACTTTTCTTTCATCTGTTGATAGAGATTGTTTGTAAGCCTCTGGGTGTACCTCAGGCGTGACTGATCTTAGATTTTGATGTTTTATTGGGTCTTCTAACTCGAGCCTTCATGCTAGAATCTCAAAGATTGTGTGAAAAAGTGCATGTCTGGGCCTCCATTGATGCACACCTTCTAGTTGAAGGAATTTTTTTAACTATTTTGAAGATTTTTGTTATTGAGTTCTCCATTTGTTGTGAAGTTTCTCAAGGATCTGGAAAATTCCAATCTATCTTGTTGATCTCCCACAAAAAATTATTTCAAATAACCAATCCTACCCGAACTACCCCTGTTTTGCTCTGTATATCCACAAAAGAACAAAATCCATTTGCTAAAGTATGCAGAACAGATCAGGATTCCAAATGTCTTTAGTAACCTTTGCCTTGTGTTGAAAATATCTCCATAATCTAGAAGTGACAACTCGTGAGAGTCAGATTTGGTGTGTTGATCATATTTTCCCAAGGTCTTCTCTATAAAATTTGTGCAAAAGAAAGGTATCTGTGTCTCCTTCAATAATAGAGGTTACAAAATAGGTTCTCTTACCTTGGTTGAAAGGCACAACCTAAAATAGTTAGGATAAGATCACATCCTTTTAAGGTGCTATCCATCTCTCCACAAACCTGAGTAACAAAGGGTTAGTTAGATTTCATCCCCAGCTACAAAATGATACACATTTATGATTTATCTACCTCTAAGCTCCCACGTCAATCCATGTTGTTGCTCGGTTTGAGGGAGAACAAATTTGGATACCAATGCTAGTGGCGCCATTTCCGGGGAACTGATTTACATTGTTGGGGACTTGATTTACGTTTTTGGGGCGATTTGTGTTGCTAAGACAAATTTGTTGATTTGTTTCCAGTTTGTATCCATTTGGCCCGTCAACAACACTAGTGGTGTTATTTCCGGGAACCGATTTACATTATTGGGGACTTGATTTCGTTGTTGGGAACTGATTTGCGAATTTGAGATAGATTTATTTATTTTTGACAGTCAGATCCATTTGGCCCATCAATAACACTAGTGGCGCCATTTGTTGGGGACTTGTTGAAAATATTTGAAATATTTGGATACATATCAAACCTTGGTAATGTTTCTTACAAATGTTGTGTGCAAATACATTGTTAAGAAGTCATTATATATGTAGATTTGTGAGATTTGTTTGTATATGCTTTGTCTGTAATTTTCCCAGTTTCCAGCAGTTGTTGCACTTTTCTTGCATTATGATTGATAAATTTGGGTAAAAGAAGATCAAATCTGATAAGTTTTGCAAGATTCAGTAGTCTTAAAAACATTTGTGATTATCTTTTAGTGCATTTTTACACATTTGAGGTGAAAATCCTTAGTGGCGACTCGTGTTGATTTATTTTGATAAATGCCGTGTCTTAACCTCTGTCAATGTAAATTTGTTACTAATATTTGCAAATCTAGAAGGAAGAAGATCTTTCTTCATTGTAGACCCTAGTAGAAGGTTGTTTCAGAGTTTGGAAAGTCTAATTCAGAAGGAGGAAGAATTTGGAAGGTTTTTGGAGATCAAGCATCAAGAAAAGAGATCTCCATTGGTGAAACTGATCGGCACATGATTGAAGATTGCAATGCTTCCTCAACTACTTCTGAATTAGGTAGTCTCTTTGTAAATCCAAATTCTCCATCTGGAGAGGGGCCTTCTCATTCTACCCCTGTATTTGAAAGATTTGCATCTCATTCTACCCCTATATTTTCCAAATCTAATAGTGTCTACCATGAAAAAGAGCCATTAGGGGATATTCATTCTAAAAATTGTATCCATGTACCACATGACCCCTCACTCCTCATCACTCTATTTTCCCTGTAAGATCACCTCCTCAGAATAATATGGCTCAGCCTCCACCCAGACCTCCATTTTTCATTAATACTTTTGGTCCCATTAGTTTTATAGGTATGGATGGCTATCTGAATGTTGTGCCACATAGGATGTAAGAAATAGATTGCCTAAGTTTTAAGGAAATAATGCAATAATTGGTGATCAGCACTTGAAACTCTTTGTCAATATGATGGAGGATTTTGAAATAGAGTTTGAAGATGTATACATTAAATTATTTATTCATACTTAGAAGAGGATGCAAGGGACTGGTATAAATCTCTGCTGATAACTCTATTGATTCTTGGACTGAAATGAAGAATGCATTTAGATTGCAGTATGGTGACAAAATAGACCCTAGGTTTCTTTTGTCAGAATTTGAGAATATTAAAAATAATCCTAATGAATCAGTGCATGATTTTAATATGAGATTCAATAAGACATTGAGAAGATTTCTGTGAATTTGAGGCCATGTGATGAATCTTGTCTTATAAAGTATGTTGATGCATTTGACAAGAAGGATACATACTATTTGAGGGATAAAAACCCTGACACTTTGAGGCAGGCCTTTACCATGGCTCTGCAAATTGAGAACAACATCAAAAGGCCATTGGAAAACCTCCTAAGAGGGAGGGTGTAAAATGATAAACCAGAAAAACCTCAAGCAAGAAAGAGTGTGGATCTTGAGGAGGCTATTAAAACTTTGGCAGGGGTTGTCAAAGAAATCTCTTACAAACTAGCCTAGGCAGAGAAAGGAATTGGGTAGAGTTCACAAGGTCAAGCAAAAGGCACAAAATCATGACATATTTGGCAATCATCCTAGGGGTGATCAGAGGTCAGATGAAAGAGGTAAAGGACCCATGGGATCTACAAATAGACATCCCCAAGCACGTGAAAGTAGAATGGTGCTTGATCCTCTGACTACTTAGGGTTGTTGTTGTTGATGAAGCCAATGAGATTGATTGGTGTGATAGATGCTTTCTGCCCCATCCTCCATGTGAAGTAAATCAACAAGAAGAAGAAGCTGATAATGATGATGGTACTGATGATGATGCATGCATGGTGGATTCCTCTATGAGTTCATAGTAGGGAGCAACCTCAACTGAGCTGATGAGTGCCAGAACTGCTAAATATTTCTGGGATTGCATTCACCGGGTATTACCTCTTCCTCCCACTCATACTTCTGAAATTGATATGGTGCAAGATTTTGAACTTCCTAATAATGATTTTGAGTACCTAAGAGCTCTAATGATTGAGAAGTATGATGGAGGGATACCTTCTGAGGAGGATAGGTAGTTGTTAATGAATGTTGTGGTTGGCCATGAAAAATAATATAATACCAGGAGTAAGGTTGCCAAAGGGGCAGGGCCTCAAGCCAAACCAAAAATTCAGTGCTTACCAGTATCCCAAAAGAGACTCCAAAGAAAGATACATCTGGCAAAGGCCTTGTTATCTCAAGTAAAAATTGTGTTCCTCCCCATGCTCAGACTGTAAAAACTCTTGTGCCATCTGATGAGTTTGTCAATCTCCCTCCCAATGTTGCCTTGCCCAAGTATGTTCCATATGACATAGCCCAAATGTTGAGTCAGATCAAGATTTTTGTTCCTATTGTTGAATTTCTTAGAATCCCTGAGCATAGGAATAGAGCATTCGAATATTTGGGATTTAAAGAAGAAAAGGTCACCCAAGGTAGAAATGTAAATAATGTTGAGACTCCTCCTACCATTTCAGAGTTGAAAAAACCCCAAGTACTGGAAGAACTAGGTGAGCCACCTGAAGTATATTTGGGAACATCCTTGGTTGAGTCTCAGCTGAAGGTGGATCCATTTTTTACTACTTTGATTATTAAGGATAAGTTGTTACACAATTGTATGTTTGATTCTAGAGCATCATGCAATGTTATGCCTCTTGAGGTCATGAATGAGTTGGATCTCAAAGTAACAAAGCTTATGGGAAGTGTACTGCCATGGATTCTAGGGAGGTGCCAGTGGTTGGATGTGTCAAGGGTCTGATAGTGCAACTTGCAGCTTATCCAGGTAAGAACCTAAAACTTGATGTTGTTATTGTGGATTGCCCTACCAAATGGGGTATGTTGTTGTCAGAAAATGGGCTGCAAATGTTGGTGGGAGTGTTCAAATGGATATGTCCTATGCCACCATCCCGATTGAGGGCAGCCTTGTCAAGTTACCTGGTGAAAAGAAAATGTTATATCTTATTGAGGACCCCAACAATGCTTCTTATGAAGTATTGCATGTAGATATTGATATTGATAACTCTGTGAGCTATGTTGCTTTCAAGGAATATGAAATTGGTCAATGCAGGTATCATGAGTAGGATGATTTTCCTGAGACTTTGATGTTTGATGCAGCCCCGAAAGATGTTGAAAAACTTGACACAGGCACAAGGGGTAAGCCTGAAAAAGTATGGTCAGATAGCAACTTGGATGGAAAAGAAAAACAACCATATGACTAGTTGTTAAAGACATATCAAAACTACTTAGCATGGTCATATCCAGAATGGTAGGCACTTGAGGTTTTTCCTTGATTATTTTCTTTGAATCAGGATGCTCACCATTGTACAGTGTATAGTTCTTTGGTTTTGTTCTGCTTTTGTGTTTTTTGTTCATTTTGGTCCTTGGTGACCTAGTTTTGTTGGTTTCTTCGGTTGGTTTTTGGAGGATGGTTGTGGTTGTTCTGCTATGCTAGCTTATTCTTTGACTCCATTTCCCAATGGTATGTTTTTGGCACTTGGCACTTGGTCTACTATTGGTTCTTGTGGCACTCATGGGAGTGCCCATCCCCGAGTCGGAGCCTATGTTGGTGCTCAAATTAGTCTCACCCCCCAAAGACCTTTGAGATCCCTCATTTTGTGGCCTCTGTTATGTTTTTTGTCTCCCCAGGGCTCAAATGGTGGTTCTCCTGCATTTTACGGTTTGATGGGTGTAGTTTCCTAGTCAAAATTACTTCTCGGCATTAGTTGAAACGTGGCCCTTTCTGGTTGGATGGCTCTGTGGGGCACTTTAAAAATTCTAAGGCTCACTTCAACCCAAAACATGTCCACGTGGAGGCTTCCACCGGGCCTTCCCATACTTAGAATTTTCACGCAACTTCCTAAAGGGGCTTGGGACACGTGGAGGGACCGTGCATGTTTGGGGACCGGCCCTTGAGTTTTATTTTGAAGAAGCGCCAGGAGGACACTTGGAGACTTCTGCGAACTAAGACATGTGTTGGGCCCATGCTTGTTTGGGGTCTCTACTTTTCGGGACCATCTCAAAGTGTGCCATTGAGACACGTAGCAGGTGGGGAAATGGAGGTGCGGGCCCGGGAAAATATGGAACTTTTTCCTTTTTGGAAAATAGGGATAAAATTTGTAAGTTGAAGTGCAGGTCTGTTGGGACCCACATTGGGACACGTGTCAAGCCCATTTTCTGAGGGTAGAGGGGGAGAAAAATGTTAACATTTTACTTTTTCCAAAAATTATAAAATGTCAAAAGGTGCCCCTAGACCCATTTCCAATCACATTTTTCCATGTGGAGGGCTCAGATTAAAAGTTGAAATGTAGGATCAATGGTAGTTATGCATTTCATTTGATTTTTCCACCATTGAAGCTCCAGGATGTTTGGAGATGCATTTTTGCATCATTCTTCATCAAATTTTTGGCAAATTTGTGTCGTTTTGGGTCTACAAAGTTTAATTGAATCAATTTGGGAGCTCAATTTGTAGATCTGAAGTACTTTTGAAAGTGGATTTTTGCTCGGGCTCATGTAAAAAAGCAAGATGCTAGATCCAGAAGTTATAGAGTAAAATTTCAGAGGAAAAGGAGGGAAATGATGAAAAGATGAAAGTGTGGGGCAAAAAGGTGAAAAAGGTGTTGCCTCGAGAGAAAAAAGGGATGACCTATCAAGTCCAGCTACGTAGAGGCTCTAAAAAATGATTAAAAAGGGGATTTCTCACATGACAGAATCAGAATGATTAAAGGGACTCTCAAAAAGTTGTGGCATGGCATCCTAGTCAGTAGTCGAGGGCCCAAGAAACATGATCTATTCATAGTTGGTCCACCTAGAAGATTTTGGATCTGAATTTGTTAAATGTCTCTGTCTGAAAAAAATTGGTAGCAAGCAAAGGTCCCTCGAATATTCTTCTCTTTTGAGGGGAAAAGGTGTTGTAGGCACCAAGGATGAAGAATATGCCTCCAGTTAGAAAACAATGATGCAAATATTTGTAATGATTCACCTTTTTGAAAACACTCGGCAACTTTTTGAGATCATTGAATGTCACCTTCTACAAATCATGATCCGATATGTGCAACAAAGGTGCTTCGAATATTCCTCTTTTGGGGGAAAATTGGATGTAAAGGGTGTATTATAAATGCAATGAGATTACTCTTGCAAAATGGTTGGAGTTCATTTTCACGAGAAAATTTTGAGAAAAGCTCATCCTCTGAGAAAACTTTATGAGAAACCAGGTTAACTTCCTCTGTGTTAGATTTTCATTCATGTTGAGTTGGTTACAAGTGTATAGCCATCAAAAAGCTCTGAGATTGTTTAAATAACTCTCCCCTGTTGATGAATCTGATAAATTTTGAGTTAATTTGTGTCAAATATCTAGCAAATTTTGTGTTTATTTCACTTTTAGAATGTTTGCAAGTAGTTTTTCTTGTTCCTATTGCAATCTTATATCAAAATCTCTTTGAATCACATAGATCTCAATCCTTGTGATAGTTTAGTGGCATCTGCAATTTCATTTTTATAAGAGCTTTCATTTGGAATGAAATAAATGATTTAAAATCACTTTTCTTTCATCTATTGACAAAGATTGTTTGTAAGCCTCTGGGTGTACCTCAGGTGTGACTGATCTTAGATTTTGATGTTTTATTGGGTCTTCTAACTCGAGCCTTCATGCTAGAATCTCAAATATTGTGTGAAAAAGTGCATGTTTGGGCCTCCATTGATGCACACCTTCTAGTTGAAGGAATGTTTTAACTATTTTGAAGCTTTTTGTTATTGAGTTCTCCATTTGTTGTGAAGTTTCTCAAGGATCTGGAAAATTCCAATCTATCTTGTTGATCTCCCACCAAAAATTATTCAAATAACCAATCCTACCCCGAACTACCCCTTTTCTCTGTATATCCACAAAAGAACAAAATCCATTTGCTAAAGTATGTAGAACAGATCAGGATTCCAAATGTCTTTAGTAACCTTTGCCTTGTGTTGAAAATATCCCATAATCTGGAAGTGACAACTCGTGAGAGTCAGATTTGGTGTGTTGATCATATTTTCCCAAGGTCTTCTTTATAAAATTTGGTGCAAAAGTAAGGTATTTGTGTCTCCTTTAATAATAAGAGGTTACAAAATAGGTTCTCTTACCTTGGTTGAAAGGCACAACCTAAAATAGTTAGGATAAGATCACATCCTTTTAAGGTGCGCTCAAACACTTGGATCCTTATCTTGCCTACTCTATACGATCTTCTTTCATGGCACCTAAAAATACCGAAGTCTCCTTGCATAAATTAATTCAAATGCACCCACCTTGCAAATATGTTCTCCAAAAATCCCTAGACACTATGTATCTCCCTTGCAATATGTCACCTTCACAGGTAAGTTCCATTTTTATCGTCTCTCGATGACCCTAGCCTTCATGATACCAAAACCAATAAACCCATCTTAAAGTCAATTCAAGCTTTATACCATGCTTTTCAAGATAAATTTAAAGCTATGGAAACAATGATTACTATTGTCACCAAATCACTACACCCTCCGAATGGCTAGAATGTGAACAAAACGTTTGGTGTGATTGGGACACATGGGATCACCTCTCAAGCTATGGGACTTGGGCTCGAGGTGAACCTCCGGAGAAGGTCGGCTTCCTCTTCCTAAACTAAGTGTTGTACTACTCCTAGTGTAATAAACTGGTTATCTAGTCCTATACTAACATTTTCATGGGTTTTTAGGGAAAGAGAGTTACGAAATGAAACTATACTAGGGATGGTGATGCACCAAATAAAGGGTGTTTCTAGACTCGGGAAGGGTTAATTTGAAGAGGGTGTGTGCACCTCAAGTAAAATTCACCTAATGTAACTTACAAATGATACAAAATACCATAGATTAGGAAGCACGTGTTCCCTTTGTTAAACTCAATCAGACAAACAAGATATTAATCTTCCGGTGAAGAAGGATGAACATGAGAAGGGTGAACAAGCACCACAAATCAAATGCATACAATACTCCACCACTTGATAAGCATAGAGCTCCAATAACCTCGTAATAAAAACGTGAACTTGCATAGTGTACCTAGCAATTCCCAAGCGGAGATTATTACAATGGTTTGTCATCTCATTGTTTCCCTTAAAATTTCTTGCCTTATTTTCTAAGTACGGGATTACTGGCTTGGTTTTCCATCACCAAACCTCCAAATTTGGTTTCAGCTTGGAAATTTCCCACAGGTTCCGCATCGACTCCACCATGCTAACTTGGCCAATGTTCCAATGTTTTCACTCACCCAGAGCTATTATCTCATTCCTAAGTATTTTACTCTGAAATTCAATCCATCTGATCTTTCCAACTCAGAATATTATCATTGACCCTAATGGCTCACTCTGCATGCATGTCTACTAGTTTCATGATCTCAACTCGATGTTCTGAGTCAATTCTGAGCTCTGAGCCACATCACTGATCCTCCAAATCCATGTTGAGATCAATGTTATCAACCATGACTTGGTTTTGTCCAAGCTTTCTTGGCCAAACTACTTTAGCTCTTTGATTTGCATCACCATACACAACCATTTACCATACACAATCCATCTCGAGATCATTTCCTCACTGCCGACTGCGTTAAACTCAATCCATAAGTCTTATCTCGCATGATTCCTCTCATTGGGTTTCGATATGTCTTTCTACTACATTTCATGTCGAGCTCTAACCTTGGCCTAATTTCCTCGATAATTCTTCTGATCAATATCTTCCACCGAGATATCCATGACAAGAGCCGAACCAAATGCCAAGTCCCTCGATATGATTTGAGCCATTGAGCTAACACCGAACAATTTACATTCCTTTAGGTACACACATTCTTGAGTGCGATAACATTATCCTTTAAAATAACTCAATCATCGAGCTTTTCTATCGAGTTCACCTTTGTGTAGTGCCTTGATCTGAGTTCATTACCTTTAGCACCTCAACCCCTATCTCTGAACAACTCATCCCTTGATCCATTCTTCTCGTGACCGAGCTCTCCTCTGATCTACCTACAATTTGTCACCGAGATGACATCAAATTCATTTGCTATCGTGGCTGAGACTCACCGAGCTCATCCTTAAGGCTTAGCTCAACCGAGATATTCCTAGAGCTATGCATCAATTTGATGACCAAGCTCTCACCGAGCCATCAAATGAGAAATGTCCTTTGAGCTAGTAATGTGATTTACTTTAACTATTATGGGTCGATATTGATCTCGAATCCTTAAATCGAGCTCCATTTTGACTTAATGCCTTCCCGACCTAGCCAACTTATCGAGTAGCTCACCGAGCTACTCGATGAGCTAAATTTTTGCTCGATGGCCCTTGGCTTATTTTGTAAAATCTTCCCATGTTTGGAAACTTTCCCATATTTTCTTGACTTGACCGACTCTTTCAATGTTGGGCTTGGCCAACCCATCAAGTTGAGCTTCAATGATAAATGACCAAGTTCTCAACCGAGCTAACACCGAGTTGTCACCCAGTTGAGCTCAATTTGACCTCGTTCAATGCTAGGTAAGCTCTCCTATGCAAATTATTAATTATTTTAATCATTTTATCTCCGTGAGGATCAACAATGGGCCCTTAGGACTAACATGTCATTTTGAACATAATAGGACCTGTTGTCCAATTTTTCCATGTGTGTAAAATTGGATAACATTTTTGGTGACCTCTCAAGGATGATTACCTGCTAAGCATGGTTCCAGTAGCCTTAAGTCATCCATTGGGCATGGAGTCAATATTGGAATCTTGAAAGTGATTTGATCTTCTGTGATACATCCCGAAGTCTCCTTGAGCGTTGTCGATCTTGGACCTCCCTGGAATGCTAAGTATGATGTATATTGAATCTGATGAATATTTGGCATTTATGGCATATTGTGGGACTTTGAATAAAACAACATTATGAAAATATTATGGAAATTTTTAACCTGCCTTTCCTCGGAGAAACTTTCGATGATGAAACAATGTTTAAGAACAACACAAAAACATAATAATGAGGAAAAAAAAAGAACAACACACAACAACAATGTGCATAAGAACTTGGAGTAAAACACCTAACTAAACTGTATAGGGGTGGAATGATCTCAAAAGCAAGCTTTAAGATGTATCCCATTCACATGAATGGGAAGTTCTTCTCCATTGAGCTTGGATAGATGAAATGAATTCACCTCTTTGCAACTTGTGATGATGTATGGCCCACTCTAGAGAGTGTCAAACTTGGCATGCCTTCCTAGTTTGGCCTTGTCTTCATCCCATTTGAGGACTAAATATCCCTCTTGAAAACACATATTGGACACCTTCTTGTCAAAATATTTCTTAACTTGAGCTTGATGTTTCTCCAAAGTCTTCATAGCCTTGTTTCATACTTCCTCTAACTCCATGAGTTCAGAAAACCTTATTGTCAGAGGATCACTCTCCATAACTTCAAGTTGATGAGCTAACTCCAAAGAAGGTAACTCCAAGGAGAGTGGAAGTTTTTCTTCCCTTCCATATACAAGCATGAAAGGATAATTCCTATGGCCCTTTTAGGTGTGATCCGATCTACCCATAAGGTGGTCTTAAGCTATGTATGCCAAGTCCTTGTTAGTTTCCATCATGTGCTTAATAATCCTTATGAGGTTTTTGTTACTAGACTCAGCCAATCCATTTCCTTGTGGATAGTAATTGGATAAATTCTTGAGGTAGACCCCATTTTTAACATCCCATTCACTCAACTTCATACCAAGAAAATCCATCGCGTTTTCTGAAATGACTATAAAAGGAACATCAAACTTGTCATTATACCTTCCAAGAAATCTAGAACTACCTTTTCATTTTCTCTCTTCAATGCTACCGCCACTATCCATGAGTAAAATATTTTTCGTACAATAAGGACCCATTTATTGTTTTGTCACTAGATGGAAGGATTAATCATTCGATGAAGTCCAACCCCATTGAACAAAGGGTTGATCCACTTGAATTGGATGTAGTGGAAGAGCTGCCAACTTCTACTTTCCTATGAAAAGGAACATTCCTTACACTTCCTTACCCAGAGATGGGAGCATCTTTGAAAAATCCGACCAATAGTAACCGGCTTGCATGATCTTGGTAGTAGTTGTTCGTGCAGAGTAATGTCCTCTAGATAGACCATTATGAAACTCTTCTAGTATCTTACTTACCTATTCCGGTCCTATGCATTGAAGGAGGACACCATTCAAATCCTTTCAAAAGAGAACGTTATCTACCAAAACATATGGAATAGATTGAAGATGGAAAGTCCATCTTTGGTTTTTATCCATGTTCACAGGATATACTCCTGAGAAGAGGAAATTCTTCATTTTGGATAACCATTAACTTGCTCATCACTCTCATTAGTGTTTAGGAGTGTTGCATCCTCATCACCTTTTGATTCCATGTCTGGCACAAAGTTGTTGACACAAACCTTTACCTCTGAAAAGTTTGGTAACTTTGATATGCACATCATACTCCATCACCTTCATGATCCATCCAAAGGCGCTTTTCATTCATATTTGTTTAGCAAAACTCCTTAACACTGGATGAGACACCATCGATGAATTTTGTTGTTGGACAACATGTGCTTGAATTTATTCAAAGCTCGAATAACCACAAAGACTTGTTTTTAAATGAATGAGTATTTGAGATCATAGTCTTTGAGGGATTGATTGAAGAAAGCAATTGGTTGCTCCATCAGATCATCATTTTTTGGGTGAGGATACCTAAAATGCTCTCTTGACCTACAAAAGCATAAAGGATAAAGTATTTATCAAACTTGGGGTTCACTAGTGTGGGAGCTTGAGAAATTTCCATTTTGATGGCTTCAAATCTCTCTCATCCTTCCTTTTCCATGAGAATGGCATGTTTTTCTTCAACATGGTTGTTAGTGGTTTAGCCAATGTCGCGAATTGAGGGATGAATCTCCACACAAAATTTATGGTTCCCTAAAAAACTGGAGACCCTTCTTATGACTTGGGAGAGATAAGGACATAATCAAATGAATCCTATCTAGATCGATTGATATTCCTTCCATTGAAACAACATGCCCTAACAACTTTCCCTTGTGCACTAAAAATACACTTCTTGGGATTAAGTGAAACCCCAAATTCCCTACACCTTTAAAAACCTTCCTTAGATGTGTGATGTGATCTTTTGCATGCTTAGAGTATACATATTATATCATCAAGGTAAACCAAAATGATATCATTGATTAGTCCCTTAAATTCCATATCCATGGCTCTTTGGAAATTAGCCCCGCATTGGACAATCCGAATGGCATTTTGTTGTAGGCATACGTGCCCCACTTGGTAGTGAAAGTTGTTTTGAATTGGTCAGATTCTTGGAATAGAATTTGATTGTAACCCAAATATCCATCGAAAAGAAAATATTTGAGCTCCTACCATTGTTTGAAGAATTTTCTCCATTGATGGAAGAGGATAATGGTCTTTCAATGAGGCACGATTCAAATCCCTGAAATCTATGCACAACCAAATCTCTCTGTTCTTCTTCCTTATGGGCACCAAATTGGCTACCCAAGAGGAGTGCTTGATGGGAAAAATAATACATGCTTCGATGAGTTTGGTTATCTCCTTTCTCATTAGTGGCTCAATTTTGGGATTAATTGGCCTCTGTTTTAATGAACTGGATTAGCATTAGGATCTAGTTCGATGGTATGTTGTGCTAGACCTAGATCAAAACCATGCAGGTCTTTATAGCTCCATAAAAATGTTGTGATACTCTTGACAAAGTTTGATGAAATATTCTTTCTCTTGGAAGTACACACTTTTCCAATCTTTAGAAACTTTTCATGTGCTACCTCGACTTCCTCAAAATATTCTTCTTTGACCACCATGTTAGAGCTTTGTCTTTTGGCTTGATCATCTGAATTGAAAATGGATTCTAGAGTGACTAAGCCTTTTGGTATTTTGTTTTTTCAATTGTATAATTTGATCACCATATGACTCTTGCAACTTATCTAATTTCTTGTAGCAAACTCCGCCTCTTCTTGTAGGAAAAGGACAATTTGTTTGTCACTATCAAACACTTTGCCAACTACTCAAATTATCAGGGACTGTAGGTTGAACCACCATTTTGAAAATTGTTGACCCTTCTTTCATGATATCAACAGGTATGTCATATTGTGAGCCAATTGTAGCAAGCCTATCAACATCTTGATTTTGATTTCTAGGAATTGCATGGATTCTAAAAGCTTCAAAATATTCAATCAAGTCCAGAATCGGTTCTTGTATGATCTTAAAAGATAATTTTTGATGCACTGCATGACATCACTTGATGAACAACTAACTCACTGTCTCAAAAATAATCAGAGCCTTGATTCCCCTCTTTTGGGCTAGTTGAATTCCTTGCACAAGGGCCTCGTATTCAAACAACATTTTTAGTGCAACTGAATTACAACCAGAAAGATGAGAAGTACTTATCTCCCTCTGGAGAAATTAAATAAAACACCACACAGATCCATTCTTACTTCTCGATCCATCGAAAAACAATTTCCATAGTCCTTTCGAATCACTTGGTGTTTTGACAAGTTGTGGTATGATTGTATCTTCTTCATGAATACAATATGTACCCAATCTTGTTTCTTCCAAAGTAGCAAACCAACTTCTTCTTCTACCAACACATCATCGTAGGGATCATACTGATGATCTCCACTTACTTCATCTAGCATAGTATCGGGGACTCTTCAATGAGAGTGGTTGGTTCATGATCAACATCTTCTTCTTTAGATCTCCGATGGTGTAATTCCCATTTATAGGACTAGCAAAGTGTAGGGTTCTACATGATTATGGAGATTGGTTCCACCCTTATAGTCACTTTGGTTCCATATCAAGTCCTGAGAATCATATGTGACCAATCGATGATAGATAACTACCCATCTTGGCAGTGAAATCTCTGTGATAGGTAGATGGTGAAGAGAGGAGGAAGATCAATGACTGATATGTCTTGGGTGAATGAAAACTTGGGCATGCATGGATGGTAAGTTGAAGTCCTTTGATAACTCCAATAGTCTTAATAATTGTGCCATCTAACTGAACAAATCCTCTTGCAACTAGTGCATATTGTATGCCTAGTACATCTGCAATTTTTTTGGGCATGACTGAGCTACTGGCACTAGAATCGATCATGCAATTATGCACCAAGTGGTTTCCAATGATCAAGGAAATATAGAATGGTGGTGGTTTGTTGGATTTAGGAATACTTTTCCTTTTGATTGACACAAACTTGTAGTAGTTGTTGCTCCATGACCTGACGATCTGTTAGTTGTACCAAAACTATTTAGAGCCTCTCGCAAAAAATTTCTTTGAGAAGGAATTGAGAGTGTGTCCCACATAGTAATGCTCAAATTGGTTTTCTTCATTTTTCTACTATGTTAAAGGAATAGCTCCAAATTTTTCTAACACTTCTTTGGGCATTGGGATCCTCCTTTAGAAAGTTCTTGTTGGGTATCGTGATGCCTAAAGAACCTTCTTTCCTTGTAGCTTGGCTAATAGGTATTTCTGGTGGTTTCTTTCCCACATATTTATCAACCGCCACTTGTGTCTGAGGCTATGAAGTGGATGCTTGATCAGCTTTGGAAGTTTGAGGTTCCATTGCTCTCTTCTTGGAATGAGTTTTTCCACCATTGATGAGGAATTTGTATTCAACCCACAAAAATCTTCTGCTTGCCAATTTAGCAAAGTGGTTTTCTTCATGTGCCTATGCGATTGATCTATGTTTCTTGTAGATGTGTTCTCTGTTAGCTCAAAAGGGGAAGATACACTTTGAACCATAAGGGCCTAGCCAAGAACTCCATTGGGACAAATATTTTGATTGTGGGGTTGAGAACAAGGATAACACCATTCGTAGTCTTGAACTAGATTATTTTGGACAGGTACAATGGCTCTAGATGAGCTAGCAACAAGAGGGTTCCAAAATTTCAAAGGCCTGACATTTGCAACTTGATTTGTAGCTTGATTTTGTGGCTGATTGTTCCCTTGAAAAGGAGGATGGTTAGCCTGATACTGCTGATTTTGTGGCTGATATGGATGATTGTATTGAAATTGTTGCCTCTTGAGTGCAACAAGCTCATTTCCAAAAGTTTACAGCAGTGACTTGACTTCAAATAGATCATTTGAAGAGGTAGGGGTAGACTAAGTTGGTTGATTAGAGGTTGTTGGAATAGGAGTGATGATAGGCTGATTGTTCGTAAGATTTGGAGACAATGACATTGGTGGTCATGGAGCTATCTTTCCATCCTGAATCAAGGAATTTTCCACTCTTATGGCAATGTCGTAGGCATCAGGTAATGTAGCCCCTCCCATGGATTGGATCATAACTGCTACATCGCTATTCAAGGCTCACAAATAGTACAAGAATGCATTATGTGGAGAAGGATTTATAAGTTCCAAAATCCTATTCTAGGTCTATGGAATCGGAAGTTGAAATCACTCATGTATTCTTGGGGAGCTCTCTTCATGGTAGTGAGTTGTTCCAAAAGTGATAGGTGATCACTCTTGTCTTCAAACTATTTACAGAGCTTTTCTCCTAACTCATCCCAAGTGGTTATACTACCAACACTTAACCCTCAAAACCATTGAAGTGTTTTTCCCTTGAAAGAGGTAGCAAGAAGTCTAACCGCAACGTTGTCCTCCATGATGTTATGTATGGACACAAATGTTGGCTACATCAAGAATATGTTCCACTGGAGTAACATGATTTTCCTTGTGTAAAAGGGTAAATTTTGAGTGCCACAATAGGTATAGGGTCACGTTGAGCTAACAGAAGAGGATTGCTTGCATTGAAAGGGGGAAAAC
The DNA here is from genome assembly GCA_018340775.1 of Taxus wallichiana var. yunnanensis. Taxonomy (NCBI): domain Eukaryota; kingdom Viridiplantae; phylum Streptophyta; class Pinopsida; order Cupressales; family Taxaceae; genus Taxus; species Taxus wallichiana. The sequence goes on from CM031242.1 coordinate 1,008,837,637, forward strand.
TTGGTTTGTGCCATAACAACAAGAGGTTGATTATTCCTTGGTGGAGGAAACCTTCCATATGGAGGAGTTGAATGACCCTATGAGGTAGAGATGCAATTGGTGATGTTGAAATGCCTCTTCTTCTTCTCTTTGGAGGAGACAAGGAAAGTTTGATATGCTGATAATTTCCTTGCTTTGAAGAAGCTCTTGTCTAAATTCTTTGCATAAGTTAACACATTGAGATTTGGAATCTAGAGATATAGAGTCACAAGTACTTTGACTTGTGTAAGTGAGAAGAGAAGTACCAACTCATCCCACCGGGTGTGCCAAAAATATTGTCGCCAAATCACTGCACCCTCTAAATGGCCAGAATGTGAATAGGACATTTGGTGTGATTGGGACACATGGGATCACCTCTCAAGCTATGGGACTTGGGCTCGAGGTGAACCTCCAGAGAAGGTCAGCTTCCTCTTCCTAAACTAAGTGTTGTACTACTCCTAGTGTAATAAAATGGTTATCTAGTCCTATGCTAACATTTTCATGGGTTTTAGGGAAAGATATTTACAGAAATGAAACTATACTAGGGATGGTGATGCACCAAATAAAGGGTGTTGCTAGACTCAAGAAGGGTTAATTTGAAGAGGGTGTGTGCACCACAAGTCAACTTCACCTACTGCAACTTAGAGAGGGTACATAATACCACAGACTAGGAAGCACATGTTCCCTTTGTTAAACTCGATCAAAAAAACAAGTTATCAATATTCCAAGTGAAGAAGGATGAACTTGAGAAGGGTGAACAAGCACCACAACTCAACTGCATGTAATACTCCACCACTTGATAAGCACAGAGCTCCAAGAACCTGCAATAGAAACGTGAACTTGCATAGTGTACCTGCAAGCATGAGAAAAGGCACAAAGAAGTATAAAAGGATGAAAGGACTGAGATTAGTCACAAAACACACACTTTTATTACTTCAATAACGTGCACAATGCATCATACATTCAAAAGAGGCAATGGTTTCCATTACAGTCTTGAAAAGGAGGCTTGAAATTTCCTCAACATACAAGGACAACTTGTAGAAGAGAGAGGACTCTTGAAAAATTTGCACTTGCCTAAGATATCTAACTGTCCAACCTATCTGACCTATTGGAACCCTTTGGAATGAGCTTCCAACTTACATTTATAGAAGAATATGTGAGAGAGAAGAGGAAAGGTCATAATTACCTTCCTAAATTGAAGGCACATGATGTATTTATTATAGTTGGTTGAACCACTTGAGAAGGTTCCATCATGTATCATTAATACCCAGTTGACCTAGTTCTCCTTAATTAATTAAAAGAATATTTAAATAATAATAATAAATATTATTATTAAAATATTTAAATAAAAATATTAAATTAATTAAAAATAATGTGGGACCCTCCGTTACTGGTTTGCACTGAGGAGGGAGGGGTCCATGTGAATGAGTCAAAAGAACTAACTTGGTGGTTGGCTCACCGAGCCAACTCATTGAGTTGGTCATGTGCTCCTCCAAAGTTTTATTGCAACCAAGCTACTCGATTTCTAGATGAGCTCACCTTGGACGAGCTCCTCCACCGCTACACCGATCTTGTCACATATGCCAGTGAGCTCCAAAATCTTCATCGCAAATATTGCAGTGAGTTCCCAAAATGAGCTCTCCACCACAACCGAGATTCCATCGCATCGAGCTCACCACCGAGACATGTTTCCACGAGCTCTATTTGACTTGGCTCAAATGGTGAGAAACTCTTGGCGATCTCCTCCCTCCATCAATATCTGCAAGCTTACCTCAATGTATGGCTCAACTCAAAGAGTTGAGATCCTTCCGATGAGTTTTGGTGAGTTTCCTCAACATTTAAGGTGAACCTTGGTGAACTCACCTTGTTAGTGCCACAAACCTCCCACTGAGCCCATACTCAAATGCCTCATCGAGCTCACTTACGTGCTCTCATTTTACATCTTGGCTTGAGCACGTTGCATTCTCCACTACCATGAGTGAGCTCCTTACTTTGTAATGAGATCAACGCCAAATTGATCCACCATCTTCATCGAGCTCTCCTCTCCAACTTTGTTAGTTTATCTTGTTGACTCCATTTCATTCACGGTGAGCCCGATCTTCATTCTTGCTTATGAATCAACTAAGTCTTCTCCCCTAGCTAACTTGGTGTATGAGATATTCACCTCACCCCACCTCAAACTAGCCTTTATGTAACTCACCAAACCTTTGATTGATCTCATTGAGCTAAAAACTTTTGTTAGCTCACCAAGGTGAGCTTCCTTGACTCTTAGCTTGGCTTGCCCCAAGTTACACTTCCCGCTCACATGGTGATCTACCCCAACGGTCCATCATTCATGATTGAGTCGCCATTCCATTAATGACCAAGCTACCGAGTTGCTCCTACTTTGCATCAAGATCTTTCATGTATCATCCATGAACTTTCCTTAGCCTCTACCTAGCGAGTTCGACCAACATTCATGAACTCGATTCTTCTTCATGAGTCTACTTGACTCACCCTCACGCAAGCTCTCCCCAACTGACTTGCTTGGTGAATGGATCAACTTATTTTGACTCCACCCGAGTCATCTCCTCCTATTTGCTTGAATGAGCTACACATATTAACTACCTCGATTCACTCAGCGAGCCCCATAACACATTACCATGACCACATAACTCTTCCACATTATTCTTGCCATGTTGATCGTCAAACACACCCTTGTTGACTGTCTAGGAGTTAATCCTTTCAACTCACCACGTGGTGCACCAACTCACCACGTGGTGCACCCAACACCACTTCTCATGCTACCAACTCAATTGTTGGCTCCTCTTTCATAGTGCACTATTTAAAGCATCTCCGACTTAGGTGAACGAATATTCGAGAACCCATCATTTTCATTGTTGGATGAATTAGACACCTACCATGTGTGTTTCGTATGTGTTTACTCCACACATCCCAGGGATCCTTCCACCATAGGTGAGCCCGACACTTGGTGTTCCACATGTTTCCCCTACTAACATGTTGACTTGGTCTTCTCTTTTACCACGTTGGGTTCACATCGACATGTCACACCATATTGAGGAGCACTCACCATGTCACCTTTCCTCGATGGGCCCAACACCCAACCTAGCCCAACCACTCTAATTTTCCCATGGCTATAGACATCAAATTCCCGAGTGTGGAGATTATTACAATGGTTTGTCATCTCATTGTTTCCCTTAGCAATTCTCACCTTATTTTCCACGTACGGGATTACTGGCTTGGCTTGCCATCACCGAACCTCCAAATTTGGTTTCAGCTTGAAATTTCCATGGGTTCCAAAGCATCGACTCCACCATGCTAACTTGGCCAATGTTCCAATGTTTTCTCTTGCCCAGAGCTATTATCTCATTCCTAAGTATTTCTCTCTGAAATTCAATCCATCTGATCTTGCTAACTCAGAATATTATCATTGAGCTTAATGGCTCAAGCTCGCATGCATGTATGCTAGTTTCATGATCTCAACTCAATGTTCGAGTCAATTCTAAGCTCTGAGCCACATCATTAATCCTCCAAATCCATGCCGAGATCGATGTTATCGACCATGACTTGGTTCTATCCAAGATTTCTTAGCCAAACCACTTTAGCTCTTTGATTTACATCACCATGCACAACCATTTACCATACACGATGCAACTCACCAACATCTCAAGATCATTTCCTCACTTTGACTCTACATTAAACTTGACCCACAAGTCTTATCTCTATGATGCCTCTCATCGGGCTTCCGAGATGTCTTCTCTACGTCGTGTTGAGCTCTAAACTTGGCCTGAGCTCCTTGATACTTATTCTGATCAATATCTTCCACCAAGATATCCATGATAAGAGCTGAACCAAATTTCAAGTCCCTCGATATGATTTGAGCCATTGAGCTAACACCGAAAAATCTAGGTTCCTTTAGGTACACACATTCTTGAGTGTGATAACATTATCCTTTAAAACAACTCACTCGCTGAGCTTGGATATCAAGCTCACCTTTGTCTAGTGCCTTGATCTGAGTTCATTACCTCTAGCACCTCAGCCCCTATCTCTGAAAAACTCATCCCTCGAGCCATACTTCTATTGATTGAGCTCTCATCTGAGCTACCAACAAGTTTTCACCGAGATGACATCGAATTCATTTTCTATCATGGCTAAGACTCATTGATCTCATCCTTAAGGCTTAGCTCGACCGAGCTATTCTTGGAGCTATGCATCGAGTTGATGACCGAGATCTCACCGAGCCATCAACTAAGAAATGCCCTTCGAGCTAGTAATGTGATTTATTTTAACTATTATGGGTCAATATTCAGCTTGACTTCTTGAATCGAGCTACATTTTGACTTAATGCCTTCCTGACTCGGACTGACTCGCTGAGTAGCTCATCAAGCAACTCGGACGAGATAAATTTTTTCTCGATGGCCCTTGGCTTATTTTGTAAAATCTTCCCATGTTTGGAAACTTTCCCATATTTTCTTGACTGATGAATCTTTTAATGTTGGGCTTGGCCGACTCATTGAGTTGATCTTGAATGATAAATGACCAAGTTTTCAACCAAGCTAACACCGAAGAGTTGTCACCCGGTTGAGCTCAATTTGACCTTGTTCAATGGTAGGTAAGATCTCATATGCAAATTATTAATTATTTCAATAATTTTATCTCTGTGAGAGTTAACAATGGGCCCTTTGGACTAACATGTCGATTTGAACATAATAGGACCTCGTTAAGTCTTAGCGCTACTAGCACATCTAAAGTTTTATCTAAATGTTAAACAACATGATACTCTCCATGAGATCCTCAATCACCAATTAATAAACTTTCCAGCTACTCATTACTACCCTCTTTATTGTCTTGAAAAATACAAATATCACCCATTTTGTAATTATCATAGACTTAATGGACTTCATGACAATGATTGTAATTCTTTAAAATGAAGAATTAAGCACCTTGAGCATCAGTGTTTTATTTTATTTTCTACACAACATTATACTAAAGGTCAACTCGATTTCTAAATTACACTAGGATCTAAAATTTGATCCTTCCATGTCTAATGAGCAACATGCCATAATTACTAATGTTCCTTCTCTGATAATTCAAAATCTACTTATCCAACCCTATGTCACACCACCTTTACAAATACTTACCCCATCACCTCCTCTTATCAAGTCCTCTACAACGTTACCAGTTCCAACTAAGAAACCAACTTTAAAAATACTTACCCCATCACCTCCTCCTATCAAGTCCTCTACAACGTTACCAATTCCAACTAATAAAACACCTTTGAAGATACTTACCCCATCACCTCCTATCAATTCCTCTACAATGTTACCGATCCCAAATAACCAACTTCCAACCAAACAAGACCAACCAATTCACCCTGTGATATCTAACCTCTTTAAAATTCCTCCGTCAACCCAAAATGCAACCCTGGTCCTACTCTTACATCTACCTCTCTCATTGCAAGTTCAATATACTATCTTATGATACATTTCAAACTCCTTCATCGTCGAAATATCTCTCTTGCATCATGACATAGATCTCCATCACTTGTACACTCGGGGACATCACACTTTCTCCCCCATTCCATCACTATCAGTTGTCTCTAGTTCCCACCATTACAATTCACACTCTTGTTCTATGGTTCATGCTTGACTATTGAGGGTGAAATTCCTCCATGAACCTCACTTGTCGCATCTTGGCTACTCTCTTTCACTTCGTGCTTCATGACTATCTTTTTAGCATTACCACATCTCTAGAAAATAAAATTTACACTCATTTACCGATGGTGCACTTTAGTGCTACGATTCACATTTGACTGTTGAGGGAATACTTCATCAATGAACCACACATCATCTAATATTTCTACACTTTGAGCTCAATACTTCGCAATACATCTTTCATAACATCTACTACTCTCTCTTGATCCACACTTCATGACTAACTTTCCGAGCATCACCACATCGTTGGTTCACAATAATCCTTTATTACCCGATGATGCACTCTAGTGCTATGGTTCACACTTGATTTTTGAGGGAAAACTTCATCTATGAACCTCACATCATCTACTCTCATGTTGTCATGAAAATGTGAAACAAAGAAAATAATGATTTTCGAGCATGACAACTATACCCTTGTGTTAAACTTTTCAATTCCTATCATTCCAAGACACCCTAGGTCCTGTACTAGTCGGTCCAAGTGACCCCCGATTAATATTATCTCATCCCCTAGGTGATTTTAGGAGTTCATTTGCAAGCTACATGCAATTGTGGGAAGGGCTATCACTAGCCTTCTTAGGGCTGGGGCAACCCCATGGACCTAGAGAAGAAGAGCCTAAGTAGATGTAGAGGTGATTCAAAGGTCTTGGGACATCATGGAAATTATTTAGGAATATTTTGGAAGGGCTCAGAGAATTTGGGGAAGTTTTGTCGAATTAGGGTTCATAGGCCTAGTTAGCACACATGCCAAAACAACATTGAGCTTTAGAAGGTGATTCCGGGAGCTCCGGATGGATTTAGGAGAAAAACAAAGCATCATCAAAAAGAGAATTCCAATCCCTACATGATGGTGAAATCATATTTTTCACAACACTTTGGTGCATCAGGTCTGCAGGTAGTTTTTATCAAGCACAAGTGGAGTACCAAATCAAAAATCTAATTTTTAGGGATCAAATGGAAGAATCAAGACATGCGACCATTAGATTCAAAAGGCCATTTCTAGTCAAGATCATATAAAATTTTTCCAAAAAATTCCATCAAGAGCTCAAGTTATCATCGTTGCAAGTTGTCCTCTTGGAGCAAGTTCAAGACGTAGCCAAATTTTGGGAGGCCACATGTAAGCTCCAGGAGCTCGACAAGATTTTATGCCCCGACGTGCCTAAGGGTCGGATAGATCAACCTTGGAAAAATTCACCCAACTCCCATGTGACATTTGAAACCCCATATAACCATCAACATTGCAGTTTAGCCCCAAGAGCAATTTGGAGCTTAAATCCCTGTCGTTGGATCTCTACCATGTGTGAATTCCAGATCGCTGTGGAATTTGATGTCCCTCATAGATCAGGGACATCAAACCTTGAAAAATGCACCTAAACCTCTAGGAGAGAGTTTTGGTCACCCATGTGACCCACTTTCAGCCTCTCAATGCTTTAAAGTTGTTTTTGAGCACTCACTCCCGTCATCGGATCAACACCACATGTCATCATCTTGATTAAGGTAGAAATTGATGTCCCTCACGTCCCTTTGAGGTGAAATATGTTAGGGAAAATAAAATGCACCTGTGCCTCTCTTAGGATGATTTTAAAAATTCAAATATTTACCTGCTTCCCTACTTCTAACTGCTTCCACTCCCATGCACAACCATATCTCCATTCTTCCTCTGTAACCTCTTTGCCATCAATCCACCATTTCGAACCTTAAACAAGACCTATCATAACAATACTATCCTTCACTCCATGAAAGCATATAGGTCTTAGAAGGAAGTTTGAGAAAACAAAGGACAAACGAAGAACAACAAAGAGAATAGTAGAAAATCTCCATAGCAAAAAAATGGAGATTCACAAAAATCTTGCAAACCAGTCCACAAATAAATGAACCATTTTTTTTTGTTTATTCCTCTACCCAAGAGAATAAAAAATAAACTTTCAAACTCTCCTCTCGTGCAATGAGCATTCACAACAAAGAAATCTCCTTTTCGGCTCAATGAAGAAAGAAGTGGGATTTCTCGTCAAACCGGTTGTCGGATTGAAGTAATATTTCACGTGAAGAACCAGAAGAAAAAACCCACATGAGAAATATAATTTTTTCCAAAAATGGAGGATAAAACCAGATCTACAATTTTGAGGTCCACTAATGGCTATTGCATCTAGAAGCACTACCAAATCCAAAATTTGAAAGTTTAAAATATCCCAAACTATTAAGCGGATAGTTCTAAAATTTGGAGGGGCACACTGGGGGAAAAACCCATATCAAAAAAAAATTTCGTGTCAATATGACCTCCGTAAGCCCACTTTCAAAAAATAACAGGTCTTTCACATAGGGGACTGCTATTTTGGGAAAGTCAAGCAATAGAAGAACTCATGAAAGGAGACGAAGACATTGGAGGTGCACTGCAATTGAGAAATCATCGGAACATAAATTTTTGGTACTTACTAAAAATAGTAAGTGGTCCCATGGACACCTGCTAAAAATAGAAAGTTGATCCAGAAAGAGCGAGGAACACAGGAGAAAGGGGAATCAGGGTTACAACATCCAGTTGAGGTTCGAGGAAGTTTCCTTTTCATACTTACTAAAAATAGTAAGTTGTTATTCTAAGGAAAAAATGAAGCAAAAGTGGATGGGATAGAAGATGGCTCAGCCCTTCGCTTGTGAGTACGAGATAGAAGACAATGATGTCTTATACATGGACCTGAATGACTTAAGAACTCGCATGATAGCCAGAGACCGAAAGAAGATTGAAGATCAGATATTCACCAATGGCTTATTCACTACCGTAGGACACCTAGTGTCTGTCCAAAGTCATGAGTTTGTCCTAGCCTACTCTCACCACTATGAGCCTGAAACATGAACCATCCGAGATGAAAATGGTACAACAATGGTAGTCATCAACCCTATAACCATCTCTCTTTCTCTGTAGATACCGACATCACCCAACATGGTTATCATCTCAAAAGACAGGGCCTTGCACGATTGGGAAATGATGGATGCATACGTGCAAGGGGTTACACTGGGGTTGTGGTTGAAAACAAGGAGAAATCCCTCAAGGATTCCTAAGAATCTTCCAAGGTGTGAGTTCAAGAAGGATATTCAGATGTCATCACTCTCCTCAAGTAGAGTAATAGGTGAAATAAGCACAAGCTACCTCCAAGATTGGATGGGCCTTTTCATCTTGACATTGACAAAAGGAAAGCATAGAATTGACTAGGGGTAGATCATTAGTGACAATCTCCATCTCAGTAACTACTCCAAGTACCCATGAAAATAAGTTCCACATGACTTCTTACTTGGTCTACCTCCTGCTATCTCAAGATCATTCAAGGGATTGGCTCTCACGCAAAACATTGCCACTAAGATTCCTTGTGTTCGAGAAATTTCCATGGTGGTGATGGAGGAAATCCATAGGAATTTCACTCACGTGAATGATGCATTCACGATGTACGTAGTCCAAAACTTGGAAGGAGATTTGGAAGCTAGGATGTCGTCACAAGCGGCATCCTTGATCAAGAAGTATGGCTCCTATTTCATATAATTCTCGACATTCTCCTACTTGTTATTTTCTAGCTTCGATCAAGTTCCGCTAAATTTTTCTAACTACCTTAGTGACCAAATTATATTGTTCGAGCTCTAAAAACATATCATTCAGGGAGAATAACAGCTCGAAGTAGGAGGAAGAAGTTGATTCCATTTCCTATCTCTCTCGGGATATTCATGTGTAAGAGCTCAAATGACGCATCTCATCTAGAGACTGATTTCATTCATTTAACTTTGCATTCCCACGTCACCAAGCCTAATTTTGACATCCGAGAATATCATGGTTCTTTCTATGTCTCTATAATTGCAATATGAGCCATAAGTCGAGGATTACTGGGCTAATTGCACAAATGAATTTGAAGTGCGTGAAAATGATCATATGAGGATGAAAATAAGTGAAATGAAGAAATTCAAGTTCTCCTCGTATGAAGATATTTTTCAAGATGATGGGATGGAGATGTATGATCCCGGGTATGCAGAATTCAAGATGTCCCCCATACCTCCAATCAATTGGTATGTTCGTGAATCAGGGGATATATTAGAGTGGATTGAGAAGGTGGTAAGGAGAACGAGAAATTGGTTTCAGAAGAAGAGAACCATGACCATCCAGTCATGAGGAATTCCTCGAGTTAGAAGCAAGCCTCACATCGGTCATCTTCAAAAGTCATAGAGCTGAATTCCAATTCTGAACACTCTAGAATGAGTTCGAAAAGAAAGGCCACAAATTTGGAAGCTTCTCCTCATGAGAAGACGCTGAATAAAATTAAAGAGAAGAAGGTTCATTTGCATCACTATTATAAGAAGATTTGATAGTGGAAATGTATGAAGAACACCCCATGATAAAGGTATAAGTGGATGAAGAACACATGGTTCAAGATTCCAAGATTCAATCTTTAAGCCACCACATGAGGTTTCCCCTGTTGATGACACCCATGCCTCTCTCATTCAGGAGTTGCCTCCTCCTTCAGAATAGGGTACCATTAGTGCACCTATCATTGAGCCGAATCTAATGAGATGTTTCCTTGGATGCAGGAAATAATTGTCCCTGATACCCACACTATGCAAAAAGTGGTAGCTCCTGATCTATCAATGATTGTCTCATTGGCCAAAGAAAAAAGATCAATAAAGCTCACACATACAACCTCACATTTCTATAGTGGGGAAACGGGTAATCAATACATCAAAGTAGCTTGGCCCAGAGTAATCAAGCTAGTGGATGAGATGACACCAACTAACTATGAAATGAGCACAATTCAACTAGGACCAACAACTCATGAAGGGGATTTGCACATGTATCAAGTAATCTTCCGCTCACATGGTGGCAAGGAATAAAGAGTATAAGAAGAAGATTGATGAACTGAAGGGGCAAGTTCGAACTCTATCATTCTATGTGCAACATCTAGTTGATCCTAATGCCACAAAAATTCCCACTGAGGAAGTTACGCCCATCAAGTAGCTTCAATCCATAATCCATCAGGAAGATACACGAGTTCACAATACAGGGGTGAGTGAATAATGAATGGATCAAATCAATCTCTCGAAAAATGAAAGTTAGTGCTCTAATAAGAAATCAAAATCCTTACCTATATGTGTACGACAAAAAAATAGGACACAAACACTCAGGGAGGACTTTGAGAAAGAAAGGGACTATTGGGAACCTTTGGGTCTAGTAGATGAAATGAGAAACACTCGTCGCCAGGAGTTGATCGACAGGAATATTTTTGAAAATCCCTCAGAAGACTTGTCACATGTATGGGTGAGGTCCTTGGCAATCAGGTTTGAGGAAATGAATCGGGCCATCACAGAGCTAGGGGAAAAAGAGGATCAAGCATACAAATTGTAGGATGGTATAAATCGAAAAAATTAGAAGATCAAAGTACCCGCAATGGTTGATGATACAACTGTTGATGAGTTAATTGGTCCATTTTAAGAACGCTTCAAGAAAGAGGTAGGAAACCCATCATCCTTAACTAAGGACACCCTCGACTTCCTCTCAGAGATTCAGGACTCCATTGAACTTATCAAAAGAAGCATTCATCATGGTTCGGGAAGTGCAAATACATCAATAGTGTGGCCAATGGATGGACACAAACCTTGAGCTGTGTTCACATTCATCATGCTGACAAAGTGGAACCTACAGTAATTAGTTTCAAAAAGAGCTTGGAGGAACAAAGGCCTTCTCAGGAGCATGAAGTGGAAGCCGATCAGGGGGAGCAAGATCGAATACACTATAGCGGCTCATTCTTCGCATAATTCTTCTTCTTTCTCTTCTTTCTCTCTCTTCTCTTCTCACCCAACTCTCTCATCAATGTTATATTCTTGCGTTGAGGTTTTCACTTTTTAATATAACTTGTAAGTGAATTTATAAATATAATGTAAAATTTAAGTCACCTTGTTTTCATAAAAGGGACTTAAATATTTAAATGGAATATGAACAATCTAAAGTCACATTAAAGTATTTGAAAAGTCACCGAGAAGATGAAGAGTTGCCTTCTCTTCTATAAATTGTAACAAGCTCCTCATTTGAGCTTCTTCTAAAAAAATTCCTATTCTTCTTAGACAAACTTCTGAAACTTCTTAGATGTTGGAGCTATTTTCTTTGTGAATTCATGGGAGAGACATCCTTATGAAGAGAACAAATAGATAGAAAATTTCTTCTATTTTCCCTACTCAAGAATGTCTTCTACTTCTATGTTATGTACAATTTCTTCTTGAGCTTCAATAAAGGAAGAAGGAATTTTATCCTTTTTTGACTGAGGAGTTTAGTGGTACTTTGTGCTCATTAAATACTATTTGGTCTTGTTGTTGTTTACATATTTGTTTTCTTCTAAATTCAAGTGCATGTAATGAAACTTCTGGTTGGTGTATGCAAGTCTCTGATTTTCTACTTGCAAAGCATTAGTTTTCTCTTTTCTAAATTTCTCACTCCCTTTCCCACTTTTCTAGAAAATTCCTCTCTTGCAGATATATGCAAGATTTTGCTGCAAGGTCAGTGGAGTGCCCCTATTGGATCCCCTCGGTTGAAAGACCACAGGATAAAACTCACTTTTTACTCACACATGCACATACGGCAGTTGCACCGGTTAAGTAGAGGGACTTAGACTCCTAGAGCGTTGGCAAGATAACCACCAATTTGTCCCCAATAAATTTTCTCACCAACATCTCACTACACTTCGAGCTCAATAATTTATGATACATATTTCATAGAATCTACTCTCAATCGCATACAATACATTCATTTCCAAATGACACACTCTTGTTCTATGGTTCATTCTTGAATGTTGAGTGGCAATTTAAAAATGAACCTCATCTCATGCACATCTGTTTGGGGAAAGGTGGCCCCTCCTCATCTTCACATCTTACACATCATAGCACACCATTACACTTGCACCGCATTTGCATATCTTGGTTGCATTTACTCTTGTTAGCCTATACTACTTACATGTTGCACTTTTCTTACTATGCTAGACAGATTCTTAGTATGTCATTATCTTTTTCTATATACACATGCATGTTCACTTGGTATCTTGAGGTGAATGTAGGAAATTTCATAGATTCATACACAATGCATGATGCTCAACACAACTCTTTACTAGTCCCACCGAGGCTCCTGGGGGCATATACTTTTACTACTATCATACTTTACACATCATAGGTTCTATCATTTCAGTACTTACTATTTCTAGTCACTATCACTATACTTGTTCATATGATTTATACACGTTCTAACATACTATCTATTTTTATAACATTCTAACGGGTGCTTCATGTGTTTCATTTATCTTCCAGGATCAATCCAACCATGGATATTTGTCACTTGTTATTTCCAATTGTTTTTACTATTGTTTCATGGGCTATACCCTATGTATTGATTGATCATTGTATTCTTTTGGAAGTTTCACCTTGATTGTCTTATTACATTATGAATGATATTTCATGTTTGAAACCCATGTTGAATCCTATTGCATTGGAGGTTTTTTCATCGATGTAACATGATTGTTGTTATGCAAATGTGCAATAGGAAATTGACAATTTCGAGCACGACAACTATACCCCCGTGTCAAATTTTTCAAGTTATATCATTCCAAGATACCCGAATCTGTCCAATAAGTCTAAGTGACATACTAAATAATTTTCTATCATCCCCTAGGTGATTTAGGAAATTCCATTCATTCTCCCTAGGTGATTTCAGGAGTTCATTTGCAAATTACAGGCAGTTGTAGGAAGGGCTATCACTGACCTTCCCAAAACTAGATCAACCCCCCTGGAGTGGAACGGAAGGGCCAAATTCAACATGGAGGTGAATTTAGGACTTAGAACATCATGGAAATGATTTTGAAGGTTTGGATAATTTTTGAAATACTTGGAGCAACTGACGAGTAAAAATAGGGTTCACAAGCCTAGCAAGACATGGGCCTAAAACAGTTGCTAGGCTTTAGAAGATGATTCCAGGAGCTCTAGATGGAGTTAGAAGGAAAAAAAACATCTCTGGAAATATTATTCCAAGACATACATGATGTATAAACAATATTTTTCAAAACACCTTGGTGCATAGAATTTGTAGGCATTTTTATCGTGCATAAGTGGAGTCTCAAATCACAAATCTAATTTTTAGGGATCGATAGATGAATAAAGACATTATAACCCCACCATTGGATTAAAAATGAAATTTAAAGTCAGGATAATATAAAATTTCACCAAGAAATTCTGTTGGGAGCTCAATTTATCATCGTTCCAAGTTACCCTCTCAAAGGCAGTTCAGGACTTAGTCATTTTTCAGAGGACACGTGTCAACACCAAGAGCCTGGTGGGATTTCATGTCCCTAACGTCCCTGAGGTCAAGTACACCAACCTTGAAAATTTCACCCAGCCCCCATGTGACCTTTGGGACCCTCATATGACCTCCAGACTTGATGATTCGGTCCCAAGTGCATTTTTGGAGCATCCATTCCCCGCCTTCGGATCAAGCGCCACTGTTAACTCCAGACCACCATGGAAACTGATGTCCCTCATGTCCATGAGTTCAGGGACATAATACATGTAAAAATATACTCAGCCCCTATGGGGAGTCTTTTGGTCACTCACGTGACCGACTTTCAGCCCCCATGTGCATTTTTGGAGCATCCATTCCCTGCCATCAAATCAAGCGCCACGTGTTAGCTCCAGGATCAATGTGGAAACTTATGTCCCTCATTTCCCGAGGTCAGGGACATTAGACATGGAAAAATGTGCCAAGACCCTATGGGAGTCTTTTGGTCACTCACGTGACCGACTTTCAGCCCCTAGTGCTTTAAAGTAACTTTTTTCACCTTCATTCCCTATCGTCGGATCACCGCCACGTGTCGTCATCTTTCTCACCATGGAATTTGATGTCCCTCACATCCCTGAGGTTAGGGAAATCAAGGAAAAAAGTGTGCCCAACCCCAACTCAAAAATTTAAAAATGTTTCTAATTGTTAGTCAGCTGCTCTCGTTGCTTCTTGTTGTTTCTCACTGCAAGAAGAAAAGTTAGCAGAGAACACCTCACTCCACCATTGCCAAATCTTGAACCAGCTCCATTACAAAACATTATCCTTCACTCCATGGTGGCACATAGGTCACAAAAGGAAGATTGATCAAATCATGAAGAAAGAACGAAGAACAAAGGAAAAGAAGTCTGAAAACTCCATTGCCATAAAACCAAGAATCAAACATATCTTGCAAACCATTGCATGGATTGACAAACCATTTGTTGCTGAGTTATTCTCTCTTGAAGGCCATTAAAAATATTATTAAAACCTCCAATTTGCAGCAAGGAACATTCACAAAGTGAATAAATCTCATTTCTAGCTCAACGAAGGAAAAATTGAATTTCTGTCAAACCATGTTTGTCGGATTGAAGAGAAATTTCTCTTGAAGCATAAGAAGCAAAACCTATCGCAATGGAATCAATTTCATCACAAACGGAGACAAAAACCAGACCTGAAATTTTCAAGCTCCATTAATGGCCACCACGACATAGTAATGGAAAAAATCAGCAAGCTACCTCTCCACTTCTTAGGGTTCTAGTGGGCAAAATCACGCGAAAATTGGAGGGAACAATCATTGAAAAATATAGTTTCACGTGAACTAGTTTTTGTGCCATGAAGTCCCTATTTTTTAAGGAATATGGATGGCTATTTTATTTATCATCATTCTACCCTCTTCAAATAAATTCTCAAATTCCCAAAGATCCGGTAGGTGAAATCATCCAAAATTCAGAGGGAAGGATCTCCAAAAATCTAGTTTCTCTCAAACTAGTTTTTGCATGATGAAGTCCCTAATTTTTAGGGATATGGAGGGATTTGTTTTTGTCAGTATTTTTCCCCACTGATGAAAATATCATTTTCCCACTTGTTCAGATGAAGGAATTACTCAAAATTTGGAGCGTGGAACCCTGGAATAAAACCCATAATTTCAAGACCCATTTTGTCACAATTTGACATTTGTGGTGCACTTACTAAAAATAACATGTCTCCCTACATAGGGTTCTGTTACTTTGGGTAAGCCACCATTTGAAGAGGATATGAAGAAGGTGGTAAACATAGAGGGAGCATCACAAGAAAGGTCATCTCGGCTCGTAATTCACACTTACTAAAAATAGTAAGTTACACTCAAAGAGTAGTTTTGACACAATGGGTCATACAAGGATAATCATTCAGGGGGACATCATTGTTCAGATCATTCTAATCATCTTTCACAGGGCATTCGAGATCCATATTATTTCATTCAACTTGGTGAGTGTTCATGAGCTAATTGGAAGGAGTTTCACAGTGTGCAAGGACTTTGAAGACTTAGAGTTTCACTGTATTTGGCACTTTCCATCGATTAGGATCAACGAACTTCATCAGGAACAACATCTCCTCTTCTTCTTCTCTCTCTCTCTTTCTCTCCTCTTTCCCCCAACTTTCTCTCTCTTCTCAAATGTTCTAATTTTGTGTTGGGGTTGCACTTTTTCATATGTCTTAATGTTCATAATGTAATAAGTCACCTTTATGTTATAAAAAGGGACTTAAAATTTTCCTAGGAAGTTGAAAAGTTTAATTTGTGTGAGGACATATGAAAATCCATTGGGGGGTAGACGATAAGTCACCTCTCATTCTATAAATTGTAACGCCATTCCCATTTCAAGGGGTTGGCGATTGATCTTGTAAACTCAAGAGTGCATTGTACCTAGAGAAAGCAAAGGAGATAGCCATTTTTCTTCTACTTTCCTCCACTCTCAAATTTCTTCCATTCTCACATTATGTACAACTTCTGTTTAAGCATCAATACAAGAAGAAGGATTTTGTATCCTTTTTGATGAGGAGATTTTAGAAACTATGAGTTTGCAATCTTATCTCATCTTGTTTCCATTTGTAGGGTTGTTTCTTCTCATAAATGCATGTGTTAAAGTTTCTAACTAGTGTGTGCAGGAATCGATTTCCTACCTACAACATTAGTTTCCCTATCTCATTTCTCACTCCCTTTCCCACTTTCAGACAAATTATTCCCTAGCAAGATATTTCTAGCTTTTCCGCAGGGTCAATGGAGTGCCCCTGTTGGATCCCTAGTCAAAATGCCACCATAGAAATCCACATTTTCTCGCACATGCATATATGACAACTGCACTGGTTAAGTAGAGGGACTTAGATTCCCAAAGCGTTGGAAAGAAATCCACAAGTTTTTCCACCCAACAAATTTTCTCACCAACAATGACATTGATGGAAAATCCCGAGTATAAGAGCATGTAATTCAAGTGGTATTTAATGGTGCTCAATTGGTTTGGTGGTATTCAATGGTTCTAGTTGGTTTCGTGTAGCTTCAGGCATGTTTCAAGTTGATGTCAAGGTGATCCAAACTCAAACTGACATGTGGGTGGTATCTAATGGAAGAGTACATGTTGGATTTATTGCTTCAGATTGTCTACAGGTCAGAAATGGTGCTTCAAGCATGAGCAAGAAGTCTCATATGGTCTTTCAGGTCTTTTGGTAGAAGTAGTAGTTTGAAACTAGGTCATTTAGGTTTGTTTCGATGCCCTGGCAGAGGTGTGAGAAGTTTGTACAAGACTTGGCATGGTCATGTGAGCATGGGAATAATATTTTAATAATGTAAATCACATGTGTGAGAAAAAAAGGCATAGCTTAGCTCCTGGAGTCAAAATTCAAAAGTTCACATAAATTGGCTTTGAGAACTAGCAGTGTTTACTAAGGTAAATGAGATTGTTTTGAGTTGTAAAATAAAACCTATGGCTAAACAAAACATGGAATGTGTAGAGGAGTGTCTTTTAGTGCTTCAAGTCAAATTTAATTAAATTTCAAAATGGGGATTTGAATTTATTGAAGTTTTTATAAAGCTGGATCGTTTAGAAATGAAAATTAAAACAACTTGTCTTCTTAGCATTCAAGAAAAATATAGTTCCTTCTTTAGATAAATCATAGAAGGGATTTTTTTTATAGTATTTCAAGCTTGAGCTATTGCAAATTTTTTTAGGGAAAATGGATTAGTATCAAAGAAGATATTAGCATTTTACTAGAAATGTTTTCTCTATCTTCAGGATTGCTTCTTGGAGTGGTTGAATTGAAATATATTTTTCTCTTTTTGTCAAATTTGTAAGGTGGTGCATATGATCAAAGCTCAATAAGTTTGTTTACATATCATAGTAGTTATAAGCATGAACTTGAAAGCTTAGCTCCTTTAGCAGATTCATCTCAACCTATGTAAGGATATTAAGGCACAAGTATGAGGTTTGAAAGATACAATCAAGGTAAAGTGATCAAAATTGTTATGTTTGATGGAAATTTGTTTTTGATTTCTTCTAATTGTCATTATTGAGTTGATGAAATACTTTGTTGACTCTTGCAATGAGTATCAGAGTACAAACTTCCTATTACCACCTTGTGTTGTGTTGCTTTGTTGAAGATACAATGTTAAAGTGTATGTTTGAAGAAAATTTTCTTGAAGCTCCTCCCTTTATATTCCTTGAATTGATTCATCATGCTCTTCTTGAAGTATAATTGACAAATGAAGTGTCTCAAATATTGAATTTTTTTACAAGGTAAACTCAATAATCTTTTAAGACAATCAACATAAAGTTCTCTATGCAAGGTTAGATCATCTTAAAAAGGTAAGATTTTGTAAATGTTGTCAAGAGTGCGTTATTGGTATCTCATATGAAACACTGTCTCTAATCATATATCATGAAGTTTCTTTATGAACTTATCAAACAAGACCTTGTCGTCATCAAGTACACACCAAACTCAATCTATTTCTTTGAGTCGGGGATAAATTTGAATGCTTCATCTCATTTGATTGCATTGCAAACATGAAGGGAAATTCCTCTAGTGCATAAGAGGTGATAGCTTCAAATTCCATTAAGTTTTGGATAAGGAATCAATTATTTGGTAGTCTTGGGGTTGCTTTATGCATAAAACCCAGTACCAAGGTTTGGGAAGGAAATGTGTTTGAATCTCATGTTTTACTGAAACAAAAATCTCTAAAACTTGAAGAAATTTCGTAAATGTGGAAGCAGTATGATGCAAAGAGAATTTTTGTTTTCATTAAGTGGATATTGAGAATTTATTGACAGTATTTAAAGGAATTTGTGCATTACATGTATAGGGTAGTTTCTTAAATGTTTCTTTGAACTTTCTTGTGTTGAATCTCCTCAAAATCGTCTGTGAATTCCTCATGGTCCTATTCTTATTTGGATGATTCAAGCTTAAAGTAAAATTTGTGATTTTGAGGTGTTATTAGGTCATTGCTATAATATTCTCTATCAAGTAATGGTTATCTTGCAAAATGTAAGTCTTCAAGACCTCAAGATTGTGAAGTTGTACTTGTTGAAGCCTCGAAACTTTTTGTGCATATCTTAGTAGCTAATTGTGTGAATAACTATCTTAACCAGTTTTAGGGTTGAGCAACTTAGTCATCTTGACAGTGTACAATTCTATATCACCGCTTTGTTTCCTTGTGAAATTGGAGAATGTTAAGCAATCTTAGCACTAAAAGAAATAAAACTCTGAAGAATTCAAAACTTCATTGACAATTTCAAATATGTAGTCCGCCTGCCTCTCGAGGTTGAAGTGGAAGATGAAGAGATAAAATTTGAACAAGTGAAAAGAAGTTAAAGTGACATATAAAACTATGCTTTGATAAGAAGATTCAGAGAAGACTAAAATTCAAAAGCTTAAGTAAATTAAGAATCTGAAGTGGTGAAAAAGAAATATTTACTGAGATAAAATAAAATGGAGCAAGTGTTTTGAATACCTAAGACCAAAATGTACTAGTGAAGAACAACTGTAAAGATAGACATTAAGGGACAATATGAACAGTTAGTGAAAACAAAGACACAATAAGGAAAGTAAGGTTATTTGTAGGAATTCAGAGTGAATATGTGATGAATTAAGGTGGGAAATGTGTAATGAATAATAAATACAGGATAAAGTGGAGGCTATGAAATATAACGAACACACACACACACACACACACACACACACACACACACACACACACACACACACACACACACGCACACACACGCGCACACACACGCACACACACACGCACACACGCACACACACGCGCACACACGCACACGCGCACACACACGCACACACGCACACACACGCACACACGCACGCACACACACACACACACACACACACACACACACACACACACACACACACACACACACACACACACACACACATTTGGTACAAGAAAAAGTGGAAAGCCTTGAACTATGAATTGGATATGAATAGTTGAGTGTATGCATACAAGTATTGAATGGAGTGTAAGTGTATTTTTGAGATAAATACAAGAAGAAAAATAAAGTGTTCTAATATATGAATAAGTACTTTAGAAACTACAAAACAAGAATTTATAAATATGAACTACATGTTCCTTCGACCGAGATACAAGCTAAGAAGAAGATAGAATGTGTGAGCATTCTTGAAGATAAAAAAGAGATAGCATATTTGAATACCCTAATACATGATTTTGAGGCTCGAGAACCGTATGTGACTCGAGTTTGAGATGGAGATGAGTTGATAGGAGTGTGTGAGATTGAAACCGACATTTATATAGAGAAAAAAATTTGAGAAAGGAATCTTGATCCTATAGCTGTTTGAAAAAAATGAGCTTGTGAATATTCAAGGAATTGTCAATGCAAATGAAAATCAGACCTATATGGCATAAACTAGTTGATAATCAAGTGATCTTGAAAAAGTGTAACGGGAGCAGATTTGAGAAGAAATTGGAGAAAATTTGAAATGATGTAAGACTGATGAAGTTGTGCCTTGATTTTGATTTGATGATCAAGACAGATGAAATTCAGAGTTCAGTAGAGGAGCAGAGTTGAGTAGCAAAGTGTGAAAATCTAGTATCATTATTAGTTGTAGAAGACAACATTTTTGTGTGGAAAAATATTTTTGAAAAATTCTAAGTGGCAACTTAGCATATAGGGGGTTGTAGCCTCCTTGTAAGTAGTGGCTTACAAAATATCAGTTGTAGCTCTTTAAATTCCGAGTTGTTGTTTCCTTGCAAGTTCGCAACTTGTAAAAGGCCAATTTTTACAGATTGAATTATCTTGGGGTTGTTACCTAAAAATTTGAGTTGCAGCTCAACTTGAAATCATTGTAACACACATGACAATTGTCCAAAGCTAGTTCTATGATTTCAAAGTGGGTTTTCTCCCTTTTGGGTTTCCCACCTAAATACCGTGTATTATCTCTCTTTCATGTGTTTATGTATGGTTTCATATTATTTCTCCTAACAAGTTTTGTGAAGTTGAAATCTTTGAAAAGTGTAAGAAGACATTGGTTCACCCCCTCTCAGTGTCAAAGTTTCCAAAAATTGGTATCATAACCTTGTCCTCTTGAATCGAGCCTAACAACTTGGAGGTGATCCTAGAGACACAAACATGGGTACATCAGTAGAGTCATTGTTGAAAAAATGGTGTGAAATTACACAAGATTTAATAAATGAGTTAAATATAGAAATTAAACTTACGGAGGATAACCATGATCATGAAATGAATGAGATGTCCTCATATGTTGAAAATGTATCAAAGGATTTGAGAGACAAAGGTGATGCATGTCTCAAAATTGAAGAAGAAATAAAGACTTTGAAGGTTGAGTTAGAGTAGGTTTCAAGTAAACTCAATGGGTTACTTTGATCAAACAAACATATCCTGGTGACAAGCCTAGTTTGAAACTAAAAATAAAGCAAGTCAAACTGAAACAAAGCATGAGATCAGTCATGAGTTATGTCAAGCATCCATCCAAGCCAAGAGTGAAGAATGTGAAAGACTAAGTGTAGAAATAAAGACCCTAAAAGAGGAGCTAGAACAAGAAAAGAAAAGGGAATCAAGTCATGCATCTTTTCAAGGATGTTCAGAGGCTAAGAAAGACAACAAAGAACATAAGAAGACCATTAGGCAACCAAATGCAAGAATATTATCAAGTAAGTTTGATGGAATTTTCTTTTCATGCAATATTTTTGGGCATAGAGCTAGGGACTACATGAGTAAGTTTGACAAAGAACATCCATGGAGATCTTGTAGTACTTGACTATGAGAAGAATATAGTGTGTTTCAACTGTAAAGAAAAAGGACACATAACCAAGTATTGTCTAGAAGATCCAGTAAGTTAGGTTTGGGAAGACTCAAGAGGCAAGAATCAAAGTTGTTTGTTTCAATTTTCATAGGAAAGGGCACTTTTCTAGACATTTTTATGAGAATTATAGATACAACAACAAGAAATATTCACTTAGAAGGCAAGGCAATAAGGTGTTCAAGGTGAAAGTAAGTTCCAAGGATGAAGCCAAATCAGTCATGGTTGAAAGAGGCATTGGCAAGAAGTAGGTAAGATACATCTATAGAGTCAAGAATGCTAATTCCAAACCTGAAAAGGTAATGAAGGAAAAAGACCAGCCTTGGAAGATAATGAATAAATGAGACAAGACAAGACAATTATAGAAGAATCAATATCAAGAAAAAAAAATAAAAATTGGTGAAATCCAAGAAGAAATTTTTCCTCTAGCTGTGGTAGAAAAAATCTATGAGTCACATCACATGTGTTTATTATGATTCAAATCAGAAAATTAATTTTCGAGAGATGAAAGCACATCATCAGAGAATGTATCTAAAAAGAGTGACAAAGAATTGAGGACAATAAAAGATAAGAAAGATTCATCATGTTGTTTTGATTAATTCTTGTTGTTTTGATAGGACCTAAGAGGCATGATATACCTTCTCTAAGATTCTAGGATGTATACATTCATGAAGGAAGCAATTTGAGGTACATTCATGAAGGAAGCAATTGTAAATCGGTCTAATAGAAGCTTTTTAGAGTCTGTCATGGCAGTCCTTGTTTGAAAATATGTATCTTAGAGCTTGTGTAACCATAAGGGTATATCTTGATTTATTTTTGAGGTGTGTGGTTTTGTATAGATAATGTGAATGTGTGTGTGTGTGTTTCAAGGAAGATCCTAAACTTCTAAGTATGACCTTAGATTTCATAAGTCTATGAAGAAGATGAGCTACAAATTCATCAATTTCTATGCAATTACAAATCAATTATGTGAAAGGAACTCTTATGAGCTTTAAAGTAATAACATAAGTTTGTAGGAGTGTCAAGTATATTGAATACAAATTTTCCAAGGTCTACAATGATATATTTAATACTTTAATGTCTCGAGTGATGTGTGCTTATGTCTCAAAAGGTCAATTAAATGTCTTAATCAACTAAATTTGTCAAGGGCCTACATAGAATGTGTGTCCAAGTCTTTCTCGCATCAAGATTAATGGTCTGAGTTATGA
This sequence comes from Taxus wallichiana var. yunnanensis, assembly GCA_018340775.1. Taxonomy (NCBI): domain Eukaryota; kingdom Viridiplantae; phylum Streptophyta; class Pinopsida; order Cupressales; family Taxaceae; genus Taxus; species Taxus wallichiana. Next base: position 1,008,860,718 of record CM031242.1, read on the forward strand.
TGAATTCATGAAGAAATAAGTGAACCCATAGATTTCAAAGACTCTTGGAGTGTGTGTCATATGTTGATGGCTAAGGAAAGTGACCTACAGGAGGAGAGGTGTATCTAATCTATATCAGTTGATTTGAAGACATGACTGTAATAAGCCTCCATTTTTAATGCTCGTAGAATCTCCATGAAGAGGTTAAGAGAGTGTTCTTGTTTGTTACATTATACTACAAGTGTAGAAGAAAATTTTCATTCAGAATTGTAAAATGTAAATGATTTTCATAGTTCAAGGTCAAAGAATACACATTTTCAGGTGTAAAGTACATGTCCTTCAAAATCCTTGGAGGAAGGGGAAGCTTGTTGATCTCAAAGTGCAACTTGAAGGCTTAAAGTGATGAATCAGTAGAATTTAAGGTGGAAAAAGAGCTTGAGATTTGTTGAATGATATAGTAGTAAAATATATGGAAATAAATTGAAAGGACCTTGGTTCTTAGTGTGGTTTTGAAATTAGGATGCATGAAAGTTTTAATCACCATTAGACAACTACAGGATGAGATAAGAAACTGAGAAATCCCTATATTATGGATGGGCTCTTCACGCTTAACTAAGCATTTTAGTTGAATAAGTCGAGACAACTTCTTGTTGAAGTTTTTGCCTTTTGAATCAAGGTCATGAAGGATTTTTAGTAGGCTCGAGATTCACCTGGTTTGGCACAATGTAAATTCATTATGGCTAGGGTTGGAAGACAACTAACTGTTCTCCCTAATGCACCAAGTATATATGAATAACTTTTTGTAGAAATATTAATGGTAAAATACCTAAAGATTTCATAGAGATATTATACCAAAATAAGTACATGTGTAATGAAATGTTGAAACTCATGAAAAGATGTGAATTAATAGTTTACAAGTATGGAGAGGATATTTGATAACTAGGTGATAAGTGAGTTTGAAGCCAATATTAAAAATTTCAAAATATCATCTTGTGGGTGAATGTTAACCATTGAAAAAGATTTGCAAACTTGGAAAGTCTTACATAGAGGAGACTCAACAATCCTCTTGTTGAGATTGATACAATACTATGAAATCTAGTAGTTGAAGACTTATAACAAAAGAAATGATTCCTTGAACCTTGCATTACACCTAAAAACTTATTCCATGGACAAAGAGGTCAAATGGATGTTTTGAAATATAGAGTATTTGTCTTGATACTCTAGTTGAGGGTATTATGAGTTCTCAATCGATACAAAGTCACCGATATCAAAGTGGTTTCATGTGCAAGTGACTATATAAAGTGGTGAAGAATTTGTAAGTCTAATCGGGATCTAATGTTGTCTCTCAATCAAAGGGAAGTGGTGTACATGTTATACAATGCATGTGAAAGAAATAGAATAAGATGTTCCCACAGGATATCTCTATACAATAAATCATCTCAGAGGTGCAAGCAACAAGTCTTTTGACTATAAGATAAAGGGGATATTATACTAGAATAAGTGGAAGTTAGATACCAAGAAAATTTGTTGTTTGGTGAAAATTATTATCTAAGTGGTTTGAAGGGAGGTTACTATAGGCATCCATTTTTTGTAAGGAGTTTCTCATGACAGGGGGAGCATGTTGTGCTACTACTAGGAGGTGTTATGTTTGAGTTCAAGCCATACAAGTGATCTCAACATAAGAAGAAGTCAAGAAGAAATCAATATCAAGCCCAGTCTGTGTCTTGACATGTTGACTAAGCCAATAAAGAAGGTTGGATATAGTAATTTTGGGTCTCAGACATCATTTTTGGTGTGATTGTGAGGATCTTAGTTCAGGTACATGATTGCTAAATTGGTCTCTTGAAGGTAAAAACATAGTGTGGAGGTAAAATGACATAGTTTGCATGATCAAAAGGTGGTTAATGGTATAGTGATGGCTCCTTCATGATTAATGACATGGTTAGGTGGTGAGATAGGAAAATTTCCTACAAAGGAAGAGTTCTTGTGTTCAGGGGGAGCTTGGTTCAGGAAAGCAAAGGTTACTCAAGGTTGGTATAGGAGCTCAAAAGAGAGTAACATCTTTTGTGGGGAGAGTCTTAAGGTATGGGAATGTTTTTTTATCCATCAAGCTACTAAGTTTTTTATTTTTGAGCACCTTTTTTATAGATTTCAAAGGGGGAGAGAGTGTGCCAAAAACTTAAATTCATGATATTACACATATGGAGATGTCAGCATATCGAGTTTTCCATCACGGTTTCCGCTTGTTGCCATCAATGACAAAGGGGGAGATTGTTGAAACCCTGTTGCATTGGTGGTTGTTGTCATTGATGTAACATGACATTGATGGAAAAGGAAGAGTACAAGAGCATGCAGGCCAAGTGGTTTTTATTGGTGCTTAGTTGGTTTCATGTAGCTTCGAGGCATGTTTCGGAGTTGATGTCAAGGTGCTCCAAGCTCAAAGCTGACAGTGGGTGGTATCTAATGGCATAATACAGGTTGGATTTCTTGTTTTATATGGTCCACAAGTCAAAAATGGTGTTTTAATCATGAGCAAGAGGTCTCACGGTGGTGTTTTGTGTCGCTTGGTAGAAGTAATGATTGAAACTAGGTCATTTAGGTTTGTTTCTCATGCCCGAAGAGGTGTGAGAAGTTGATACAAACCTTGGCATGGTAATGTAAGAATAGGAATAACCTAGTAATAGTGTTTATAACATGTGTGATAAAAAAACAAGATGCGCAGTTTAGCTCACGGAGTCAAAATTCAAAAGTTCACAAAAATTGGCTTTAAGAACTGACAATGTTTGCTAAGGTAAATGAGATTGTTTTGAGTTTGACAGAAAACCCATGGTTAACCAAAACATTAAATGTATATAGAAGTGTCTTTTATTGCTTCATGCCAAATTTAATCAGATTTTGAAATGAGTATTTAAACTTATTCAAGTTTTTATAAAACTGGATCGTTTAGAAATACAAACTAAATAGCCTATCTTCTTAGCATCCAAGAAAAAATATAGTGCCTTCTTCAGATAAATCAGAGAAGTTATTTTTTTATAGGATTCACATCTTGAGATATTGTAAATTTTTTTAGGGAAAATGGATCGGTATCAAAGAAGATATGAGCATTTTACTAGAAAGTTTTCTCTCTTCAGATCGCTTCTTGGAGTGGTTGAATTAAAATATGTTTCTCTTTTTTTTTCAAATTTTTAAGGTGGTGCATATGATCATAGCTCAATAAGGTTGTTTACATATCATATTAGTTACAAGAATGAACTTGAAATCTTTGATCCTTTAGTAGATTCATCTCATCCTATGTAAGGATATTCAGGCACAAGTATGAGGTTTGAAAGATACAATAAGGGTAAAGTGATCAAAATTGTTGTGTGTAACGGAAAGTTGTTTTTACTTTCTTCTAATTATCATTGTTGAGCTGATGAAATACTTGGTTGACCCTTGCAATGAGTATCAAAGTATAAAATTCCTGCTACCACCTTGTTTTGTTTTGCTTTTCTTTGAAGATACAATGTTCAAGTGTATGTTTGAAGACAATTTTCTTGAAGCTCCCCATTTCGATGCCTTGAATTGATTCATCATGATATTATTGAAGTAAAATTGACAAATGAAGTGTCTCAAATATTGAAAAAAACTTTTACAAGGTAAACTCAATAAGCTTTTAAGACAATCAACATAAAGTTCTCTCGTGCAAGGTTGGATCATCTTAAAAAGGTAAAATTGTGTAAATTTTGTCAAAGTGCCTTACTAGTACATCATCTCAAACTCAGTCTTAGCATATATCATGAAGTTTCTTTTTGAACTTATAAAAAAGACCCTATCATCATCAAGTACACACCAAACACTGTTTGTTTCTTTGGTCTGGGGATAAATTTGAAGGTTTCATCTCATTTGACTGCATTGCAAACATGAAGGGAATTTCCTCTAGTGCAAAAGAGGTGAAAAATTCAAATTCCATTAAGTTTTGGATAAGAAATCAATTATTTGGTAGTCTCAAAGCTTTCTCTCAGGCATAAAACCCTAGTGCTAGGGTTTGGGAAGGAAATGTGTTCGAATCTCATGTTTTACCCAACAAAAATCTCTAAAAACTTGAAGAAATATCTATAAACATGGTATGAGCATGATGCAAAGAGAATATTTCGTTTTCTTCAAGTGGCTATCAAGAATTTCTTGATAGTATTCAAGGGAATTTGTGTAGTCTTTTGTACATGGTAGTTTCTTAAATGTTTCTTTGAAATTTCTAGTGCTCAATCTCCTCAAAACCATCTATGATTTCCTCAAGGTCCTATTCTTAGATGGATGATTCAAGTTTGAAGTAAAATTCGTGGATGTGAGGTGTTAAGAGGCCATTGCATACATTATGTATATATCGGTAATGGATTAGCTTGCAAAATGTAACTCTTCGGACCTCAATATTATGAAGTTTTACTTGTTGAAGCCTCTAAAACCTTTTGTGCATGTCTTAGTATCCAACTATGTGAATAACCATCTTAACCAATTTTGGGTGAGCAACTTAGTCATCACTACAAAGTGTAGACTTCTAGATCACTTATTTGTTTCCTTGTGAAATTGGATAATGTTAAGCAATCTTGGTACTCGAAGGAATAAAAATCTTGAAGAAGTCAACAATTCATTGAAAGTTACAAATACTTGCTCTGCCCCTCTTTGAGGTTGAATTGGAAGATGAAGAGATAAAATTTGAACAAGTCACAAGAAGTTAAAGTGACATATACAACTATGCCTTGATGTGAAAAGTCAAGGAAGACTAAAAGTATAAAATATCAAGAAAATTAGGAAGTAAAGTGTGGAAAAATAAATATATAATGAGATGAAATAAAATGGAGTAATTTTTTTGAAGACCTAAGACAGAAAAGTGTTAGTGAAGAATGGTTATGAAGATATACATTAACGGACAATATGAAAAATTAGTGAAAAATAGAGATACAATAAGGAAAGTAAGGTTATTTGTAGGAATGCAAAGTGAATATGTGATGAGTTAAGGTGGGAAATGTGTAATGAAGAAGAAATGTAGGATAAAGTGGAGGCTATGAAATAACACACACACACACACACACACACACACACACACACACACACACACACACACACACACACACACACACACACACACACACACACACATGTAAAAATAGAAATTGGGTGCAAGAAAAATTTGAAAGCCTTGAACTATGACTTGGATATGAATAGTTGAGTGTATGCATACAAGTACCGAATGGAGTGTACATGTATTTTAGAGATAAGTACAAGAACAAAAATAAAGTGTTCTAATGTATGAATAAGTGGTTTAGGAACTGCAGAACATGGAGTTATAAAGATGAACTTCTTGTTCCTTTGACTAAGATACAAGCTAAGAACAAGATAGAATGTGTGATAATTTTTAAAGATAAAAATAGATAGCATATTTGAATACCTTGATACTTGATTTTGAGGCCAGAGAACCATATGTGACTGATTTTGAGATGGAGATGAGCTAATAGGAGTATGTGAGCTTGAATCTAACATTTACATAGATAAACCAATTTGAGAAAGGAATTTTGATCCTATAGTTGTCTCGAAAAAAATGATCTTGTGATTATTCAAGGAATTTTCAATGCAAATGAAAATCAAACCTATATGAAACAGAGACTTAGTTGATAATTAGGTGATCTTGAAAAAGTGTAACAGGAGAATATTTGAGAAAATTTTAAATGATGTAAGACTGATGAAGTTGTGCCTTGATTTTGATTTTGATGATTGGGACAGATGAAATTTCAAGTTCGAAGAGGAAAAAGTTGAGTAGCAAAGTGATAAAATCTAGTATCACTATCAGTTGTAGAAGACAAAAATTTTGTGTGGAAAAATCTTTGTTGAAAAATTCTAAGTGGCTACTTAGCATATAGGGGTTCATGACCTCCTTGTAAGTAGTGGCTTACAAAATATCAATTGTAGCTGGTTAAATTCTAGGGAGTTGTTGCTTCCTTGCAAGTTTCATCTTGTAGAAGGTCAGTTTTTGTTGACTAAATAATCTTGGGGTTATTGCCTCAAAATTTGAGTTGTAGCTCAACTTGAAATCATTGTAACACACGGGGAAAATTGTTCAAAGCTAGTTATATGATTTCAGTGGGTTTTATCTCTTTTGGGTTTCCCACCTAAATATTGTGTACTATCTCTCTTTCATGTGTTTGTGTATGGTTTCATATTCTTTCTCCTAACAAGTCTTGTGAAGGTGAAACATCGAAAAGTTTAAGAAGACACTGACTCACCCCCCTCTCAGTGTCCAAGTTTCCAACAACCTATTGTTCACGGTCCATCTTATCTTCCTAGTTTATTTTTTACATTGTCTTCTATTGCATGATAGCTATTTTTTCCAACTCTTGTTACTAACCTACTTTGTTTATATGTGCCTTGGTTTCTTCCATGCACATCCCTTACCCCCGTAGGTATCCACTTCAGATATGCATATCAATATCAGGTCCTCTCCTTTGGATCGCATTCTCCTATAGCCGTCGCATGCACCCCAAATGAGGGGGCATCTATTGGGTGAACAAATCACCCGACAACAAATGCCTTAGAGCTACATTACAACATATTATATTACATAATCAACACATCAATAGAGTTACATATTAGCTCAAAATTAAAATTGGGCCCAAAACACAAAGCGTATTAATGGCGCCTTGATCCGGAAAGTAGTAGTGGGCACTTATGTGCCTTGTGGGAGCTTATGTCCTAGGGGAAAAAATTCATTTTCTCACTTCATCACAGATTTACAATAGTTTTCATACCAGCTCTCTAGTATTAGGCACTTGCCTCCCATTACGTAATTAGTCTATCGCTTACATTTCAATTACAATCGAATAATCATAACAAAAGGAAAAATCAAGGATGTACCATCTGCAATGGTGCTTATTTGGTAATCGTTATGGAAGGAGAGAAAATATAGACCTATTTCCCCAATACTCTTCTCAAAAGTGCGAGATTTCCCAAAAAACTCACCTTTGGCATGAGATTGCCCAAAAAACTCTCTTGGCGTAAGATCTCCCAAAAAAACCTCTCTTGGCATGAGATTGCCAAAAAACCTCACCATCGACATTCAAATCTAGTAACTCCAAGAAAATAGGACAATTTTATATCTCATACTCTCTTAGATATCAAGTGTACACTTTCCTTTTACACAATTTTACACTCTTTACTTACTTATACAAGTATTACTCTGATTTTTCATATATAGAACTTTGACTAATCTCTCATTCTTGTTTTAGAGGTTTTCCTTAATACACAACAAGAAGTGTCTCACATCAACTATAACAACAAGCTACTACGAATACACTTCACACATAGGGTCTAATTCCCTCTCCTAATCTCCACACTTCACATTGTGATCACTTCACGCTTCACTTGTCCACTCGGCACCCTAATGGCTACACCCTTCTCTATAAGATCATGTTAGGTTGTGGAGTCTGTTTTTCATGTGTGAAAATGTTGAAGATTGTACACTAAGAGTACTTGCACACTTTCCACAGCTTGTCTCACTAGGTTCGGCCTCAAAAAAATGTGATCTTCTCATATGGGCGGGATTTTTGACCCATAGGTTTATGGGACGGTTTTGGCCCATGGTTTTGATACCCACGGTTTTATAAAACTACTTAAGAAGTTGTCTACTTATGTGGTTTTGTGCATATGGTAGGGTTTATGTAACATTGCAGATGTGTTTGAATTTGGGTGTGAATTTTGTAGAGTTTGTTGAGCATAGCTCCAAACAGATCTGGGTATTGTATTGAGAGAGTGGTGGCTTGTAATAAAATATGAGCAAGTGATTCTTGGTGGACGTATCCCAAATTGGGTGAACCACGTTAAATACTGTCTCTTTGTGTTGTTTTATTTTTATTTTGCACTTTTATTTGAGATCTGTAATATTTTATGCATATTAGTTTATATTGTTGTGATTCGTGAGGGATTGTTCATAATTTTTCCCTTATTTCCTAATAGATCATAAGGTACACATATTCTATCTACTTTATGCCATCAAGTATGCACTAAATAGCATAAAGTCGAGAAAATGTGGACATAACATCAAACACATGGGTACATTTCTAGGTCTTGGAGCATACTAGTATATACATGATTCCTAAGCAAGAAAACTAGTAATTGACAATGTCTTTTTGGTATTTTTATTTTCTCTTTTTGGTATTTTTATTGACCTTACACACCCTACAACACTTGTTGGTATTTGACTAATTTATATTTTATGGCCTCAGACACTAGTGCCCATTTAGGAAAGAAGCACCCAGGTGCTCCTGTCCCTTCTGGGCACTCTTGGCCCTCTCTAGCCCTTTCTCACTCTTTTGGGTCTCTTTTACTTCTTGGGCATATTTTACACTTTTGGGTCGTCCTTTCAGTTGTCAATTATGAAATTCAAATAAGGGAATCATATATATACATAGTTATAGCTCTTAAATAAGGGGGAAAACACTAGCATTATATATTATCACCTAAGATTTCATCCAAAGGCACAAGAAAATTACAAAGCATCCATATTGTACATTCAATCAAGGGATAATGAATTCTGATTTAATTTAATTTGAATTAAATCTAATTTCAGAGTAACTGATGTACAAATGATAAAGTACAGTAATGACATAAGAAAATTAAGATGTAAAGTATGAAACCCTAAGAAAAAGAGAGAAAAGATGACTTAGCTATTATCTATGCAACTGAACTGATCCTGGGGGGCGAAATTATGAATAAGATGTAAAAATCTTGATCTCGAACTTTGTAAATTTTGGAGCTCACAAACAAGGCTGGGAAGGGGCGCCCACAAGAGAACAGGTTTTCCTAGGAGTTAACGATCGGATCTAGGCACCCATGACCGCGTAACATCTCTCGGATCTAGTTTATGTTATGTCACAAGGGTGTCGAATTATTCCCTTTTGATTGCTTGATAATCACTCTTGGATTGTCAAAGGTATCTGTAACCTACAAAAGAGATGTTCACCTGCACAAGCCCACAAACCGCATCAAACCTAAAAGGAAAATGTAGAATGGGGAGTTAGACTGACCTCGACGGTCACCCCGAGAGTGAACTTACGACTAATCGTTGCACTACATCTCAAACTCCATGTAGTTCTTGTGAGTGTGTGTAGAAATTATGCCCTATGATGCCCTTGTGCAAGTTGCACTTGATATCGGGCTATAGATAGAATGTAGTAAAATGTGTGGATGGAATAGAATGAACTTCCCCTTCATATGTTGTGTATGTAGAGTTGATGCAACCTTTGTCCCTTGAATGGATGTTAGATGGATGCCTTGGAGTGCTTTAGGTTCCTTTTGAATGCAATCTTAGGTGATGATATTAATGCTTAATGTTTTTTCCTTGATTTTGAACCTATGTATTTGTATGATTCCCTTGTTTGAATTTTTAATTGACAACTGGAAGGCCAACCCATAAGTGAAAAAGATGCCCAAAAGATAAAAGAGACCCAAAAAGAGTGAGTAAGATAAGAAAGGGTCAGGGGCACCCAATAGGGATAGGAGGGTCTGAGCACTACTATCCTAGCTGGGTGTTGGTGTCTCGAATCTATAAAATATAATTACGTAAAGTTGTGACTTGGCTATAGCATGTGTAAGACCAAATAGAAAACAAGAGACAAAGAAAAGAGACCAAAGATAGTTGTCAATTACTAGTTTTCTTTATTAGGAATCATGTAAATGCTAGCATCCTTTTAGGACATAGAAATGTACCCAAGTGTGTGATTTAGTGTCTACAACTATATCACCCCCGCATACACAACATAGGAGGGAAATTCTATTCTATTCCATCCCACACATTCTATACATTTGCTATATTCTAAATCTAGCCACCGCCATTTTTGAACTTGCGTAAGGGCATCCTAGGGCATCATTACACACACATTCACGCAGAACTATATGGAGTCTGAAATGTAGTGTACTTCTTGGTACTAAGTTCACTCTTTAGGTGACCGTCGAGGTCGGTCCGACTCCACATTTTGCATTTTTATTTTTAGATTTGATGTGGTTTGTGGATATGTGCAGCTAGGTATTTATTTTTAGGTTACATGTGTGAACAACGACATTAGGAAAATCCAGAGTGACAAACAAAGATCAACAATGAAGCTCCTCCTACACAGAAAAGATCAGAACCTAAGCATCTAGGTGAGCACTAATGCTTAGATCTAGTGACTAGTGCCCAAGCACTCCCTGTCCTCCCGTGGCACTTGAACTGTCTTGCACATTTATAGGTTTCAAGACCTCCGGTGAGCCTTGATGATGATGTTTCTAGTCTGTTTCAGCTATTCACTGCCTATATCACTCGAAATCAGCAAAGTCCCCCCTCTCTCTCTTGCTTAGGGTTTCATATTAGTGCATGCTTGTTTCTGTCAATTTACTATATTTTATCACTTGCATATCATACACTATAGTACTTACTCAGAAATATAAATTTAATTCAATTAATATTAAATCACCACCCTAAACACAAAGAACACTCCACTGAGCCCAAAAAGTTCCCTTTTGAAGAATACTTTCCCTTATTTTCATGTAGAATCCATTTTATAAAATCCCCAAATACTTGTGACACAATATGATATGTTTATAACCCTTAGCTAATTTAGGAAAATATAGTACAAAAGGATTCAATGCAATAAGGAGTTTTCTTTCACGTTGGAAGAAAAATGCTTGGCATGGCAAAGATTCAAACTCTAAAATTTGGGATCTAGAAGTTGGCTTCAAGGGTTACCGCTTGCAAATTATTTCCAAGTGAAGCTCTTCCCATTACATTTTAGTCATTTGATGGCATATACAAGGACTAAGTTGTAACTATTCATTTAAATTGGTTTAGTATTTTCGATCCAAGTGCTAACAAGTTTCCTTGGTGGGAATTTAATCGCATGTCCCACACTTATTCCATGAATTACATTATTCCTCTCCAAATAATAGTTTCCATCAAATAGTTGATGAAATGTATAGTTGCAATGAGTGACATCCAATAAACAATTATCTAACTATAAGGAACACCTTTGGTGTAATAAAATTTTGAATGTCAAAATTTTAAAATTGAAATACATAGAAACAATGCACATCGAAACTCATTTTAAGTATAAGGTATGTTTGTAATTTGGATTTGATCTATTATTTGGTAAACAAATAAACTATTCATTGAGTTCAAATCCCACAAATAGGTAAATGGTATGTTCTATGTCAAGAAAACTTAAACACTTCCACACACACAAATGTATGTACATACATACATACATACATACATACATACATTCATACATACATAAGTTTGAGACACACCCAATACGGTGTTTTGATATAGATCTACATTTTCAAATCAATTGATCTAAAAAATTTCAACCTATAATATTCTAGTTATCGTGTGGGTGCGTGTGTGTGTGTGTGTGTGTGTGTGTGTGTGTGTGTGTGTGTGTGTGTGTGTGTGAGAGAGAGAGAGAGAGAGAGAGAGAGAGAGAGAGAGAGAGAGAGCGAGCTAATCATACAAAAAAAGTGAGTACATATGAATGATATTCTAATCGTCATATTGGCCTCGACCGAGAAAGCTAAAGATCAACATACAATTTTCTATACAATATATCTTTGGAATAAAAAGGAGATATAAAACATATCACATACTAATAAACCATAAGATATATTTACATAACAAGAGCCACAAAAATAAGAGCCAGATTTATAGTTCTGAGTTGTAGACAATGATAAGAGTTAACGCCCACCCCCTCTTTGCCCCCCACAATTTTTAAAAACATTCACATACTAATTATTCTCGTACTTTAAATCTTTCATGTCTTACATTGCATTTGAATTCTTTCACATAAACAAAATTGAAAAATGAAAATTAGTTTTGTTGGCTGCAACACACTGGAGTGAATGATAAATGGAAAGCCACTTCACTGGCTTTAACACAAAGTATAAATCTAGCGTAGCAAACAACTGAAAAGAGAATCTCTACAGACTACGTGACTATGCAGAGCATTAGATTGTTGAAAATAAATTCACAATAAAGTGGATTCCATGGCTAGAGGGGCCAAAGTGGGGAGAATTTTTTTACGGTAGCATAGGACATTGACAGTAGAGGCCTAAAAAAATCTTCTTTTAGAGTTTTTGTATCAGGGAAAAATATAGTCTCTTTGACTGTACAATTTGCATAAAATAATTGAACAGTAGCACAAGCAATTCTTTTGAACACAATGGATTAAATGCCTTCTTCAATAAAATAGAATTTCATCCTGGACAGTAACTACCTCCTACAATATCAAGCAATTCTCACTGCTTGAGTTTACATTGCCATTTTATATCCCTATTATGGTGAATCATATTGGTGTTTGGATGAACAGTCCCTAATCTTAACAAGCATTGAAAATAAGAGAGTTGTTAAATTTAGAGAATACATCACCTCCAAACTATTGCGTAAGTTACCTAAGACCTAATCCACCCTTGTTTATCACCCCCAACTTATATGTATTTTCTACATATTTAAAAATAAAATAAATTATGGCTTAATAACTTCAAAACTGATAATAATGTAATATGAAAAACAACTAGGAGTTGTTGGCTTCCAATTAAACCTATTGATTTGGATTTCAAAACTCCACTGCTCACTATGTCCAATTTAAACGTTTCCATAATTTAAACTAGCAATTTTCCATTTTTAAAAAATTACTACAATTTAATAACCCCAAAACTAACCTGACAAAATAAAAACAATATAATACGTTTGTTTTTAAAAAAACTGTGGGACAATGCATTATTTTTGTCCATCCAAACTTACGCATTGTATAACAAGTTTTACACGTTAGGCAGCAAATGTTATATTATACTACTTTCAAGTTAAATAATGGTGTGTTTGGGAAAAAATAGTTTGTATTTTTTATTGTGTGTAAATATATAATTTATGGGAAAAACGTTTATTGGTGTTGATGTTTATGAATTAACGTAAATTAGTATTAAAATAGTATTTTTTATTTTGTTTCAACATGCTAGCATTAAGTAGTATATCAAACCGGTCAACAATATAAATTAATATTAAAAATTATTTGGCATTTTTGTTCAACATATTTAATCTTAGGAAAAATCATATTTCTTAAAAAATTCGCCATGGAGTCTAGCAGACGGGAAAGGAGTTCCATCGCTAGCACTGCTGCCATGCGGCTTGAGGATATGCGGATGGTCACAAAATGGTTGTACTTCGACGTCATTTGCCCGCTAATCCCCAACATCCATTTACTTGTGGCATGTCGATGCGGGAGGCCTCATTCTCATTTAGAGGTCTTTCGATATTTAATTAAGTAATTTATCAAATCGGTCACCAATATAAATTAAGTAGTTTATCAAAATGGTCACCAATATTAAGTAGTTTATCAAACTGGTCACCAATATAAATTAATATAAAAAAATATTTCTCATTTCTGTTCAACATACTCAACCTTACATGTTTGTTCAATATACTCAACTCATTGTAATTTATCAAAGTGAAAACTCGGTCACCTGGATAACATAAATTAATACAAAAAATATCTCATGTCATCTTTCAACATACTCAACTTCAAATAAATTAACACAAAAAAATTTTCTTATTTGCTTTCAACAAACTCAAACTTACTTAAAATAGCTTATTAAAAACTCCATACAAACGTAGGATTACTCATGCCAGTTTAAATTCCACAGACTTGATGTAACCCGTTGCATTCATGAGCATGCATGTAATTACTTACACACATGTATGCATAGTTATTATATTTAACATCGAAAGAAACTTGAAAATTTCTTAGTGTAGCAGCTCTAAGTCCCTTAAACTGCTTGGTCTCAAGACGTGATTAAAAATATATCATTTCATTTCATATCGCAAAAATTCTAGAATTGTATACAAAATGAGCACGTAATTGTGTACTTAACTAAAAGTTGGCAAGCCTAAGTTTCACGCACATTAACAATGTGATCAGTAAAACTTGAATTTGTGAACTATAGTTTAGACAAATCATCTACTATGGCACCATAATATTTTAAAAATTGTTTTTGTTAAAATTTAATGTTATTAGTATGTGCCTAACATTTACACAAAGTACATCCAAACTAATTTTGAGAAAGTATAATTACGTGCTTCTTGCATACTCAAGTAATATCATATTTTATAATGAACATTAAAATAACCTCATACCTATACTTTCCTTCCAACATGCGTCCTCAACATCCACACTTATAACTGTGAGAAACAAGATTATGTTTGCAGATAGTCTACTTTCTCTCAGTTATATCTTCCTCTTCTTCACACAATCTCTGAATGCTCAGAACTGTAATACAGGCTTCAGGGCCATTCAGGCTTCACCAACACTCTTCTCATGCCTGCAAAACTTACCGTCAAATGAAGAGATCTATTATTTTGTTTGTTAACAGAAAGGCATCCATGGCCCATCACCTGCAGGCTGCTATCTTCCACCGATCATACTGCAGTGCAGCAGTACAAGAAAAGAAGTTTTTCCGTGTCATCAGTTGTGCTTTCTGAAACAGACTTTTCAAACACTAAGTGCTCTGTAAAATTGTACATGTTTATGATTGGCTTGTTTGATATTCATTTAGTTTGGTATTTATTGGGCATGCTTGTCAGGAAATGTTTTTCAAGCTAGAATCCTTAGTTCAGGGAAAAAAATCTGAAATGTTTTAGCATTTGTTAGTAAATGAATATTAGTTTAGTTGTTTATTATCATTATCATTATTATTGGAAAAGTAAAGGGTTCGTGAATGTCGATCGAATTAGAGTTTAGGAGAGTAAGGGTTCGGCCAGTGCTACATTTCTAGAGCAGTGTTAAATTTTGTTGACAATTATTTATATTTTTCAAACAATTTTTAAGTGACAATCATTTTTGGAAAAAATAAAAATGTGTTATTTATATATTATTAATAAAATATATAAAAGATTATTCTGTATTTAATTAATTATTATATATGTGTGCCAGAATTTAATTTATATAAAAATGATGATTATATTTTAATTATGTAAATAGTATATGAAAGTTATTTCAAATATTTAACAATTAAATTTATGAATATTGTTTTAACGTCATCATATTTAATATAAAAGTAATTACCAAAATACAAAAAAATTGAAAAAATATTTTTATTAATATTAAGTAAAAATTTATATAATTTAAATTAACAATTAAATACTTTAAATAGTATTTTAATATTAATTTATGTTAACATATGAACAAGTTTGTTATTTTTCAACCAATAGAAAGATAATGGTTATTTACGGTGGCTGTATTCTTTAATATATAAAAACTTTAAAATCTCTATAAAATATGCAATAGAAATTGGGGTTGCATCTTAATATTATTATGATAGTTTAAAGTGGTTCACAACTATCTATATATATATATATATATATATATATATATATATATATATAAAGGTTTAAATCTTCTACATTTTATTAGTATAGGAAGATTAATGTTGTGAGAAAACTTGCCATTGATAAATTATAAATAACATTTTAGAATGTATGATCATATTTGAGTGACATTTTTATTGTTCTGACAATCACTTAACTTATCAAGATTATCTATTTTATTCAAAAATTTATTATAATTTTTGTAAAAAACATACTTTTCTATATAACATTATTTTTCAAAATATGAAGAACAAAATAAAAAGTGGTTATATATACACACTAAATTAACTATATTTAATCATAAATAAAATTTGAATTTAATTAAAATCTAATAATATATATCAAATTTAATTATAGAAAAGAGATCATTTGGACCATAAGAAAATATTAAAATATAATAATATTAAATAATTTAGCGTTAGAAGCATAAATACTATGAATTGAAATCTAAAGACAATTGTTGATGAGATGTGAGAGGCAACAAGTCTATCTAGAAAGGCATATCATCTATCGAAAAGAAAGACCTAAAAATTGTGCAAATCAAATTTGTTCAAATTTGATCAAAGGTATAAAGATCCCATAAACTTATGAAAACATGATTTTATGAAAATTGGAGTGTTTGTTCTAAGGTAATCCTAATTATGTGAATACTTTTTTGTGCCCTTAACTTTAAAATCCTCACTTGGAATCTTTAGTTCTACCACGAATCAATGAGAATACATGATATCCACCTTTATCAATTGGTGATACCCATAAAAATGGATGATAGTAATATATTCCTATGTTATCCCTCTTTTATCATTAAGTTCCTCGAGAAAACTATAATCCACCTTTATCGATTGGTGATACCCATAAAAATGGATGATAGTAATAGATTCCTATGTTATCCCTCTTTTCTCATTAAGTTCCTCATAAATTGATAAAACCACAAGCAATAGATGATGCATGTCAACAATCAATCTAGTGTGTGCAAGTGTCCCAATCCTTACCTTTCAATGCATTCAAAGACAATTGGTAGAATCTAGAATGAATATCAAAATACTTGAACTCAACTTTTGGCATATAGATGCTTCTTGAAAAAAGTAATTATGCTCTTATAACTTCAATATCCCCTTGTATGAAAAAATATTCAATATAATTGTTTCCATTCCTCTTTAATGCACATATGTATTTATAATCTTATTGAACTCAAATTAATACCCTAGTGGTGTACAAAATGAATCACATTAATAAGGGAAGCCAACAAATAAAGAAACAAATGACTTAGAGAAACCAACAACAAGGGGCTCACATGATAACTTACCATAAATGCATGTACAAATCTAGTCAAAACTATATAAAACTAGTCAAGACTTTAGACCAAGCCAACAAAAAGGGAAGGAGAGATAAAAATTGAGAGAAAGAAAGAAAATAAAAACACCATACATAGAAAATGACAAACATGAAGGTAAATGCTGCCAATAAGAGGAGAAAGAAACAAGGGACACAAAGGAAAGTTGACAAAGGGTCAACAACACAAAAAAAATCAAAACAAAAGGGCAACAACACAAAGGAACATGCACCAACAAGTTCCTAACTTGAACCAATAATCATTAAACACATGAATAAAATAAGATTAAATAAATTATAGTTCCATGTTAGAATCAATGGTGTCTATATAATGCCCCACTTTGATGTGTGTGTGTGTGTGTGTATGTGCGCGCGCAGCGTGTGCGTGTGTGCATGTGTGTTTGCACATACATGCCAACTTAAATACAAAAATACTTATCTAAGAATAATTTTTATTGTCTGTCGAAACTCCATATATCAAGAGTTACTAAACATAGTAAGAGAACAAAATTATTCAAAAGGAAAGAGAAATCGCCTTATCTCTCAAGGGAGGAGTGAAGATTTTGTAGCTAGTACTCATGCTCTTGTGTATAAAAACATAAGCTCTTGTAAACACAAAATATGTGCTAGTAAAACCCTAACCACAAATAAAAATTGTAATTAAAGGAACTATTTAGGTCTAAAAGAGACAAGATATGAACAAATATACATGTTTATGCCCAATTGGTGGGAAAGCATTTGAAATGTGTTGAAAATGAAGGGAATGTTTTTGTAATTCATGGCACAATTTTTTTGATAAATCTAGGGGTAAGTGTATAAAGACGTGTTACAAAAAGGGGATCTTAAGTGGACATGTTTTTCCTAAAAATTGTGAAAATTAAGTACTTTCATTGATTATTTGAGGTACTTACACTCAAAATTTAAACAAGGTATAAAAACATGAATTGTTGCATTTAGAGTCTAGTTTTAAAATCACTAATGTTTTATGAAAATGGTGAAGTATAGGTGGTAGAACTAGTTAAAATTCAAGGAAGTAGTCATGCTTTTAGATAAAATGTAGTTGATAGTTGACCCATTCGATCATCACTTTTTCGCATCATTTATTATATTTCTAAATCCTTCAAATGGAATGTTAGATAAAACTATCTAATATGTTATGGATATTACTTCTAATTGTTATTGTAAATATATATTTAAAATGAATTTCTAGTTGAACATTTTCCCCATAACTACCTCAAAATCAATTGAAAATTAGAATGTTCTTTTTAATTTGTATAGAAATTAGGTATAATATATGATGGTAATTTTTTTCAAATTTGGATGTGGGCATCAAAAGTTACATATACAAAGTTAGACATGTACCTTTACTATATAATGGCATAGGAAGACATATTTACAAATATTTAAAGTTAGTATTGTTATAGTTGTCAAAAATTCAAAAACTTGTATCATCGAAAAACATGACAAAAAAATTTCATCGTAGTCATGATTTTATGAAATTTGTATATAAAATCCATAATTACCTCTATGCTAGAAGTTTAAATTTGACATTGAAAACATTACATGTAGTAAAATGATAGGTCCATTCCTTCAGCTTAAAAATATGAGCCATTTCCAAGCCTAAAGGGTTGCCTAGGGAAACTAAGCAGAAGGTAATGCGTAGATATTATATATTGAATGCAATAAAATTGGTTCCCAATGTATCTTTTCACATGCTTCTAGAATTCTTAACCTACTCTAATTTTTATCTAGAATTGTGCAATGTAAAGATAGATTTTAATATATTCCTTATGCTTGATTACATCTCTTTTTTATCTCCAATATTTTGACCCCACTTTGATTACTTCTCTTTTATTTTTTCTCTAGAGAACATCCCGACCCTAGACTCTAATCACATCTCTTTTGTTTTTTCTAATTTCAATTGTATATTATATTGACAATTTTATATTTTTATATTCTTTAATTAAGGTTCATGGGTTGTGGGTCACGTAGTAGCATGATGATGAAATTGAAGAGCCAAACACGTGACCAATTAGAAGTGGTAAGAGATTAGAGAGAGAGAGAGAGAGAGAGAGAGAGAGAGAGAGAGAGAGAGAGAGAGAGAGAGAGAGAGAGTGAATAGTGAATGTGAAGAATTCAAGAAATTAAATGTATGCCATCTTGAAGTATTTGGTGCAAATTTTATCACATTACAACACAATAATTATTGATTATAATCCAAATATAGTCAATTACATACATAGGCATAGTGTATTTCTTAAGATGAGGAATTAGGCATGATTACAAACCTACAATATCTCTCCATCATACTAATTATGCGAGTTGTTAAAATAAATAACTTAAAATCTATTTTCAAACTCATATTTAACTAAGTATTATAACCAATATTAATAAAGAACTAATTCCTAACATTTCGCTTAGTGCGAACATGGTAGAAAAAGAATTACACTTATATTATAGCATGTCGAATCTTCTTTCTCTTCATCTTGATTTCCAACAAAGTTGCATTCTCAAATATGAATTTCACATATGGATTCAATTACCACCCGGGTATGAATAGGCATCCACTCATTTGTTCATTCTCCACATCTAGAAATGGTTTTCCACATGAGTGACCAAAAACCCAAACACCCAAAAGGTTAATAGCATAACCAACAACTTAAAAATCAAAATGCTTTTAATCGGGTAAACAACAACCTACAAGGATGATTTCATAAGACAACTAACAACCTAAACATGAAGATGGTTTTAACATGAAAACCAACAACCTACAAAGATGGTTTTATAGGATCATCAACAACATGAACAAGTATCATGATGTTGTAGTGATTTGTGCATTAGTTTTTAATTATATCTTTACATCGGGAGATTACAAAGGAGTTTCTCACTTATTACTTCATATAAGATGCTAAAAACATGAAAACTAAAAATAAGAACGAAGTCCTCGTCATCTCCTGTAGCCTCATCACATGATCATTGGCACTCAATCTTGCACATGGTAACTAGGTTTCATTCACACTAGACTCCAATCTCGAAATAGTCATTCACTTTATTCATCGTTACTACATTGTGTGGACATGTTGTTAGCATCTTGCAAAAGGACACTAGTTGTCCTCCAACCTACAATATTTTAATCTTCTAATATGATGTGTTGCTTACTCAGAAAGATGGTATGTGATGCTCAAGTGTATAATGTTTCTAAGAGAAAATAACCCCCTATAAAATTTGACATTAAAATGCTTCAATAGAAATGTTGATATCCACTAGAAATAGGTTGATTTATAAATAATTATTTCTAAAACTAACCTAACAATTTTGATATAACATATCAAATTATAAGAAACAATTTCTTTACTAACTCTAATGATTGATGACACTATTACACATTAAATAGCAAAAAAATTAAAATTGACTCCAAATTGATATCAAGGCAAGAGTAATGTTGTTGAATGGACAATAGAAACTCACATATGCATAAATATCATTTATGAATTGGACAATAGAGTCTCATATTTAAATGCTCTACAAAGTCAATCCACGACACACATCTACAATGCACACAAATGTAGCTTGGCATGTTATAAAATACCTCACACTACTTATTACCATATATATTGTAGATAGGAGTAAAAGTTAAGTGGATAGAAAAGAAAATCCTAGAGAGTTCAGTAGTGAGTGATAAGAATTTTCTCATATTTAGACCAAATAAGAAATCAATCAAGTTAAGAAAGTCTTCCAAAATAGCACCTCACTATGTTGGGTCGTTTGATGTTATAAAATTGATCAAACTAGTGGCATATAGACTTCCGCTATCTCTATCTCTATCCTAATTACACAATGTTTTTCAAGGGTCTTTATTGAAAATATAGTACTCTAATATTTTTCATGTTATTGATTGGAAATATTTGTAGGTAGAGGTAATGGGAGTTTAAATTATCGAGCCCCTATGGCTGTTTGAGGTTCACAAGCTTCATGAATGAAACATATAAGTCTTCCACTGCAAGTTCTAGTGGGGTCAATATTCAGAAGAGAGCGTTAGCTAGGACGACTATGAAGAAGTCCAAAATACATCCATGTTTTTTCATTAGTTGCATCAAGGCATTGTTTCCTATTAGAGGGGAAGGATATCACATCCCAAAAATGAGAATTTATTATTTTTACTATATTTTTATAATTAGGTGGTAGGACAACCATAGAGCCAATATATTATTATTGATTACCCTATTGATTAATACTTTTGTGAAGTGTTTTTCATGAAAACATTTATTTTCATCAATTGAATAATTATTAAATGGCTATTAATTATTGAATTACAGTTATGGATCAAAGAAATTAAGAAATTATAAGCTTAACTACGGTAGGTTACACCAAAACATAATACTTGGATCTTAGTGGTCTTTGGGATTTTGTAAATTTGAAATATTTTGTGCAGATTTTATCACATAACAACATAATATTTATTAATTATTATTCAAATGTAGTTGATTACACATATAGGCCTCTTGTATTCCTTAAAATAATGAATTAGGCATGATTACATTCTAACAAAGTATCTTTCTATCATACTAACTACGTGAGTTGTTAAAACAACTTAAAATATATTTTCACACTCATATTTAATTAATTATCATAACCAATATTAATGAAGCACTAATTCCTAACACATCTATCCCTAATTATCTTTCTAAATTCAATTCTACATCACCTTTGAATGCAATGCTAAATTTTGATGAATGTTCTCTTACAATTTTAATTCTAAATTCAATTCAAAATGTCATACCAAGCTATGTTGTAAGTCCACATTCGAACTTTTAAGTTTTTAATTTTGATATTATTGAAAATATACAAGTTAATTCATCCCCTAAAACACATAATGAACAATCTAACAATGAAGATAATTCAATGGAAAAATCAAATGAAGAAAGTAACAATGAAGATCATTCAATGGAAAAATCAAACGAAGTAAGTAACAATGAAGATAATTCAATGGAAACATCAAATGAAGAAAATAATAAAGAAAACAATAATGAATCACAAAATGGAAAATGTTTTCCATGAAGAACACTAGCTAGGATTATGCATAGGAAACCCAAGTTTTTAATTGAAATTGATGATTTTTTGCCACCATTGGTTGATAAAATTTTTAGACATAATTCAAATAGAAATGATAATAAAATATAAAATATCTTTGCTAAAGTCAATGACACTCAAAAAATGTCAATTATTTTTGTTGAAATGAAACTATAGAAAATGAGACCTACTATGAACACCCTTGGACTAAGGATGTCTAATATTAATGGTCAAAACAATGAGATTTTAATAAATTTAAAAGATGCAAAACAATTTACGAATAATGTGGGTCGAAGTATCGACCTATGGGTAAGTGCACCAAGTTGGGGGGCCAAAAAAGGGGTCATAAGTGGACATCATATTGCAAAAAATAACAAAATCTCAACTTGTAAGGATTCTTAGCAATGTGTGCACTCAAAATTAGAAAAAATTATATAAATATGAATTATAGCATCCAGAATCTAGTTTCTAAACTACTAAAATTTTTTTAAAACGGACAAGTTTAGCTATATTAAACACTCAAAATTCAATAAATTGGTGTTTTATTTGAAAAAAACCTATAAGATTGTAGTCTGTTTGCCCGCAATTTGGATGACCAAAACTTCATATATATATATATATATATATATATATATGATATATATATATATATATATATATATATATATATATATATTTATTTTTTTTTTATTTTTTAATGAAAATTTAGATGTTGTTGTCTATCTTGGAATAGATTTTATTTTGTATTTTTTTTAATAATTTTTTCCGTGAAAGTGGTTTGAAAACATAAAGAAAACGAAGCACTTTCCGTTTTCCGCCATAACTTCATCAAAAAATATCAAAATCAAATACTTTTTTTAACGTGTATAGAATTTTTCATTGTTGGGATGGTATAGGTTTTATCACATTTTGATAAGTGAAACAAAAGTTGCAATCTTAAACGTAGACATGAACATTCATGAGAAAAAGTGTCTTAAAGACCTACTATTAGTAAAAAATTATAAAATGATATTTATCATATTATATTCACTTTAAAATCAATATTTCTACGAAGCTAATAGTCTCCCCTACGCGATGGTACCATTTTTGTGACATGTTTTTGATTTTTCGGCATGGTTCAAGTTCATAAGAGAAAATTTGATTTTTTGGCCTTTCACATGCCATAATGACCTCCCAAAGCTCAGGTTTAGGAAAATAGATATTTCTTGAGCCTTGAGGGTTAGATTTGATGATACAATTAGGACCGCAATCATGGTTCTAAATTGACCTATTGGTAAAAGAACTGTGATCGCAGTTTATAAACCGCGATCACGGTTCTTAGAATCATATTTACATGAATCCCAACATCCAATTCACCATGTGCTTTTATTCTCTGACCTGACTATATGAATTTCTGTGAAATTATGCCACCTTCTGCACTTTTTTCTTATCATCAGAAGCTATTTTTTTACTATTTTTAAGGTTCCCTGCATTGTTTGGAGTTTTCCTACATCGATTGAAACATCATGGGAGATAAAAAAACAAAGTTCAAAAAGGAAATCAATAAGTAAAAAAACACTAGAGGAATTAGAGGCAAAAATATTACAAAATTTGGAGTGAATGCGGAAACTTTGTGAATCAAGAAGAGGTTCATCTTCAACCCCTACTATTGTAAGCAATGAGGAACCATGTAATATTTTGTTGCTAATGTTGAAGATGAATTAAATACTCATGATGAACATGAATTAAATACTTTTGATGTAGTTGATGTTGAAATTAAAGGAGATAATGAAAATGTGAATTGGAAAATTCATTTTGAAATCTGTAGACAACCAAAAATTGGCAAAAAAACTCTTAGAATTTTATGAAAGAGACCTAATTATATTATTGAAATTGATGAGAACATTTTGAAACCAATGTCTGGAAAAAATTTTGAACAATAAATCAGAAGAAAAGCCACTGAAATTTGGGATAATCATTTTGAAATTTTAAATGATTCCCAAAGATGTCGATTATTGGTTTGTTTGATGAAATTAAAAAAATGATACCTAGATTAAAAACCTTAGGATTGATAACATCTAATATATGTGGTCAAACCTCTACAATTTTGAAAACCTACATGATGCATATCACACTGTTGGTGTCAAGAGATGCACAATGGATAGTAATTTTGTGCGTCGTGTACTTGCTTACTAGTGTTGTAAGTGAATCAACAAAAAACAATGTTTGATTAGGAAAACAAGCTAAATGTTGAAAGTTAATTGAAAAACTCTAATGAAAGTAATTGAAAGGCGTAATATCCTTCAATCACCCAATAACACTGATTTTTGGGCATTTTTGCTAAAGCACCGTGTAAAGAAAAAGATATATTTGATGCTATAAGAGAAGTTGTTTAATTTTGGCATGATAACACCCGAGTTTCACCTAATACAAGAGTTGTTGTAAAATAGAGAGTTGGTTCTAGAATAATTTGAACCACATCCAAAACATTTCTTAGATATGACTCAAACTCAATTTTTTTCGTAAGTTTGAACAGGAGCATCCAGAAATTAAAATTAGTCAACGTTTTATTTGAAATGTTGAAACCATTCTATGTGAAAATAAACCACACTCGCACCACTTGTTGTTGTAGGTAACATGTTTAATTTGTGATGCATTATGGTAATTTTTGAAATA
Organism: Taxus wallichiana var. yunnanensis; assembly: GCA_018340775.1. Lineage (NCBI taxonomy): Eukaryota > Viridiplantae > Streptophyta > Pinopsida > Cupressales > Taxaceae > Taxus > Taxus wallichiana. The sequence goes on from CM031242.1 coordinate 1,008,885,163, forward strand.
TTCGTTCTTATTTGTATTCTAAAACTATGTTACCGGAATGTGGTGTTGAAGTTCCACCAATATCTTCCAGGATTTCATTCCTACAATATTTTTGAAAGATAAGTTGAACAAATTTTTTTATAGTGAATTTTTAGATGGAAGTTGTGGTACGCACAACGGATTACCTAAATTGGAAAGTTGTATCCATAAGAAAATTGGAGGTGCAATAGAACATAATTTAGTTTGGTCTAATAAATATAAATCAGTACCATACCAATTGAAAGATGGAAAGGAGTCTAAATAGTGTGAGCTAGTTACAGAACATATACCTATTTTTCAATTTATGAGAAAATTTAAAGATGAAATTATTTATGAGTATGTTAGGCATACACACAGATCTCGATGGTTGGATGAACAATTCAATATATGCAAGGAAACATTTCCTATTTGTACTATTGTTTCAGTGGTTGATTTTACAAATAATTACATGTTGTAACCACAAATTGAGGTTCAATCACAATATTATAACTCAAGACATGTTTCCATTTTTGTGCATATAACATTAATACATTCTCTTAACAAGATGAGAGAATGATCAATTTTTTAAAGAGAGTACCACTTTTATATTAGTGATGATCGGACTCATTCTACTCGAATTTTTGCAAGGTTGTTTCAGTTATTTTATCAAAACTTGTCCGATAGGGACATCCACTTCAATCAACATTAAATATGATCAGATAATTACACTTCTCAGTTTAAGAATGCACGAATGTTTTATTGGATGATGAGGATGCAAAGCAAGATGGGTGTGCAACATATTTGGAGTTTCACCGAGGTGGACATGGAAAAGGAGAGCATGATGGTACGGGGCATGTGTAAAAAGAGCTCTTGTAATAGAAGATTTAAAGTACAAAGATGGTGCTAAATTAAAAAATGTAAAGAGCATAGTGGAATTATGTATTGACAACATGGCTCGTGGTTCTCAAGAAAATTCAACTGATTCGTAGATATTTTTCGTTGATAGAGGAACAAAAAAAATTGCTAAGTACGAGGATTATATGGTACTCACAGTGGTCCAATGATCTACACTCATTTTGTATCTCAAACGCTACTTTGTGTGTATATTGTATCAAATTTTCCACTCTTTGAGTGTGATTCGCAAGAATGGGTGGCTGGATGGATTTGTAGACTCTAACTCGCTTCCTAGTTATCAAATTCCATAGGCATCATGACTTGTTTCTCCAGATGAAGCTACAACATCCAAGGACTTTGACAACATTTTGATTTTGGTGCAAGAAGGTAAATGGTTATAATCCTAATCCTATCTAAATTTTGGGTGGCCAAATTGGTCGGGGATCACACAAGGACACTCCATTGAACCTGTGGAAAAGTGCTTGTACAGGGGGTAAAGGGAGGAAATTACAAATGATGAAGGTAAAAGGGGGAAATTATGCAAGGAAGATTACTTGTCATGTGAGTAGATTGTAGAGCTCACACCCAGTAACCGAGTAGTTCAACCTTCAATATAGAGGAAAGCACAATGAAGCTAGCGGGACCAATGAATTAAAACACCAATTTTTTAAATTCATCTATCGAGGACACCAAGTTCCTCTCCAATTCCATACAAGATCAACTATGCTTGCAAAGTGCATGAAAGAGAGAAATAGAGGAAAAACAAGAAAGGAAATAGAAGAAGTGTAGCTTTTATTCCATGTGTAGTGATGAATACAAAGCTTCAACCAAGCTATCACAATGCTACATAGTAAGAGTTCTTCCAAAATATGGAATCCCTTGGAATGGAGAGGCCATCCCAATTTATAGCAATCTAAATTTTCCTTTCACCTCCCTCACATGACTCTTCATTTCCATATTCCACTCGTGACCTTTCATTTTCCATGAATTAAGTATTTCTCTTATAATTTTGAGAAAATAATTTTTACAAATTTAAAATAGGTCACTTAAGTGAATAGGATGAAATACAATAATGATGCATAATGAAGAATTAGAATGGAGAGAGAAAGAAGAGAGGGAAAGAGAGGAAGAAGGAAGGAATGAAGGGAAAACACTCCTCGTGATGAAATGCTTTGAATGCCTTGATGCAATCATGAACTTTGAGCAAAGATTTCTGCCATTGGTGATCTTCTACACTGATGAAGATTGCTCCCTTGAATAACTTTGAATCATTTTCCCAATCTAGTGATGACTGCAAACTCTCTGATGGACCATAGAATGAGTGTTTAGAAACATTGTTATGAGGTTTACCACTGCAAGCTCGAGATGAACACATACAATGCCCACGATGACCCTCCTTGAAACTTGGTTGATGAACTCCTTGACTCATTGAAATCATTTTGATCAACTCTCTTTGAATCACTCAGATCTTTAAGTGACAAAGATGAATTCACATGATGTGCCTTGTGATGCCCTACTTTGTAATATGAGATGATCATTCCAAACCATGAAAAACTGCCATCTCTTCATGATTGATTACACCTGAGAAACTAGACCAACCTGTGCACTTGAAATTCATGTTTCCTTGACACTTACTATATTTGGAAGGGACAACTTACTATCTTTAGTAAAGTGTAGAGTTTTCCTTTCTGGACCCCAAATGGTGATATCGACCTGAATGATTATCCCTCAATGTCTCGTTGTGCCAAACTTTCCCTTTGAGAACAACCTACTATTTTTAGTAAGTACACATGGGGCAACTTACTATTTTTAGTAAGTGTCGTAGTTAGCTTTTCCCAACCCAACCTCAACTGGCTATGGTAGCTTGAATTATTTCTTCTTACTTGTGTTCCTCTCACCTTTTTTGGACCAATTGGCTATTTATATAAAGGGCTTGTGGAACCACTTACTATTTTTAGTAAGTGTCAATTATGAGCCGAGATGACCTTTTTGATGACTTTTCCTACGATACTCCCTCTGTGTTCACCACCTTCTTCATAGCCTCTTCAAATGGTGGCTTACCCAAAGTAACAAACCCTATGTAGGAAGGCATGTTATTTTTAGTAAGTGCACCATGGATGTCAGATTGCAACAAAACAGGTCTTGAAACTCTGGGTTTTATTTGGGGTTCCATGCTCCAAATTTTGAGTAATTCCTTCATCTAAACAAGTGGAAAATGATATTTTCATCGGCGGGGGAAGAATAAAAAAAAACACATCCCTCCATATCCCTAAAAATAGGGACTTCATGGCATGAAAACTAGTTTACGTGAAACTAGATTTTTCAATGATCATTCCCTCCAATTTTCATGATTTTCACCCACTGGAACCCTGAGAAGTGAAGAGGTAGCTCATTCTTTTTTCACAGATTGTTCTTCATGTGATAGGGAAGAAATATGATGAAAAATCATTCCTCCATATCCCTAAAAATAGGGACTTCATGGCATAAAAACTAGTTCACATGTGAAACTAGATTTTTCAATGATCATTCCCTCAATTTTCGCGTGATTTCACCCACTGGAACCCTGAGAAGTGAAGAGGTAGCTCACTGCCTTTTTTTTTTTTTCTTCATGTTAGGGTAAAAATCAGTCCTCCATATTAAAAATGGGACTTCATGATGAAAAACTTTTCAGAAACTAGATTTTTTCAATGATCTCCCTCCGAATTTTTGTTTGAAATTTTGAAAAAACCCTTGAGAAGTGGAGAGGTAGCTTGCTGATTTTTTTCCACTCACTATGTCATGGAAAATTTCCATTAATGGAGCTTGAAATTTTTTAAGGTTTTTTTTATTCATTCATGATGAAATCAACTCCATCGATGGTTTTTTTTTCTTCTTGTCTCACTAGTGAAATTTCTCTTTGATTAAATTTATTACATGGGAAAATTTTGAAATTTTCAGAGAATTGAAGTGAAATTTTTCATTTGAGAATTTTTTGTGAATGGGAGGTTTGAAGGTGATTTTTTAATGGCCTTCAAGAGTGAAGAACTTCAGAAATAGATGGTTCTTCATTTTGTACCGTGCTTGCAAGATATAAGAGATATGTTCAAATCTTCGTCTCACGAGCAATGGAGGTTTTGAAGAATTCCTTCGCTCTTCTCTTTCTTTTTTTCATTCTTGGCTTTTTTGATCAATATATTATTTGAAACCTATGCATATTCATGGAGTGGAGGTTTTAATTTCCATGGTGGGTGTTTGAGCAAGCAACAATGGTGGTGGAGGTGTTCTCTGTAACTTTTCTTCTAGGAAGTGAGAAGTAAAGCAAGAATATGTGAAAAACAATTAGATTTTTTTTTCAAATTTTTGAGTTTGAGTTGGGTGAAAATTTTCATGTCCCTAATGACATTCCCTCACCTCAAAGGGACATGAGGGACATCAATTTTCATAGCGCACCTCAGCTTGACATGTGGTGGAGAGATCGATGGAGGGGAGGGGGAAAAAAAAATAGCTTTAAAAAGCAGGGGCTTTGAGGGGGTTGGAAGATGGTCACATGGGTGACCAGAAAGTCTCCTTAGGGGCTGGGAACATTTTTCCAACCTTGATTTCCCTCACCTCAAAGGGACATGAGGGACATCATTTTTCATGGATGCGCTAGGTGATGACATGTGTAGTGATATGATCAATGGTGAAGGATTTGAGCTCCCGCAAGCACACAGGGGGTGAAAAGCGATCCTGGAGGTTGCATGAGGGTCCAGAGGGCTTATGGGGGCTAGGAAAATTTTCTTGACCTTGATTTCCCTGACCTTGAGGGATGTGAGGGACAAAAATCCCTTCTAGGATCTAGAGCTGACACGTGTCCTTTCAAAATTTGACTAACTCCCGAACTCGCTCCAAGAGGACAACTTGAAATGGTGATAACTTGAGCTCCCGATGGATTTTTGATGAAATTTTATATGATATTGACTAGAAATGGCCTTATGAATCCAATGGTGGGGTATCAGGTCTTGATTCCTCCATTTGATCCCTAAAAATGGATTTTTGATTTGGTACTCCACTATGTGCATGAGAAAAACTGCTTTTGCAGACCCATTGCACCAAAGTGTTGTGAAAAAATAATTTCACCATCTTGTAGGGATTGGAATTAACTTTTGAATGATGTTTTTTTTTTTTCTCCTAACTCCATCCAGAGCTCCCAGAATCACCTTGGAAGCTCAACAATTGTTTTGGCATGTGCACTGCCTAGGCTTGTGAACCCTAATTTTAGTGAAACTGTCCCAACTTCTCTGGATCCTTCCTAAATCTTCCTAAATCAATTCCATGATGTTCCTAGGCCTTTGATTCACCTCCATGTTTCTATTTTTTTTTTTTTCCACTCCATGGGGTTGCTCTAGTCCTAGGAAGGCCAGTGATAGCCCTTCCCACAACTGCCCGAAGTTTGCATTTTTCAATGAACTCCTAAAATCACCTAGGGGTTTGAATTGAAATTTCCTAAATCACCTAGGGGGATGAGTTAACATCAATTTGGGAGGTCATCGAACTGACTGGGTAGACCTGGGGTATCTTAGAAGGATAAAACATGAAAAATTTTGGTACAGGGGTATCGTTGTCATGCTTGGAAATTGTCAATTTCCTTGTTGCACATTTGCATGAAAACAATTGCTCTAGCTTGGGGACATGACATGGAATGAGTGCACATGAAGACATGACATGGAGAATCTATAATCTCAACTTTAGACCATATAATCCATTGACCAGTGCCTTATCCATTGGGCCCTGTGGAGTCACTAGAAAAATAGGCTACACAACTTTCTTTATTACACACACACACACACACACACAAACAAACAAATGGAAGGGAAACACACAAGGGAAAAAAAACACACAACAGGAAAGGGAAATTATATATAGGGGGAGGGAAATTTATAGAGGTGGGAAAAGGATATACACATACCTAAAACAAGTTGAGAAAAGTACATGCCATCATGAAATAGTGGATTGAAGTATGACCTTTGAAGCACAAAAACTATTATTTGATCAAACCATGCTTTGGTGATGGATTTGCATGGCTTGAGAAGAAGAAGGTTGACCATAATTCCATCTTCATACTCATATTGCATAGAAAACATTCTTGCATCCAATGAACACTTCATCACTTTCTCAAAACTCTTGTACCTTGATGCTCCCGCTTTACATCCTGTGACCATGTGACACCATTCTTCCATGTCTTCAAGAGTGGGAAAATTTCTCCTGTCATGAAAACATTCATCTTTTTGAATTTGCAACTTCAAATTGTCTCTTATATCAGCAAAAACACTTGGAAGGAGTGAGAACAAACTGATTTTCTTCCCATTCAAGAACTTCCCAAACATCCCGCTTTGTTTCTCTGAGAAAGTGTTTTTGGACATGGAGGTTAAATCATTGAGCCAGAGATCTTCATCATCCTTAAGATATTTTTGCAGCATGGGAACATGTTCAAGATGAATCAGAGCTTGGAGGATGGTGAGTGCAGTCTGATTTTGGATCATTTGGCAAGAATCATGCATACTCCCGCTTTGTTGTCTAGAGAAATTGTTGCCAATATGCATTCTTTCGGAGTGCATCTTGATATCATTTTCAAAAATTCAATTTTGGTTTGGCCATATAAGCATTCCTCACCCTTCATTGGATTTTTCCATATGAATTCTTTCTTTTCATTGTGGACCATTCCAAAATGATGGGAACAAGTTGGTTTTGATCACACTCCCAATGTTCTCGCAAATTTTTATTTTGTTTGAATGGATTTCTTTGGTGTAAATAAGCTCAATATTTTCCATGTTATTATTTCCCACAAATAGAGATGTTATCTTCAAGATTGAGGAATTCAAAGGAGATATTCGAGAACCTTTCTTCTTTTACACTCATGAACTTCTTCACATGATGTGGAAGAAAAATACATGTTTTCATGTTCATTCTCATCAACCAAAGTATTAGAGAAGTCATCAAGCTTATCCAACTGCTCCATCTCAACATCAAAAATTGGTGCACCAAAATAGGAAGCACAAATTGATTCATACATGTCTTGTATCTCCATAGCTGGGTTAAGAGTTCAAGGTTGAGTTGAGGATCTTTAGTTTCTTCCACAACCTTCAAGATATCTTGTACAAATAGTTCTTTTGAAATTTCCATAGGCTCATTTTTATCTTCATTGGAAGAATCTTCTTGTTTGTTCCTCCAGAGATGGTTAAAAATATGATCCATATGGGCCCATGATTCATTTGAAACATTCTCATTCACCTCTTCCATGTTTTTTGTTGCCAAAGATTCACTTTCTTGCAAACATGGGCATACTTGATTCATGACACCTACTAACAAGGAGAAGAGGTCCAAGCTTTCATGGGAAGGGCACTCCTTCAAGCTCAAAATCCATATCATCTTCTTCTTGGTAAGAAGTAGAGAACCATGTTAGGGAAAGTAGTATGAGAAGAATTTTCAGCTACATCTTGACCATCCATTATTGAATCTTCTTGCTCATAGTGAAATATGAAAGGATTTATTTTCACCGTGATGATGATTCTTCTCCCGAGTGAGTAGAGGTTGTGTTTAAATTGTTCATTCTCCTTGGATTTGAAAAGAGAGTGGGATTCTTCCATTCGATCATCATGATTGCATCGGGAAGAGATTTTGATTCTTTGACTTCCTCCATTTCTTCATGCAACATTTCTACATCACTTGAAGAATCAAAATAGGAGGAAGATTATCTATGACCATCTTGAATTCATCATCTTCAGACCATGATGTCGGGTGACTTTCTTGCACTTCTTCACATCTCTCCATTTCATCATTAATTGAAAGATCAAAACTTGAAAAGAGATCATCCATGCTTACTTTGAATTGGTCATCTTCTTCATCATTGGTGGAGTCTTCAGAGAGCATTGGATCATCCATTATGTAGCAAGGATATTCCTTTATTGAATATATTATTCCCCCTATGGGTTGTGACTCGAGCCAAATGGAATTGTTGAATGGTGATTCTATCTTTGTCTCTTCTACTTCTTCCTCCATGATGTTTCTTTGGCTTTCATCGGAAGGTTCCATGATAAGATCTTCTTCAAGAAGCATCCAAGAATATTCTGGGAATGAAAACCTCATAATATGGGCAGCCATCAGGTCTTCCTCCATAGGGCACATCTCATCTTCTTCCTCCATTTGATGCGGTGCTTCAAGATGTTCATATCTTATCTGTAGAGCTAAAGCATACCTCCAAATTTCATCAAAAGACTTGGGGTCAAAATTTCCTTTTATTATGCTCTGAAGTCTTTCCACATATTCTCTTTTCAACATGTTCATTTCTTCATCACCGTATGTGAGGAAGTCATCTATTGAGTGGTGGAAGAAAGATAATGTTCTCAATTTTGTAGTGAGATGCGAGGTTGCAAAAATATTCTTCAAGTGGATCTTGCACTCATCTTGTCTTTTGTCATCTTCTTGAATGCTGATTTTATCTTCATCGGAAGGCTCAAGGATAGGATTTTCTTTAATGGCATTCAAGAACCTTTGGGATGAAAACCCTATGGTATGAATGATCTTCAGGATCTTCCTCTATAGGAAAACTCTCCTCTTCTTCTTCCTGCTATGGGCCACTTCAAGTTTTCTCATTCATCTCTTGTAAGAATTTGGCATATTCTCAAGCTTCACACCTTATCTTATGTCTCCTTTGAATCCATTCCTCTTCATCAGGTGATAGGTTCTTTCTTCTTTCCTTTGTCAACACTAGTCTGAAACCATGGTTGATCAATGATCTTATTTTCAAGAAGACATCTTCTTCTTCTTCTTCATTATCACTCATTGGTACTTCACTCCAATCTGGAAATTTCTTCATGGTGTGGGGAATGAATGTGATAGGGTTTCATTCCTTGATGGAGTCACCTTCAAAATGATTTTACTTTGAAATATTTTTTTTTTTTTTTTATATATATATTTTTTTTTATTTTTTGATATTTTGGGAAGAGATCTTTTTTGGGTGCACTTAGGAAAATCTCTCCTAGTAGAGTCACCAAAAAACTATTGGTGAGAAAAATTTTCGGGTGGAAAATCAGGTGTCTCCACCAACATTCATGGGGCTACGCCCCTCTGCATTGAATGGTATAACTCCCATTATTGAAAGTAAACTAATCCTAATCCTATCTAAATGTTGTGGGTGGCCAAATTGGTGGGGATCACACAGGGACACTCCATTGAACTGTGGAAAAGTGCTTGTATGGGGGTACAAGGGAGGAAATTACAATGATAAAGGTAAAAAGGGGGAAATTATGCAAGGAAGATTATTTCCATGAGTAGATTGTAGAGCTCACACCTAGTAATCGGAGTAGTTCAACCTTCAATATAGAGGAAAGCACAATGAAGCTAGCGGGACCAATGAATTAAACACCAAGTTTTTAAATTCATCTATCGAGGACACCAAGTTCCTCTCCAATTCCATATAAGATCAACTATGCTTACAAAGTGCATGAAAGAGAGAAATAGAGGAAAAAAAGAAAGGGAAATAGAAGAAGTGTAGCTTTTATTCCATGTGTAGTGATGAATACAAAGCTTCAACCAAGCTATCACAATTCACAATGCTACATAGTAAGAGTTCTTCAAAATCTAGAATCCTTGGAATGGAGAGGCCATCCCAATTTATAGCAATCTAAATTGTCCTTTCACCTCCCTCACATGACTCTTTGTTTCCATATTCCACTCGTGACCTTTCATTTTCCATGAATTAAGTATTTCTCTTATAATTTTGAGAAAATACTTTTTACAAATTTAAAATAGGTCACTTAAGTGAATAGGATGAAATACAATAATGACGCATAACAAAGAATTAGAATGGAGAGAGAAAGAAGAGAGGGAAAGAGAGGAAGAAGGAAGGAATGAAGGGAAAACACTCCTCATGATGAAATGCTTTGAATGCCTTGATGCAGTCATGAACTTTGAGTGAAGATTTCTGCCATTGGTGATCTTCTACACTAATGAAGATTGCTCCCTTGAATAACTTTGAATCATTTTCCCAATCTAGTGATGAAACTCTATGATGCAAACTCTGGACCATAGAATGAGTGTTCGAAAACATTTATTATGAGGTTTTACTCTAAGCTCAAGAGATGAACACATACAATGCCCATGATGACCCTCCTTGAAACTTGGTTGATGAACTCCTTGACTCATTGAAATCATTCTAATCAACTCTCTTTGAATCACTCGGATATTTAAGTGATGAAGATGAATTCACATGATGTGCCTTGTGATGCCCTACTTTGTAATATGAGATGATCATTCCAAACCACGAAAAACCACCATCTCTTCATGATTGATTACACTGAGAAACTAGACCAACCTGTGCACTTGAAATTCATGTTTCCTTGACACTTACTATATTTGGAAGGGATAAAACTTACTATCTTTAGTAAGTGTCAAAGTTTTCCTTTCTGGACCCAAATGGTGATATCGACCTGAATGATTATCCCTCAATGTCCGTTGTGCCAAACTTTCCCTTTGAGAACAACCTACTATTTTTAGTAAGTACACATGGGACAACTTACTATTTTTAGTAAGTTTGTAGTTAGCTTTTCCCAACCTCAACTAGCTATGGTAGCTTGAATTATTTCTTCTTATTGTGTTCCTCTCACCTTTTAGACCAACTGGTTATTTATAGTAGGGGCTTGTGGAACCACTTACTATTTTTAGTAAGTGTCAATTGTGAGCGAGATGACCTTTTTTATGATTTTTCTGTGATACTCCCTTTTTGTTCACCACCTTCTTCGTAGCCTCTTCAAATGGTGGCTTACCTAAAGTAACAGAACCCTATGTAGGAAGGCATGCTATTTTTAGTAAGTGCATCGTGGATGTCAGATTGCAATAAAATAGGTCTTGAAACTCTAGGTTTTATTCCGGGGTTCTACGCTCCGAATTTTGAGTAATTCCTTCATCATCGAACAAGTTGGAAAATGAAAAAAAACACAGTCCTCCATATCCCTAAAAAATAGGGACTTCATGGAGAAAAAAATAGTTTCATGTGAAACTGGATTTTTCAATGATCATTCCCTCCAATTTTCGCGCGATTTCGCCCTTTGGAACCCTAAGAAGTGAAGAGGTAGCCCTTTGTTCTAATTTAAGTTTGAGGAAGTCCAATTCCTCATATTTTTCTCTGATAATGAGCTCTTCTCTAGACAAGAACAGAGCTTGTTTAACTTGTTGTCTTTCCTCTTCCTCTGAAATTATTTGAGGAGTTTGGCATTCTTCCTCTACTAAAGGAAATTTTCCTTTTCTTATCTGGATGCCAACTTTTCTTCTTCATGGGGCATTGCTAATGGTTCAACCAACTCCTAAAAATCTTGATCATCAAATCTCTCTTCTCCTCTATCCATTTCAGCATGACTTGGCTCAGGTGGAGTCATGGCCATGCTACCCAAAATGTCAGCAGCTTCCTCTTTCATCCTTTCTTGCTCGCTCCTTCCTTCTGGAGTTCCTCTTGACCTCTTATGACTTTTTATTATCTGGGGAAGTTCAACATGCCCAATAGTGAATTTCCCTCTAGAAATTCTTCTTACTGTTCTTTTTGGTTCTTGTGTGGGTGAGCTATCTTTGTCAGAGACAGATATTGGCTCTTCGAAACTATTGTGGAAGAAGGAATTTCCTTCAGGTACAGAAGGCTCTGTTGTTTTTATCTTCCTCACTGACCTTCTTTTTCTTGGTATGTTTTCTCTTTCCATTTCCCTTTGTCCTTCTATAGGGGAATCAATTTCTAGATTAGTTGAAGGAGAGAATGGGGCTGGAATTTTCCTTCTGATAATATTAGGGTTTTTCTTGAACTTGCCAAGAAACTTGTCCCAAATTTCTTCTCCATTCTTTTTGATAGGAAATGGTGTTGTCATATCAAATGAATTAAACCATGATGCCTAATTGTTCCAACACCCCAGGAATATCTATGAGCCATGGTCTCAGTGGAATCAAAAAGAAACCCTGGGAGGTTTATTATGTATTCAAGCTTGGTGTCTCCATACTTGGACATATGAGCAGTTTTAAGACTTCTTTTCCCACATACCCAAACTGACCATCACAAGTTAAATATTTTACTATCCAAAATGCTACCCTGTCAAAGGGTTTGGGAAAACTAGCCCTTCTGACCCCTTTTATGATTTTATTTGTATTATAGATGTACTAGGGTTCAGATCCTTCTTCTTGTAGCAAGACTTCAACCAATTATTTCAAAGTCCCCTTAGCAGGTTGTGGGACATGAACAATAGGCACTCTAGACACATTACTTACAGTATTTACAAAAAAAGGAATAAATACATTTCTTACTTTTGTTCTAGTCTGTTCTAGATTTATGATGAATTCTCTTACCAATTCATCATTATGCCTTGAAAATTTCTTCAGGAATTCAATCCATCCTGCATGCTCAAAGATGGATGCTACTTCTTCATCTGCAAGCAGCTGGGAATCATCCTCTAGTTCTGATTTCTTCTTAATCCCCATATCGGCTTGAGTTTTATCTCTCTTGATTTTGTGCAAATTGGTTGTAGGCATTCTTCTTAGCTGTGGAACTAAACAACTTGGCTCTTGGACCCCTTTTTAGTTGGGAACCTTAATTTTTAGCTATGGAACCTCTGAATTCTCTATTCTTTTCTGCGGAATACGAACTCAATTCACTGCTCCTTTCTCAAGATATTTCTGCAATCTTTATTTCACTTGATGTTTGCAATAATGATTACTAATGATAACCATGCCGCCACTTATTCCATCAAAATCAATATCATGATTACACACTTGTAATCATAATGTATAAATAGATGACTCATCATACCTACTCTTAAATTAAGTCACATCACCCATGCAAACATTTACAACCCTAAATAAGTTAAAAGATATAATTACACGTCCTTGATAATGTAATCCTTTTGCTATGATGACTCGTCATTCCTACAAGTGGAACAAAACATGATCGAGATAAGACGGTTAGAACTCAAAAGAATTCCTTTATTTAAACTAGCCAAAAGAGGTCATTTGTTATTTGTTGGTTTTCAATTGACCTTGAGAGAAATTTTTATTATTATTTTTTAGTTTTCTTATTTTTTTAATAATTTATATTTTATATTTTTAGGGAAGAAGACGCCATTTTCTGGTTTTCATCTTCTTCACTTTATTTTGGATCTATCATATGATTATTTGATCATTTTAGGAAGAAGCGAATTCTTCCATATGATCAAATTCTTTGTCTACTTCAAACTTCTTCAAAAATTCATTTTTAGTGAGAGGCTTCCTATAGAGTTTCAGCCAATTTCCATTGACCAAGAGTGATCTTGTTGTTGCCATCAATAGGAAGTAATTGAATAGAACCATTGTCAAAAATATGATCGATCTAGTAGGGTCCCAACCATCGGTTCTCAATTTGCCCTTAAACTGTTGGAACTTAGAGTCAAACAGTAATGCTCAGTCTCCTACTTTGAATTGTCTTTTCTTGATATGTATGTTATGCCATTACTTCCTTTGCTCTTGAATCATATCTATCTTGAAGTGCTTCCAACCTTAATTCATCCAACTCATTGAGTTGAAGGATTTTTTCTTTTGAGCTGCATTCAACTCAATTCCACCACCTTTCTTGTTGTCCTCAATGTCTCGAAGTTCAAATTCTATAAGCAAAAAGGGATTTTTCCCATAGAATAATTCATATGGTGAAAACCTGTTGTAGTTTTCAAGTTGTATTATAAGCCTAGACAACTTCGGGTAGTCTCTAAATACCCAATCTTTTCTCCCAGCTTTAACCGTTTTGGTAAGGATGTTCTCCAATTCTCTGTTTGTTACTTCAGCTTGTCCATTTGACTGTGGATGGTAAGGAGATGACTTCCTATGATTGATTTGGTAATACCTTTTGAAAGCTTGGATCATATTAGACATGAATTGTGGTCCTTGATCTGAAACTATGCTCCTTAGTGCTCCAAACTTGATCATAATTTTGTTCCAAAGGAAATCAACAACTGCTTCCTCAGTGGCATTTTTCAATGCTTGCACTTCTTCCCATTTTGTCACATAGTTAGTACATACAAGAATATATTCCTTCCCTTGTGAAGGAGGATTAAAGGGACCAAAAAATTCTCAACCACAACTTGAGGTGAAGAGGCATTTCATTGGTGAAAGTTGGTTGTCGCATCCTTTGACAAGGATCACACCTCTTGATATATCTTTTCACATCCTTGTACAGAGATTACCAATAATAACCAAAGTGCAAGTATCTTATGAGCTGTTCTTTTTACTTGAATATTTTCCTCCACTTGGTTCATCATGACATGCTCGAGGATGTCAAAGATTTCATCCTCTCTTTCACACCTACGCAAGACAAAATCGGGACCACACCGAGATAGAATTCCATTTAACCATTTGAATTGAGCATTGTTTTTAATTAACTTCTTTATTTGTTTCTTAGTGAAAGAAGGAGTGAACTTCCTGTTGCTGAAAATAATTTTCCATATCAACAAACCGGGGTTTACTTGCTTTGAGATTGCAAATAGTTGTTCATCCGGAAAATTATCCTTGGTGGATCTTTTTCCCATGTAGTGGTTAGTATTGACAAAAAATCAGCTACCACATTAGATTTACTGGATTGTCCATAATGGTAATATCAAATTATTGCAAAAGTAATAACCATCTAATGACTCTTCCTCCAACCTTTGGTTTGTTCATTAAATAATTAATTTTTAAATGATCTCGTGTATAGAAATATCTTGCACCTCGTAATATAATGTCTAAATTTGTTGATTGTGTAAATTACAACAAGAAATTCCTTTTCAAAGTGGTGGTGTAATTATTTTCAGTGGGAGTAATATTCTTGCTAAGATAGTAAATGGCATACATCTTTCCTTCTTCATCTTTCTGTCCTATATTGCACCAATGGAATAATTTGAGGCATCTATTTGGATATGAAATGACTTTTCCCAATTAGGACCTCTCAATATTGGGGCACTAATCGATTTTTTTAATTTCTTCAAAAGTATCTTTGGCACTTTTCATCCCAAATAAATTCAGTCCTTTGTTAGCAAATTAAACATGGGGCAAAATTTTTATTGAAATCTTTTATAAAGCGTCTATAGTACCAAAGATGTCCTATAAATGATTTGATATACGTGGGAGTCTAAGGGATATGTAAATCTGAAATGATCCTAATTTTGTTTTGATCCACCCGAATTCCTTTTTGTGAAATATGGTGTCCTAATACAATTCCCTCATCCACCATCATCAAACATTTTTCATCACTAAGAGACAACTTGTGTTGTTTACATCTTGTTAACAATCTGTCCGATTTCTCAAAGCATCTTCAAATGTATCTCCATGTATAGTGAATTCATCCATATATACTTCAACATAATCATTTGTTAGATCAGCAAAGATTACAAGTACAGCTCTCTGGAAAGTTGCAGGAGCATTGCATAAACCAAATGGTAACACTCTATAGGAAAAGGTTCCCCATGGACATGTAAATGTTGTTTTTCCTTATCCTCAGCAGCAACTCTGATCTTATTGTACCCACTAAAGTCATCCAAGAAATAAAAGTATTGTTTACTTGAAAGGTTATCTAGGACTTGATCTATGAATGGTAATGGAAAATAATCTCTCATTGTGGCTTTGTTTAGTTCCCTATAGTCAACACATATTCTCCATTTTCTGTTCTTTTTGGAACAATTACAAGAGGAGATACCCACTGGCTATTTGAGATAGGGTAGATGAAACCTACTTGTAATAGTTTTTCAATTTCTTGTTTGACTATATCCCTTAAAGCTGGGTTAATCCTTCTTTGAGGCTACCTAACTAGTTTAGTGTTTTCAATATAGATGTGATGAGTGCAGATACTTGGATGAATCCCCTTCATATATTTGTAATCCCAAGAAAAATCTTTAGTATGATTTTTTAGAACATCAAACAATTTAGCTTCTTCATCCTCCTTCAACAGTTGTTGATGTTTAAAGTTTTACCTGGTTGAATGTCAACATGTTTGGTTCCAATATGTGATGAAATGATTTGTGGAAAGGGCTTCATTAAAGGATTTAATGAACATGCATGTGGTAACAACATATGGTATGTAGCAACATCTCCAAAATTTCCTTGAGATAGAATACTAGAAAAGGACAGTAATGAGAATTATGATACTTATCTCTTTACAGGCCAAATTCCTCGTCACTGCTACTTTCCATAAATTCTTCACCACTCCCCGATGTACTCCGATTCATCCTCTCCCCACGATAAATCATGTTCCTCAAGAGTGAAATCATTTTCAATCAAAGAGCTGTTGTTGTTGTGGTTTCAGAACTAACTATGGTGGTTCCGGAACTATAGCTGCAGGTTCCAGAACTAAGTTCATGGGTTCCATAACTAAATTCACGGGTTCCAGAACTATGTCTGATTACACCGAAGACAGTAGGTTCTCATCCAATGGTGTATTAATCATCTCTTCTACTTCTCTTACATGATCCTACAATGTGATCATAACCAAATAAGACAAATTTTTCTTATTAGTTTCAGGAGAATCAACCCACAATTGTTCATGATTGTTAGTAAAAGGTTGTGTGGTAGGATATAAGGAAATTTGTTTAGAGTTCTTACCATTCAAGATTTTCATATCACTTGACTTGCAATCTATCAAAGCAACAACTGTAGCTAACCATGGTCTACCCAAAATAATGGGATAACCCAATGTTTTACCTTTTGGCTACAATATAAGGAAGTCAACTGGATATTCCCATGACTCTACCATAACCACCATGTCTTCAATAATTCCTTCTAGTTTTGCTACAAATTGATCTACCATCTGCAATATGGTATTAGTAGGTTGTATACTCGTTAATGGTAATGTTTTCAGAGTATCCATTGTCATTACATTGATAGCAGCTCCCAAATCTATCAAAACATTATGTACATCCTTATTTCCTATAGAGACGAAATAACAAGACTTCCAGGATCTCCGTATTTGGGAAGTAATAGTTTTCTTACTAATAAATCAACAAGTTTCCCATCTACTTTGATAGTCTTGGGATATCGTTTCTTTCTTCCAGTTTTTTCATGCATAACATTTTGATTAATTTTTTCAATTCTAGAATATCTTTAATTGCTTGTAACAGTGGTATTTCAATATTCAATTTCCTTAGTTCCTGTACCAATTCAGAATCCTTGATTTCTATATCTTCTTTGAATCTCTCAAGAAATGGAGTCTCAGTAGTGTTGTTATCTGGATCCTTTTCTTTTCTTTCTATATCCTCTTTTGGAACAACAGTACTAGGGTTTTCATTTTCTTCTATCATTTTAGTGATTATAAGGGGTGGACTATTAATGATTTTCCCAGATCTAGTTTGAATACCCTTACAATCCATAGCATGTAAATCAACTGATTTTTCTAGTTCTATTCCATAAACAGGAGTTGTTTGTTTATTTCTGGGGTTTGCTATTGGTTGTGTTGGCATTTGTGTTTGGACTACATTCTCAGTTTGTGAATTCTGTGTAGGGGATCCCATGATGGCCTGTTGATTCTGATTTAGATATGTTCTTCCTTGGGAATAATTAGGGTTCCATCTATTTTGTGACCAAGCATAAGGATTTCCTTGACCAGCCCATGGTTATTGATGTCCTTGAGCATACCAGGCTTGATTTGCCCAATCTTGAGGGTTCCAAGTTGGTTGAGGTACCCAAGGTGGTTGTCCCCAATTTTGTGGTATTTCTGAGCATCCCATGGCATTGTCCATGGATTAGGATCTAATCTTGGCATAAACTACCCTTGGTTAGGTTGTCTCTGAAAAAAATTCAATTCTTTAGTTATAGATGAAATCTTGGTTTGTTTGAGCTGATTTTTAATGACAAGAAGTAAAGAATAATTTAGTATCATGTTCTTTAGATTCACAGATAAGACACATTTCTATTTTATCCAAAGGATAATCTCTTAATGCATGCTTCTTCTTGCATCTAGGACAATACATAGCCAATGGTTCAGTTTTGGAATTTTCTTTAGCTTGTAATCCATCCATAGTAGAGGTTAATTGCACTAAAATGTCTGTTTTAAAGTTTGCTAAATCATCCATTAGTTTTTTCATATCTAGATTCAAACTTTTCATTGATTTTCCTTTTCTAGGTCCACCTCTTGTTGGAATAGCTTCTACAAATCTCTTTAATTACATTCATTCTTATCGATTAATGTCTCCCTCCTATCAAGTTAATGGCTTCCTAGATTCATCATCCAAACCTTTGAGAAAAATGGTTTTACTTAATTCCTCTATAAGCACAAATCCACATATTTTGCTAACAAATAGGAATCTGTCTAAATAGTTTTCTATGTTTTCATCCTCTTCTTGCTTGATTTTGAAAAAATCTTCCTTCCTATTTCTCCCTCTGCAATAATCTGGTATTTATCTAGGAAGGAAGTCTCCATTTGTGCTTAAGTGCTAATAGAGTTGGATGTTAATCCCATGAACCACCTCATTGCTGCATCCTAAAAAGTGGATGGAAACTTGACTTGAGTTTTTTATTATTTATTTTATAATCATAGGTCCGACATATCACCTTGAATTCAAACATAAATTGGTTAGGATCTTGGATGACATCCCTACGAAGGTGGGTAAATGTGTAGGTGAGATATTTTTCATTGATGTGTCATCATCCCAATTGGATTGGAGAGGTAAAGGTCCTATCAAGTACTCCCTTAGCATCTCCCGCCATTTTAAAAATGTTTTCGAATTTTCCTCCCAATCAATGTGGTAAGTTGTATGCCTTGGGAAGGTGAAAAATCGGGAGTAGGAGGTTGACTACTCAATTGAGAATCAAAACTTACCCTCAATGGATCTTGGGTAATAAGCCTTCTCCTAAAAGTTCTACTCCCTTCAGGTGACTAATCTAAGAATTCCAAAAATGGCAATTCTATTTCTTGTCTGACAGGGGATGGTGGTGCCTCCAATTCTTGATCAATTTCCTTACTTTGACTAGAGGATGTTATGAATTCTTGTGAATATTTTTCTGGAAGGAATCTACCCTATGAATCTCTTGGTCTACTCATATATTTTGTGATATAGTAGGGAAGATTCTTCAACTACTAGATGTATGTTTTGTTGCTCTTGCTAACACTTAATTAGAAAATTCCAACTGGTGGTCCCCGACAAGCGGTGCCAAAAATGATGGGTGTCATCATTCCCTTCATTTAATCAACTTCTTGTTGATGTCATATCAAACCAGGGGTGTGTCTAAAGCTATATGCAACAAGAGTACTTTAACCGATCTAGTAGTTGACTGTAGCTATTTTTATATTTTCTGGGGGATCTCTTTAATGTCTTAAGGACTTCTTGGTAAAACCTTATTTAAATCAAACTATGAAAACTTGCTAAAAGTAAAACACACTGAAAGCTTGCTGAAAGGAAACACACCATGCAGAATGGAAACACACTTGTTATTGGAAAATAAACACACTTGCTTCTGAAAGTAAACACTCTTGCTTTTGGAAATAAACACACTCAAATTAAAATGCTTGAAAACATTTGCAAGAAATATAAATATTTATCTAAACACCATAGAACAAGTATACGACAGAGTTTAACTGAAAGAACTAAAGCAATACAAAATTAACAAATCTAAGCTATTTGCTGAAGAAATATAAATACCAAATAAACGAATATCCTGATCCTTGGGGGAGTGGGCCCTTGCTCCTCCTTAAATCAAGATTTTAACAACTCAGAATTCTCTCAAATCAGAATGGCTATTTTATTGATAAAAACATTCAGTATTACAAAATGTACTAGATCTGAGTACTTAGTCTATTTATTTTCTCTGTTCTATATCTATCTCATTCTATCTCTAATAATTAATTTCTATCTAATGCAGGTCTGCTTTTATATACATTTTACAATCACAGTTGTCTCAATGATTCTGATGAAATCGAATCATGCCCAGAATAGATGTTGAGTCGGATGGTGGTTGATCAGATAGCTGTAGGATAATTCTCCTTGGATCTGCATTCAGAAATATTCTCGTCCTTTATGATTGAAGGGGTCGTAGATGCAAAATCTCTGGATGTGGTTTAAAATAGATAACTCCCATTGGTTTCAGAACTTTGGAGAAGTTCCAAAACTATAGGAAATTTTTAATAACCAAAACCTGTGAGAGTTCCAAAGCTATCCCAAGGAGTTTTGGAACTAAGTCCGAAAATTCAGAACTAAATACTAGAGTTTCGGAACTAAGTCTGAAAGTTCGAAACTAAAGATGATTGTGTGATGGAGTTCGAACTAGCTTGGAAGTTCCGGAACTAAGCTATGTAGGAACAAATGCTATCAAAAACATACTGAACGCCACCTACTTCATTTCCTCGACTGATTAGACCTGCTTTATTACAAAACTGAATTCAAACACACACTATGTTAGGAATTTCAGATCTTTTAATATTAGGATCACAATCAATCAAAAGATAGACAATTACATCCTAACTCATATTAGATCGACTAAAAGTCACACAATGCAATCAAACTTAATCAAAACGAGAGTAAGATGAGATCATATATTATACATTAATTATACATATTATGGCCTCATCGGTGGACACTATGCAAAAGATGTCACCACGCACAAGATTCTACTAGTTGGTATATGGTGGGAAACATTATACAAGGATTACAAAGAGTATTGCAAGGCATCGACCATTTTCAACACCTTGGAAATCCTAGACATATGGATGAAATACCTTTGAGGAGTGGGAAATTGAATTTGTGGGCCCTATCTCCCCAGCCACGCGTAGGACAGGATCGCGATATATTATAACTTGTACAAATTATCTTACATGGTGGTGGCAGAGGCAACACCTACAAAGGATTATACAAGATTTATGGCAACAAGGTTTCGTGGTAAAATATTATCAACGGATATGGATGCCCTTTAAGTTTAACAAGTGATAGGGGTACTCATTTCCTTAATGAGACTATCAGGATATTATTAGATGAATTTATGGTTGCACACCATCGAAAAACCCCTTATCACCCTCAAGAAAATGGAACTATTAAGGCCTTCAACAAGATATTGAGCCATACATTGACAAAAATTTGTGATGTTGGAAGGAGAGATTGGGATGATAAAGTCTTTATTATACTTTAGGCATACAAGATAACCTACAAGAGGTTGAATAAAGCAACACCCTTTCAGTTGGTGTTTGGCGCAAAGGAAGTTCTACCAATGGAATTCATGTTACCTTATTTATGTATTACACGCACAGGAGGTCCGAATGATGAGTAGGAATTGGAATAACTTATTGAGAAACTGATGCAACTAGATGAGAGGTGCACCATAACACGTTGGAGTCAGAAGCATGAAAAAGATAGGTAGAAGGCATGGCATGATAGGTACATCAAGGATAAGAATATTGATGTTGGGAAAATGGTACTTCTGTATGATTCAAAGTTTTTGCGCCACCCTGGAAAGCTCAAGGTGCATTGGTTAGGACCATATGTTATCACTTATATACTTGATTCAGTAACTTGCTAATTAGAGGTCTTTGCATGAAACACGATTTCCTGGTTACTTAAACGGGAGTAGGCTGAATCCCTACTATAAATGAGTATTCTTGGTGTTTTCAATAAGGTAGTATTGCCACTTAGATTAGGTTTCCTTAATACATTCCCTTTATATTTTTTTCCTTCATCGTTGTTATGCTTTTTCAATTTAGTTCAGTGTTTTATGTAATAAGCATGCTTACGTGCGAGAAGTTGATTACTATGTAAGTTTTTTTCTTGTGCAGAGGACTCTGCATACCCTTAGTGTGGGGTGATTTATATAGGGTTCCTTGCAAGTTGGAATATTATCTCAAGACGGGTATACATACAAGATAGTTTGTGCATGTGCTCGGAGGAAAGGTGTCATTAGGAAAAGAGAAAAATTACTCCTGAATAAAGACCACAGATGGAAAAATGTACGCATAGTATAATGCAACGGCGTATACTATAGTAGGGGAAACTACTTAGTGAGAGGCGCAATGGCAAGGTACTTAGACACATGTGGGTGAGTGAAAGAAGGTATTTGGCCAAGAAATAGGAGGCATACATGAAGGTTATGACTGTGGCATGGGGATGAGAAGTGTGGAAACATTGACAAATGATGAATTAATGCTGAGAATGGTGGTAGGTCAAGAGAAATAAATTCGATAAATTTTTGAAAATCTATATAAGGATGTGATGCGAAGTCATTTTTACCTTTTCATACAAGATATTTCATGCGAGTTGAAGGCGAGCGAGCTAGAAAAACCATTGTGAAGTGCAGAGAGCTGTGAACCAGTTATATCTTGTAAAATTTATGCATGGGATAGTCTTGCGCTCCAATGGTGACGTGTTTGAGTGAAGCAAAGGCATGCATGGAAGAATATTGATAGTTATGGTTTGGTTTCAATATAAGGCACACGAAGTTGAGTTACAGAGCTCAAGGCAAGGAAAAAAACACACCTTTTTAGTTAACAAGGCACCCAAAAGAGAACCTAAAGCTAGGGCAAGGGGAAGAAGAAAAAGTAAGTTGAGATTAAAGTGGATGATGCCCCCTGAAGTAGATTTTCTGAAATGTAGTACCCAAAAGGTGTTTTTATGGGCCATGACTAGGATTCACACATTCACCACTACAAAGTTAGTGACTATAACCACAAGAACAAAGATACCAAGGAAGAGTTGGAGAAATTTCTTGTGGTGAAGACCTCAAAGAGAACAGTGGATGACATGGTGGTTTACAATGATGCGAGAGAGAAATTATTGACCAAGGTAGGATTTTTATAGCTGTATGAGCTCCCATATTTTGGAAAACCTAAGAAGTTATACCAGTGGCTCATGAGAAGAGTCCATGAGGACTTCTTTTTATTTTGTTGGGCACCGAATGAGGATCACTGCACCTTTGATTGGAAGTTTGATAGGGCTAAAGAGTATGGGTGTTGAGCTACATAGTGACCTCACTGACAAGGAGGCCATAAAAATGAATAAATAACTTGGTTACATTAAAAGGAGGGTGCGGGATAGACATCCCTAAATTACAGAAGTATCTAGTCATTCAAGAAACATACCATCTCCTGAAAAAGCTAAACAATTAAGAGCATTGGTCCCAGGTAAACAAGGCTTGGCTTCATGTTGCACGAGAAAATGACAGAAGGG
Organism: Taxus wallichiana var. yunnanensis; assembly: GCA_018340775.1. Lineage (NCBI taxonomy): Eukaryota > Viridiplantae > Streptophyta > Pinopsida > Cupressales > Taxaceae > Taxus > Taxus wallichiana. The sequence continues at coordinate 1,008,908,181 of CM031242.1, forward strand.
GTTGTATACAACTTATCAAATTTCATTATTGAGATGATTATTGAGGAAGAACATGAAGGCTAGAAGATCATGTTTGGCACTATACTTCTATCCTTAGTTTTTTTTAAAATCTAGGTGCCCGATGGGCCAAAAGATAACATGTGGCAGTTTCCTAAGGAGAAGAAGTCCTTGGCAAAAATATACCAATTATACTTGTGATGGATCAATGAGTGGACCCTTCAAGTAGAGGGCGAAATGTGGTATGAGCACTTGCACGCCGCATTTGAAGAAGAGTGGAGAATACCCAAGGAGTTACCTTCGGTATTAGATAAACAAGTACAGCTTTCTTTGTGTAATAACACGTTTTTATCGGGCACTTTTGAGATGAATGATGGAAAATGGATCCCCTAGTGAAAGATTCCATATGCCTTCACAACATGTTATTTTCAAGCATCTGTACATAGGTTTTCAGATGTGCGTTAGTTTTTGTTCAATGCTGATAAGGTAGATTGTGACTACCACACACTGAGGAAGTCATATGTTCATCCAAGTAAGACTACTTACATTGAAAGATTAATTTCAGATGACATTAACATGAAGGTTGTGATTTTGGCCATTGGAAAGATAGGCACAACTCTGGTATATATATACTTGAAGCCTAAACTACAAAATGGGAAGTATTTGGAGAATGAATTCAAGCTCCTTGGGCCACCCAAGGAAAACATATTGTGGGCACTTTAGAGAAAGAGGATACATTTCCCATTGAAGAAGAGGAAGAAGAAGAACTTCATGAATATATTGGTGGGTTTGAGCATAGGGGTAGAAGACACTCTATGGTTGGAGAGAAGAGAGAGTGCGAGGTGACTCCTCTGTTACAGAAATAAGAAGATGAAGTGTTTGGGATGGGTGTAATGGAAATAGATGTAGATCAAATCATCGAGGAGCCAAAATTTAAAAATTTGTTATGAAGAACAAGGGCTTAGAGCGTGGGGAAATCAAAACCTTTAATGAGGCCACCTAGGACTTCACCTCATAATGTAGAGCCTGAAAAGAAGAAAAGGCATAAGTTAAAGCTTAAGGAGGAAAAGGAGAATGAATCCAAGGAAAGCACGTCGGGTACTCTAGTGAATCCTTGGAATACGGAGGATCCTCGTGGTGAAGAAATGAAGAATGATGAAGAGTATTTGAAGGAGATAGAAATAGAAGTGGATAAGGGTGAGCCTTCAAGCACACCCCATACTACATAAGAAGGTGAAGGCCCAATTCTAGATTCAAGTGCCGGGTTCCAAAAGGAAGGCGAAAAAGGAAAGAGAAGGGGGCGAAGTCTATGAGACTCCTATAGTGGGATTTGTGGATGACACAAGAAAACTCATACGTGCGCAATTCTAGAGCACTATGGAATGTAAGGATTTGTATGGTTGGGAGTTGATGGATGCAGAAATGGCGAACACATGCACACACAAAAGCAATTGTCATGGTCTATGCAAAATCATATGGATGAACCTGATGTTCTATGGGGTAAGTGCACCAAGTTGGTGGACAAAAAAGGGGTCATAAGTGGATGTCATATTGCAAAAATAGTGAAATCTCAACTTGTAGGGATTATTAGCAATATGCGCACTCAAAATTAGAAAAATTATATAAATATGAATCATAGCATCCGTAATCTAGTTTCTAAAATACTAATTTTTAAAAAAACAGACAAGTTTAGCTATATTAAACACTTAAAATTATATGACTTGGTTTTTGTTTTTGAAAAAACCTATAAGATTGTAGTCCGTTTGCCCACGATTTGGATGACCAAATCTTGTTTTTTTTTTTCCTTTGGTGAAAAGTTAGATGTAGTTGTCTATCTTGGGATGGATTTTATTTTGTATTTTTTCGAGCAATATTTTTTTATGATTTTTTCCATGAAAGTGGTCTAAAAAGATTTAGAAAATGGAGCGCTTTCTGTTTGCCGCCATATAGCTATATCAAAAAATATCAAAATTAAATATTTTTTTAATGTGTGTAGAATTTCTCCATGCTTGGGATGGTATAAATTTTGGCACATTTTAATAAGCGAAACAAAATTTGTAGTCTTAAACGTAGACATGAACATTCACGAGAAAAAAATGTCTTAAAGACCTATTGTTAGTAAAAAAATTATAAAATGATATTTATCTTATTCTATTCACTTTAAAATCAATATTTCTACAAAGCTAACAATCTCCCCTATGCAATGGCACCATTTTTGTGAAATGTTTTCAGTTTTTTAGCATGGTTCAAGTCTGTGGAAGAGAAAATTTGAAGTTTTTTTACCCTTTACACTTCATAATGACCTTCCATAGCTTTGGTTGGGAAAAAAAAATTTCCGAGCCTTAGGTCAAACTTGATGATACAAATAGGACCGGATCGTGGTTTACAAACCATGAATGTGGGTTTTAAACAAGAACACGATCGTGCTTTATAAACCACAATCGCAGTTTTATAAAGAGTGATCGTGGTTCATAAATCATATTTATACGCATCCCAATGCTCTAATTACCATGTGATTTTTACTGTTTGACTTTACCGTTTGAATTATTGCAAAATTCTGTCATTTTCTACACAGTTTTCTTATCACCGTAAGTAAAACATCATGGGAGACAAGAAATAAATTCAAAAAGGAAGTCATTAAGTAAAAAAACACCGAACGAATTAGAGGCAAAAAATTTTAAAAATCTTTGAGTGAATGTGGAATCTTCGTGAATCAAGAAGAGTTTCATCTTCAACCCCTACTATTGTAAGCACCGAGGAACCGGGTAATGTTTCTCTGTCAATGTTGAAGTTGAATTAAATACTTGTGATGAAGATGTTTTTACTATCAATGTTGAAGAAGAATTAAATACTCATGATGTAGCAAATGTTGAAATTGAAGGAGACAATGAAAATGTGAATAAAGAAATTCAAGTTAAAATTGTAGACAATTTTTTTGAAAAAACACCTCCTAAGATTTTCTGTAAGAAACCTAATTATTTTATTGAAATTGATGAAAACATTTTGAAACCAATGTGTGACAAACTTTCTGAACGGAAAATCAGAAGAAAAGCCACTAAAATTTGGGATAATCATTTTGAAATTTTAAATGATTCCCAAAGATGTCATTTGTTGGTTAGTTTGATGAAATTGAATAAAATGAGACCTACATTAAACACCTTATGATTGACAACATCTAATATACGTGGTCAAACCTCTACAATTGTTGAAAACCTTCATGATGCATATCACACTGTTGGTGTCAAGCAACGCACTAGGGATAGTAATATTATGTGTCGTGTACTTGCTACTAGTGTTGTAAGTGAATCAATAAAAAAACAACGTTTGATTACGCAAACAAGTCGAATGTTGCAAGTTAATCGAAAAACTCTAATGAAAGCAATTGAAAGACGTAATATCCTTCAATCACTCAATAACACCGATTTTTGGGCATTTTCTGCTAGAGCACCGCGTAAGGACAAATATAATATTGATGCTATAAGAGAATTTGTTATTCAATTTTGGCATGATAACACTAGAGTTTCACCTAATACAAGAGATGTTGTAAAACGGAGAGTTGGTTCTATTAATCGTGAACCACATCCAAAGCATTTCTTAGATATGACTCAAACTCAATTTTTTCGTAAGTTTGAACAAGAGCATCTGGAAATTAAAATTAGTCAATATTTTTTGAAATGTTAAAACCATTCTATGTGAAAATCAACCACGCTCGTACCACTTTTTGTAGGCAACATGTTAAATTTGCTATGCATTATGCTAAATTTGTATGTATTCGTTCTATTTTATATTTTAAAACTATGTTATCGAATGTGGTGTTCAAGTTCCACCAATATATTCCAGAGATTTCATTCCTACAATATTTTGTTAAAAAGAAGTTAGAGAATTTTTTTATAGGCAGGATTGTTTAGATGGAAGTTGTGGTACATGTGGCAGATTACCTAAATTAGAAAGTTGCATCCATGAGAAAATTGAAGGTGCAATAGGAAATAATTTAGTTGAGTTTGATAAATATAAATTAGTTGCATACGGTTGAAAGATGGAAAAGAGTCTAAACGGTGTGAGCTGGTTACTAAACATATGCCTTTTTTCAATTTATGAGAAAATTTAAGGATGAAATTGTTTATGAGTATGCTAGGCATACACATAGAGCTCGATGGTTGGATGAAAAATTCAAGATATGCAAAGACACATTTCCTATTGGTACTATTGTTTCAATGGTCAATTTTGCAAATAATTACACATTGCAACCACAAATGGAGGTTCAATCACAATATTACAACTCAGTACAAGTTGTCATTTTTGTGCATATAGCATTTATACATTCTCCTAACAATATAGAGAATGATCAAATTTTTTTAAGAGAGTACCACTTTTATATCAGTGATGATCATACTCATTCTACTGAATTTGTGCAAGGGTGTTTCAGTTATTTTATGGAAACTTGTCTGATAGGGACTATCGACACTAAAATTTTCCTCCGTAATTTCTATTTCATTAATGTATGTATTAGGAATAGGATGTTGTTAAGTGTAATTAGTAGTAGCGTCTGATGGAAGATAACGGTGCCGTTAGTATGGTGCCACCAATAATGTAGAGTACGATAACAGTCAAAGTACAATATGAATGTTGTAAAAAGTAAATATTTGTTGTAAGTGGTCCGGTAATGTTAAAATGTCAAAGTTGGGATAAGTAGAGAAGTAGGGTCTACATGATTAGGAATTATAAATATTATATTTGTAATAAGGACAAAGAGTGATGTCTTAAATATTTTGTGTATTTTATTTATGGAAAATTCTAAAAAGGTGGAACCCATGTGAGATGATAAGGTTTATCTTATCTTAGAAGATAAGCCTACATGTAAAGGCAAGAGTTTAGGCATGAAATATGATTGGCCGGAAGAGATTTCCTATCCTATCTTAGAGATAAGATGGATAAGCCTAAATTCCTATAAATAAAGAGGCCACCCCCCTCATTTAGCATATAGAAGGAAGTAGTGAGAAATATTATATGAGTAAGTGTGTAAAGGAAGCCATCATTTTGAAGGTGTGTTAAAGAAGCCATTAAGAGGTGTAATTGTGAAGTTTCTCCCATAGTTATTGTTGGAAGGCAAGTGAAGTTAGTAACACTTGAAGTACCTCATGGGTGAGATTGTAACAATTTCATGTTAATATTATAATTTACTCTGATATTTCAAATTTATCATCATTCCTTCTTATCATAGTCTATGGTATTCTTGTGTTATGTTTGTTGTTGTGTTTCCAGATTTCATCCACCAAACTAAAGGCTGTGCATTAGTAAATAATCATAGCACGAGGAGTTCCCGATGAATAATTATCATAGTGCCGGATTGTTGATGACATTTTGGTTCTTCAAGGGACCATTCCTTCGTTAGTGGATTTTACGGAGAGATATCCCCACCTAGTCAAAAATCATTTGGAGGGTAACCTTGTTTTTACTTGTGATAGGAGTTACCATGGTAAAGTCATTTTTACCATGAATAGTATTTACTACAAGAACTTCATTTTTTTTTTTGTGAATAGTATTTACCATCAAGATAACTTCACTTTTACCAGTGAATAGTGTTTACCACAAGAAAGTCAGTTTTACCGCAATAAGTCAAGTTTTACCATAGTTTACCATGGTCATTTCTATTTTACTGTAGAAAGGTGTAAAGTCACTTTCTATTATAGTGATTCCAATTATTTGTGCACATAAGTCTTGTTGATTGTACTTGTGGGTTGGTATTTCACGGTGGTTACTTTTGAAAATGGGGAAGATTCCTGTTTTTTCAGCCCAATCTAATGAAGATGCTTCCTCTTTCATTCAAGAGTTTAAACAATCTTGTATTTGTAATGGCCTTATAAGAAGGGAACAATGGACTGAATTTTTTCCTACCTTTTTGGATGGTTCAACACTTAGGTGGTTTGAAACACTAGGTGAAAATGTAAAAAACTCATGGGATTTATTAACTGAAAGTTTTCTTGAAGAATTTGGTGAACAACAGAAATATGCAGATCTCATGATCGAGATCACAAAGCTAGCCCAAGGAGAGAAGGAGAAGATAAGAGATTATCATGCTCGTGTTCTAGAGCTAAGGAGGAAGCTCGATGCCCAGATCCGGAAGGAAGGATTAGCGGATGGGTTGATGAATGGCGTGGATAATCTCCTATGTAAGCACTTCATTCTTGGGATGAAGCCAAAGATCAGACAACGAGTGAAGTATGACCGCCTAGCTACCATTGAACAAGCAAAGGAGATTGCAAGAAGGCAAGAAGAAAGCATGGAAGAGGAGCCCAAAGAAATTGTTGCTAAAGTAGAGCCTACACCAGCACCTTTGGTCTAGAATCCAAAACCACTCTCGGTGAGCACAAATATTTCTCCTAGTACATCTACTGAGTATGAAGATCTGCTCAAGAAGATGGGTCAGTTAACTATTAATCTTCTTCAAGGAAAAGAATTTAGTTCTCAGGGAGGAGATAGAGGTCAAAAAAATATTTCTGAAGTTGTATGTTATGGTTGTTATAAAAGGGTCATTATAAGTATAATTGTCGAGATAGAGCTTCTACATCTAGTACAAGAGATAATGATAAAGGAAAAGCACCTGTGAATTCTTTTGATGTAGTAGATAAGAGCATAAATAATGAAGTAGATGTGTTTGTAACAAAAAGAAAGAAAGAAAAAGATAACCAAGATGGAAATGATCCTAAGAAGAAGAAAGGAGAAACTAGTAAGAAACATAGGAGAAGAAAGTTGGGTGTGCAGGATTTTCTGATTTCACAGGGACAAGGACCATACTCCATCTTAGATGATTTATCCAAAAGGCCTGCAAATATTACATATGGTAAACTCTTGGCTATGTCTTCTGAGAAGAGGCGGGAGCTACGAAGTGGACTCAATGCTCGATGAAGGAAGGAGGTTGAGGTCCCTATTTTGGAGGCAGAGGCGGATCCCTATGCTCCACAAGTTGAGGTACTATGTAATGGTATTTCAATTCATGATGTCTTAGTTGATGGAGGTGCTGGAGTTAATGTAATGATCGAGTCTGTAATGAATATGTTGGGTTTAAAAATTGATCACCCCTCAACACTTATGTTAAGGTCATTAAATAAGGGAAAAACTAAACCAGAAGGTGTAGTTTCAAATGTGGCAATATCTGTTATGGGTGTTGTAGACGTGTGGTAGACATTCGGGTGATGAAAAATGGTATGCTTTTGCATATCCAATGTTGTTGGGAAGACCATGGCTAAGGATAGTTCATGCAAGAAACTACTGGAATGAAGGCTTCATGACACTTGGATGTGGTAGAGAGAGGGTGAAAATAAATGTGATCCCTCGGCATCATAAGGTAGAACCTGTCGATTCAAGTGATGAAACTGATGATTGGACATCCTCTGATTACTCTAGTACCAGTGAAGTGGACACAAAAGATGAAGAAAGTGAGGTTGATGTTTCGGTCATGGATATCCTTCCAGTCACACCGACTCATGACCCCATAAAATTATCTGAAGAAGAAATTGATGATCGTCTCCAGCAAATAAAGATTGGTGATGCTGTGATGGAGAGTGAGAAGGAATCCTACCTCCAGCTCTTTCAAAGGTACATACACATATTCACTTTTGATTACAAGGAACTCCATCAAGTAAGTTGGGTAGAACATTCTATTGAGTTGGTAGATGGTGCTATGCCCATAAAGCAAATGCCATATAGAATGAATCCTAATTTTCAAGACCGTAAAAGAAGAAATAGATAAGTTGCTTGATGCGGGATTCATATTTGCTGTGGAGAATTCAAAATGGGTTTCTCCCATTGTGATCTCAATAAAAAAGAATGGGAAGCTACGCATTTGTGTTGATTATAGGAAGCTCAATAAGGCAACAAAGAAGGATCATTACCCTCTTCCATTCTCAGATCAGATCTTGGATGAAGTAGCTAGCCAAGAGTGCTATAGTTTTGCTGATGGATATAGCGGATACAACCAAGTTCGTATAGTGGAGAAAGATCAATGAAGACCACATTCACCACTCCTTGGGGAATGTTTTCTTATAGAGTTATGCCTTTTGGGTTGTGTAATGCTCGGCAACATTCCGAGTTGCTTGATGAATAGGGATTTTGAACCCTACATTGGGAACTTCATCGAGTATTTTTGGATGATTTTTACATCTATAAGAGCAAGATGGACCACTGCACTGAGATGGAGACATTATTTCAAAGGTTAGATGAAGCACAAGCCTCACTAAACCCTACAAAGCGTGTCTTTAGATGTTCTAAAGGCGTTTTGTTAGGGCATGTTGTATCCAGAGATGGTATTGTAGTGCGATCGATAAAGTTTCAAAAATCAAAGAGTTACCATTTCCTATGAATAGAAGTAAATTGAGATCATTTTTAGGCCATGTGGGTTACTATAGAAGGTTCATCAAGAATTTCTCAAAGATTGCATAGCCACTAACCCAGTTCTTGAAGAAGGATGTTACTTATGAACCAGGAAATAAGGCGCATGAAGCTTTTGAACAACTGAAGGAAGCCCTGGTGTCTTCACCTGTTTTAAAGAATCCAGATTGGAGCAAGCCATTCATTGTGTATACTGATGCCTCAGATGCAGCACTAGGAAGTACTCTAAGCCAAAAGGATGAAAATGGGAATGATCATCCAGTTTACTTTGGGAGAAGACAAATGAGCAATCTTTGAGGTAAATTATCTTATGGCGAAAAAGAGGCTCTAGCTATCATTTTTGTTGTAAAGAAGTTTAGAAATTACTTGCTAGGGTAGAAATTTATAGTTGTGACAGATCATCAGGCTCTAAAATATATTGTCAATAAGCCTAACCCATCAAGGAGGATAGCAAGATGGATAATTTTGCTACAAGAATTTGAATTTGATATTATAGATAGGCCAGGAAAGAAGCATGTCAATGTAGATGCACTCTCTCGAGCCTATGATGGTTTAGGTTCATCTTGTGATGATGATGATTTCCCAAATGCAGCATTGTTATCCCTTGACACAATCCCTAGTGAATACATAGATATTTGGAATTATCTGAATGAATTCAAGTTTCTTGATGGTGCCAATACAAAGACTAAGAGGAAGATTACTCAAGCCAGTCATCCATATTCTATTATGTATGGAGTATTATTTCAAATAGGACCTGATGGACAATACAAGAGGGAATTTGGACGTGATCAAGGAAAGAGCTGATAGAAGAACTCCACAATGGTACATGTGGAGGACACTTCTCTAGACAACTTACAGCAAGAAGGATCTTGGATGCAGGTTATCACTAGCCCACTCTTTTTAGAGATTGTTATAATTATTGTAAGACATGTGATATTTGTCAAACACATGGTAACCGTAAGACTTCATCAGCTCCATTATGCCCTATTCTTCCACTTGGTCCCTTTGAAAAGTGGGGAATAGATATTGTAGGTCCACTTCCAACTACCCCATGCCAAAATAAGTATATTGTGGTTGCCACAGATTATTTAACTATGTGGGTTGAAGCTAGGCCATTGAAAACAACTTCTATGGATGAAGTGGCAAGGTTCATATATGAACACATTGTCACAAGATTTGGTTACCCATTAGAAATTGTAACAGATCAAGGAAGCCACTTCATTAATGAGGTAGTAGAAGCCCTAGTCAATAAATTTTCTATCAAGCACAGGAAGGAAACAACATACAAGCCAAGCACAAATGGACAGGTGGAATGAACAAATTTTGTGTTGTGTCAAATTCTAGCAAAGATGTAGCCTTGCAGGACATAAGTGGGATAAAAGGATTCATGTAGCATTGTGGGCATATAGGGCAACATCAAAGTCAGCAACAGGATACTCCCATTTTAGTTGGCCTATGGCATTGATCCAGTTCTTCCTATTGAGTTTGATATTCCCACTGTGAAAGTTATCAAAAATGAAAGGATGGATGAAAGTGATTCGGTAAAAGAAAGGTTGGTACATCTTCATTTGCTAGAGAAAATTAGGGAAATAGCAAAGGATACAAGCTATAAGAAGAAAATGAAGCAGAAGGAATACTTTGATCAAAAGATCCGTTGGTCTCCATTTCATGTGAATGACTTGGTTCTAGTATATGATTCCAGATACAAAAAAAAGAAGACAGAGAAAATTTCTTCCAAAATGGATGGGGCCCTACAAAATAGCAGTTGTGCATGAAAATGGTACATACCGACTGGAGGAATTGGATGGCACTCCCATTACGAAATGGGTCAACCATGACAAGTTGAAGATTTTCCAAGCACTGAGAATAGTCTACTCGAGGATGGAGTAGAAGCTAGGAAAGGGGAAGATGTCGACACTAAAATTTTCCTCCGTAATTTCTATTTCATTAATGTATGTATTAGGAATAGGATGTTGTTAAGTGTAATTAGTAGTAGCGTCCGATGGAAGATAACGGCGCCATCAGTATGGTGCCGCCAATAATGTAGAGTACGGTAACAGTCAAAGTACAATAGGAATGTTGTAAAAAGTAAATATTTGTTGTAAGTGGTCCGGTAATGTTAAAATGTCAAAGTTGGGATAAGTAGAGAAGTAGGGTCTACATGATTAGGAATTAGAAATATTATATTTGTAATAAGGACAAAGAGTGATGTCATAAATATTTTGTGTATTTTATTTGTGGAAAAGTCTAAAAAGGTGGAACCCATGTGAGATGATAAGGTTTATCTTATCTTAGAAGATAAGCCTACATGTAAAGGCAAGAGTTTAGGCATGAAATATGATTGGCTGGAAGAGATTTCCTATCCTATCTTAGAGATAAGATGGATAAGCCTAAATTCCTATAAATAAAGAGGCCACCCCCCTCATTTAGCATATAGAAGGAAGTAGTGAGAAATATTGTATGAGTAAGTGTGTAAAGGAAGCCATCATTTTGAAGGTGTGTTAAAGAAGCCATTAAGAGGTGTAATTGTGAAGTTTCTCCCATAGTTATTGTTGGAAGGCAAGTGAAGTTAGTAACACTTGAAGTACCTCATGGGTGAGATTGTAACGATTTCATGTTAATATTATAATTTACTCGATATTTCAGATTTATCATCATTCCTTCTTATCATAGTCTATGGTATTCTTGTGTTATATTTGTTGTTGTGTTTCCAGATTTCATCCACCAAACTAAAGGTTGTGCATTAGTAAATAATCATAGCACGAGGAGTTCCCGGTGAAGAATTATTATAGTGTCGGATTGTTGATGACAAGACATTCACTTCAAACAACATTATTAATGGTCGATAATAATTGCACCTCTCGGTTTAAGAATGCACAAATGTTTTATTGGATGAGAAAGATGCACGTCAAGATGGGTGTGTAACATATTTGGAGTTTCACTGAGTTTGGACATGGAAAAGGAGAGCATGACTGCAAGGGGCATGTGTGAAAAGAGCTCTTGCAAGAGAAGAGTTGAAGTAAAAATATGGTGCTAAATTGAAAGATGCAAAGAGCATAGTGGAATGGTGTATTGACAATATGGCCCGAGGTTCTCAAGAAATTTCCACAGTTCGCAGATATTTTTGGTTAATAGAGGAACAACAAATTACTAACTACGAGGATTGTATGACACTCACTGAGTCCGGTGATATGCACTCATTTTGTAGCTCATACGCTACTTAAGTGGCCACATGGACAAGAAATTTGACATGTTTTGTGCATCTTGTATCGAATTTTTTTACTCTTTTGAGTGTGATCCACAAGAATGGGTCGATGGATGGATTTGTAGGCCTCTAACTCCATTTGCTAGTTATCAACCTCCATAAGCATTATGAATTGTTTCTAAAGATGAAGTTACAACAGCCAAGGACTTTGACAAAATTTTGATTTTGGTGCGACAAGGTATTTATGGTTATTTACAATTTTTGTATTGAGTTATGTCCATTGAAATTTTAATATGTAAAATTTAAATTTGAGTTGAAACCTTTTTTTGTAGGACATGTGTTTGCAGTTATTACGACAGAAGACAATGAAGAAGGAACAGACTATTTCTTATGTCGTTGCATCGAGGAAAGAAAGAAGTTGACTTCTCCCGTTATAAATGGGTACCTTACGAGTTCGAGTGGTAGTTCATTTAGAACTTGTCTTTGGCGGTATCTATTAAAAAAACTCCTCTGCTTAGGTGTTTGAAGACTTTGAGACACACATGAAAATACTCTTATATTCACATCTATTTCTAGCGACAAATATTCAGTTGTATAGATTCAAGGAAGACCTAATAACAAGATTCTTTGGAAGGTTCGAGAGTCGATCATGAAGTAATATTATCCATTATTGAGTAGATCCGATCTTGATGGTTCATTGGAATGAATTTACAATGCTCATGTCCAGTATATATAATTTCTTTGGTATATATAAATTTGTTAGTTAGATAAATTTAAGTTTATATATTTTATTAAATTTGTGTATTTTGTATGTATCTAGTATGGTTTTGATCGAAACTTAAATTTCTTTTACTAACACTTTTATATGCAAGTCGGTGGTGCGGAAAATCTTCCACCTTCACGTGGTTGGCAATGTAAGTAGAGAATTATAAATTCTTGAAGCTAAGAGAAGCTTTCATTGTTTTATAAGAAAAGAGAAGCAATTAACAATGATTTATGTACCTGTGGAGGGGGTTCTTAGCTCCGGAAGAGGTAGCCTAGAAGGACCTGGAGCTTAAAGAACCAAAATGATGCCTCCCCAAGTGTTTAGAAGACCATCCCTATGTGTGTGCACAGTCGGTTCAAGTGCCACAACCTACATGTTTGCAAAATATATCGTTTTGACCTTACTTTACACTGTCTCAAACTACACTATTAGGTGCGTTTGCAAACAATAGGGCAAGTGAGAGCACTAATTGGAGAAGGAAAAAACTGAGACATGCTATTGTATAGGGTCCCTACACCGAGGTGTAGGATCAGACGAGACATCTCTAGGTGCCACTTGAGTGCTGCGTAGCCACCCATCGAAGTTGAACAACTTTAAGGTCTCGGGGCTCTTAAGGGACTACGCTCAAACAAGATATCCCGGAAGAAACGACGTGTTCACACACCGAAACAATACCTCCTCTAGCTTTCACCTAGCCACTTAGATGTGTCCATCTAGTCGGTTCGGTGCCACAACCCACTATTTGCAAAATATACCGTTTTGTGACAGCTTTACACTGTCTCAAACTACACTATTAGGTGCGTTTACAAACAATAGGGCAGCGAGAGCACCGATTAGAGAAGGAAAAAAATAATATAGGCTATTATAGAGGGTCCTTGTGCCAAGGTGTAGGATCAGACAAGATGTCTCTAGGTGCCATGGAGTCTGCATAGCCACCCGTCGAAGTTGAACAATTTTTTGGTCTCAGGGCTCTTAAGGGACTACGCCTAAACGAGGTAGCCGGAAGAAACGACATTGTCACGCACCAAAATTATGCCTCCTCTAGTTTTCACCTAGCCACCTAGATGTGTCTGTGTAATTGGTTTGGTGCTACAACCCACCATTTGTAAAATATACCGTTTGACAGCCTTACACCGGCTCAAACTACACTATTTGGCACGTTTGCAAACAATAGGGTAGCGAGAGCACCGATTGGAGAAGGAAAAAACTGAGACAGGATATTGTATATAAGGTCCCTACACCAAGGTGTAGGATTAAACGAGATGTCTCTAGGTGCCATAGAGTGCACGTAGTCAGCCGTTGAAGTTGAGCAATTTTTTGGTCTCAGGGCTCTTGAGGGACTCTTCCCGAACGAGGTAGCCCAGAAGAAATGACATTATTGCGCACCAAAATGACACCTCCTATATCATTCACCTAGCCACCTAGATGTTTCCACACGATCGGTTCAAAGGTGCCACGACCCACCATTTGCAAAATATGTCGTTTGACAACCTTACATCGGCTCAAACTACACTATTTGGCGCGTTTGCAACCGTCTCACGATTGGAGAAGGAAAAACTAAGACATTATATTGTAGAGGGTCCCTACACCAAGGTTTAGGATTAGACGATATGTCTCTAGGTGCCATAGAGTGCACGTAGTCACCCATTGAAGTTGAACAATTTTTTGGTCTCAGGGCTCTTGAGGAACTCCGCCCGAACGATGTAGCCGGAGCTAAGCAATGACATTGTTGTGCACCAAAAACACCTCCTATAGCATTCACCTATCCACCTAGACATTTCCACGTAGTCGGTTTGGTGCCATGACCCACCGTTTACAAAATATACCATTTGACATCCTTACACTATCTCAAACTACACTATTTGACGCGTTTACAAACAATAGGGCAACAAGAGCACCGATTGGAGAAGGAAAAAACCGAGACAAAGCTATTGTAGAGGGTCCTATGCCAAGGTGTAGGATTAGATGAGATGTCTCTAGGTGCCACGGAGTGCACGTAGTCACCCATCAAAGTTGAACAATTTTTTGGTCTCAGGGCTCTTGAGGGACTCCGCCCAAACGAGGTAGCTCGGAAGCAACAAAATTTTTGTGCACCAAAAAGACACCTCCTCTAGTAGTCACTTGGCCACTTGGATGTGTCTGCATAGTCAGTTTGGTGCCACGACCCACCGTTTAAAAAACATACCATTTGACAGCCTTACATTGTCTCAAACTACACTATTTTGCACGTTTGTAAACAACAGGGCACTGAGATCACCGATTGGAGAAGGAAAAAATGAGACAGGATATTGTAGAGGGTCCCTATGCCAAGGTGTAGGATTAAACGAGATGTCTCTAGGTGCCACGGAGTGCGCGTAGTCACCCGTTGAAGTTGAACAATTTTTGGTCTTAGGGCTCTTAAGGGACTTCGACCAAACGAGGTATCCCCGGAAAAGCGACATTGTCTCACACTCGAAATGACACCTCCTCTAGTGTTCACCCTACCACTCGAATGTTTCTACATAGTTGGTTTGGTGCCACGACCCACTGTTTGCAAAATATACCATTTGACAGCCTTATACTAGCTCAAACTACACTATTCGGCGCGTTTGCAAACAATAGGGCAGCGAGAGCACCGATTGGAGAAGGAAAAAACTGAGACAAAGCTATTATAGAGGGTCCCTACATTGAGGTTTAGGATTAGGACGAGATGTCTCTAGGTGCCACGAGTGTGCGTAGTCACCCGTCGAAGTTGAACAATTTTTTGGTCTCAAGGTTCTTGAGGGACTCGCCCGAACGAGGTAGCCCGGAAGCAACGACATTTTACACACCAAAACGATGCCTCCTCTAGTGTTCACCTAGCCACCCCTAACACATCTCGCATAATCCGTTTGGTGCCATGACCCACTTGTTTGCAAAATATATCATTTGATGACCTTACACCGCCCAAACTACACTATTTAGCGTGATTGAAAACAATATGGCAACAAGAGCACGATTGGAGAAGGAAAAAAACTGATACAGGTATTGTATAGGGTCCCCACCTTAAGGTGTAGGATTAGACGAGAGATCTCTAGGTGCCACAGAGTGTGCGTAGTCACCCTTTGAAGCTGAAAAAAATTGGTCTCAAGGCTCTTAAGGGACTCCGCCCAACGAGGTAGCCGGAAGAAAAACATTGTTGCACACGAAATGATGTCTCCTCTAGTGTTCACCTATCCACCCAGATGTGTCTACATAGTCGGTTTGGTGCCACAACCCACCGTTTGCAAAATATACCGTTTGATAGCCTTACACCGGCTCAAACTACACTATTCGCGCGTTTGCAAACAATAGGCAAAGTGAGAGCACCAATTGGAGAAGAAAAAAACTGAGATAGGCTATTGTAGAGGGTCCCTATACCGAGGTGTAGGATCAAATGAGACATCTCTAGGTACCATAGAGTGCATGTAGTCACCCATCAAAGTTGAACAATTTTTTGGTCTCAGGGCTCTTAAGGGACTACGCCCAAACGAGGTAGCCTGAAGCAACGACGTTGTTGCGCACCAAAATGAAACCTCCTCTAGTGTTTACCTAGCCACCTAGACATTTCCACACAGTTGGTTTGGTGTCACAACCCATCATTTACACAATATATCGTTTGATAGCCTTATATTGTCTCAAACTACACTATTCGGCGTGTTTGCAAACAATAGGGCAGCGAGAGCACCGATTGGAGAAGGAAAAAACCGAGACATGCTATTATAGAGGGTCCCTACACCAAGGTGTAGGATCAGACGAGACATCTCTAGGTGCCACGGAGTGCGTGTAGTCACCTATCAAAGTTGAACAATTTTTTGGTCTTAGGGCTCTTAAGGGACTCCACCTGAACGAGGTAGCCCGGAAGCAACGACGTTGTTGTGCACCGAAACGATGCCTCCTCTAGCATTTACCTAGCCACTTGGACCTGTCCACACATTCATTTTGGTGCCATGACCTACCGTTTACACAATATACCATTTGACATCCTTACAATGTCTCAAACTACACTATTCGGTGTGTTTGCAAAGAATAGGGCGGCGAGAGCACTGATTAGAGAAGGAAAAAACTAAGACGGGATATTTTAGAGGGTCGCTACACCAAGGTGTTGGATCAGACAAGACATCTCTAGGTGTCATGGAGTGTGTATAGTCACCCATCAAAGTTGAACTCTTTTTGGTCTCAGGGCTCTTAAGGGACTCCGCCCGAACGAGGTAGCCTGGAAGCAACAACGTTGTTGCACACCAAAACGAATCTTCCTCTAGTGTTTACTCGCCACTGGATGTGTCCACACAATCGGTTTGGTGCCATGACCCACCGTTTACACAATATATTGTTTGATAGCCTTACACTGTCTCAAACTACACTATTCAGCGTGTTTGCAAACAATAGGGCACCGAGAGCACCGACTAGAGAATGAAAAAACCGAGGTAGGCTATTATAGAGGGTCCCTAGGATCATATGAGACATCTGTAGGTGCCACGAAGTGTGCATAGTCACTGTCGAAGTTGAATGATTTTTGGTCTCAGGGCTCTTAAGGGACTCCGCCCAAACGAGGTAGCCTGGAAGTAACGACATTGTCGTGCACCAAAACGACGCCTCCTCTAGCGTTCACCCGGTCACCCAAAATGTCCACACAATGTCGGTTTGGTGCCACGACCCACCGTTTTCAAATTTTTCAACAATTACAACTTTTTTAACAATTACAACTTTTTCAACAATTACAACTTTTTCAACAATAGTTACTCTCTTATTCCAAGTATAGTTAGGATTCCTCATCCTACAAATAGACTAGGAAAACAACATTAGGATTTTCTTTACTAAAAATAGAGATCGGTTGAATTCATCACTGCCCCCCTAGACCCCCTGTGACATGAGTGGGGGGAAGCCCCCCCACACCCCTTTGGAAAGTGAGCTAAAAATGTTTTCGTAAAGGGATCTAAAATTTAACTTTGTTGTCACATATCTTATAATATCCACCTTGATAACCAATCCACTTTATATATTACACGACCAACTCATCGCATTTTCTGCAAATGAATAGAAGATAAACACCATTTTTGCTTCTATAATAGTACTAGTTTTGTGAGAATATCAACAAAGTTTTCTATGGTGTGTACCTTGTCAAGTGTTATTATCCCTTCATCAATAACATGTATAACCAAATTATACTTAACTAAAATATGCTTTGTCTTATTGTGATAAGCTAGATTCTTGGATAATTAAATAGCACTTTGATTGTCACACAATACCTTCATCTTCTATTGATATCTTCAAAACTCATCCAATAAAATTTTTACCCAAATTACCTCCTAACAACTATGATAGGCAGCTACATATTCTACCTCAATAGTTGAAAAAATTGTAATATTTTGAAGCTTTGAAATCCAACTGATAGGTCCGATTACAAGTGTAATAGCATAGCTAAAAGTCAATATTTTTTTCCCAAATCACTTTCAAAATATGAATCAAAATATCGACAAATTGAATCACCAATATTGTTATAGGTGATGCAATAATTTATTTTTCCTCACAAGTAGTGAAACTCCCACTTCACTGTTGAACAATGTTCTCTACCTAGATTTTCCTAAAATCTACTGAAAACTCCAACAACATGTCAAATTTTAGTCCTTGACATTTACATGTCATAACATACATTAAAATTATTATCGCACTAGAATATGCTACATGAGATATATACTTATTTTCTTCTTATTGTTGCACCATAGTTTTTAAGTTTAAATCAAACATACATATAGAATTAATATACATAGAATATACATACATAGAAGGATATCATGTGCAATGAATTTGAATCAAACATAGAAGTAATATCATTATGAAAACCAACACATGGATATATAATGTATCAAACTAAGTGTGTTGAATGCACGTCTCTAAAAATATAAGTTCATAACATGTGTACATCTTGAACCAAGTGTGTCATACATATAAGACCACATGCGACCGCATAAGGCTATATACAATGTCCTATGAAGAATCATGAACTAGGACCAACTGGCCCATATATATATCTATGTACATCCACGTCCTATGAATCTAATCATGAAACATCTTCCCTCTCTTCGCCCTACTAGAAGTAGCATGTCCATGACCCGAGGATGTAGTGGAGGGAGATGCCACTACAAATTTCATCCGTGTGGTCCTAGGCGTCTCTAAGCAGGCCTGTAACCTAACCTGCACATTCATAAACAACAAGTTTTTAACACCCATATTTTTAAAATACATTCAAAATTTAGAAACTTAGAATTTAGTTAAAATGCATGTGAAATCTTACTGCAATGTCATGATCCCTATCAATTTTTCGTTGATGCATGGCAGGGACAATAGTAGACTCATGAGAGGTAAGCTACATACAAATAATTAAATTTCAAATTAAATATTTCATGTACAAAATTTGATATTGTAGATTTAAGTAATAAGAAATAATTCCTAAATAAATTTAACAAATTTAAAAAATTGTACCTCAATTAGTGGATCTGCAGATGCTATGGCAATATCTACAGCACCTCCATAGTCTGCATATATGGAGGAGTCTCTCTGGCAATCATAAGCTATACAAAAACATGTACAAATCAATATTAATCTACATGACTGCCACATAACAGAGCCAAAGCATAATCCACGTGAACTTCCACAATTAGAAACAAAGTGTAAAGAGAAACTAACCTACGTAAAATTCACGTGAGGCATGCCAATAGCCTCAATTCCCAGAGCAAATGATGACCTATCAGGCTCCTATACGTATAAAAGACAAATATATATTAATATGTACATGTACAGGTGAAACATTATAATAATAAAAGTGCACAATCAAATGAAATTTGAAATTTAAGTACAACTTGAAACTTACGTTTGTAACATGCCCAAATTACAATAGAAAGCTAGCATGTCAACGCCTTGATGTTTCCTTCATTGGCTTTTTCTATTTCAAATAAAATAAAAAGTAGTTTTCACATGTATGTACATAACGTACAATGAAATACATATGTATTAAAATCTCAAACATGAATTAAAATATTGTATATATATATATATATATATAATATTTATTTGACATTTACCTGTGAAAGACCAAGATCCGTTGCACCAGTTCCAAAAATATCTGCCATCATCTCATCTAAAGAAAAGAAATCATGTGATCCAGCAAATGATGTCTCATCCCATGGTGCATATGGCACCACATGATCCACAGTGGTTTGGTGCACTAGAACTGGTGCCTCCACCAACATCACCAGATGCAATCTGGTCACTATGTTGGGTTAGAGTGTCAGTGAGTTCCCTCAATGCATGTAGTGTGTCAATCTCCACAACCTCCTTCATTGTAGGATGGATAACTGAAGGCAGTGGGGGTTTTGGGGCATGGGGATCCTTGGTTGATCTACGCGTGCACGAGGTCTAATTTATACAGAGCCACCACCTCGCCCATAAAAATAAGAAAAGTCAAAATAATTTGGGACCTCATTAAGCATGAACTCACAATATAATTTCTTCAAAAAATAGAGGGGAACCTAATTATTTTTGCATGGTGGATAATCAAAAACCATCCACCATCGGTCCCAAAAAAAATTCTTGATTCGGTCATCGTGACACCAATGGATTGGGAACCGTTTACAAGTAACTCCAGGGGGACATTGGTTCTTGGGTCAGTAAATAATACACATCTACGGTCTTTACCAATTTTTTTGTCTTTTATGGCTGCATGGGATAATTTATTTGCATACCACTGCCTATAATCACCTCTAAAGGTATTCCATTTATCTATTTGGTTGGTTATGGAGTCAACTTCACCAATCAATGTTTGTAATGTGTTGGCTAAAGTCATGCGGGATAGATTTGTGGCATGATTTTTTCTTATATTCTGAATAAGGTTCTCAATGGAAATTTTATTTTGTCAGATTTTTCCAACGATATCAGCTTGTGTTCCTGTTGGTTCTGTGGGGACAAAAGGAGCCACAGGAGGCGGATCTATGTTTGGAGGAGGGTTTTACAGAATTTTGGGAGCGTTTTGCGGATTGTTTGGAGGGTTTTGAGGAATATTTTGACGGGTTGCAGGATTACAAGCTTGCCAAGCAAATGAAAAAACAAAAAAATTGTATACATAAACAAAAAATTGAAAAACCCATGAAAATCACAAAAAAAAACCTAAAATGCAAACAAATTGATCAAAATTGAGGGCTTACCTCTTTGTCTTGGCGGCATGGTTGAAACTATCATGATCCACAAGTCCAAAGAGTAATTTTTAGGGGGTATTCAAAGTGCGAGTGCCAAAGGTGTAGGATAAATCGTGGTTGGAAAGGAAAAATGAGGGAAAATGAGGAGTCGCGGGTTTGTATTTTTTGTCTCAGAGGACTGCGATTGCGATTTGAAACCACGAGCGTAATTTTAAACTATGTTCATGGATTGTAAACCGTGATCACGATTTTAGGTTCAGAAATCACTGAGCCTATAAAAATAATTGTGCAAGCGCGGTTTATAAATTGCGCTCGCGGTACCTAAATTTCATGTTTTTATGTCCACTTAATTGTCCACCATCTTGGTGCACTTACCATGAAAATTAGTTTTTTTAATATGTATAGAATTAGTCCTAGTTTGGGCCTAATTTTTTTATTCAATTTCGATGAGTTGAAAAAAAAAAGATACATGATGAAAGATAGACATGTATAAACTCCAAAAAATAGCTACAAAAAGGCATAGTTAGAAAATAATTAGTATGAAAACCTTATATTAGTCAGAAAATTTGAAAATTAATATTTTTAGAAAGAAGAAAGTTTTCTTGACCTCGTAGTCATATTTTTATTAAATTGGTTAATCGTTTTAATTTGATTTATTATGGTGGAATAGGTATTTTACCATTTTTTTGCAAAAACACGTGGTTTGTTGTGTTTTTACAGGTCCATGCCTTAGGCTTGGGGATCCAAACCGGATCCAATCCTAGAGGCATGCCTTGGAAAAATTAAAACCACAAAACGTGTACACATTCCACGTAGTATAGACATTATATGTCTTTTTGGCATGCTTCTATTTATAAAATTAATTTTTTCATTTATTATTATTTATATTTTATTATTTCTTATACTTTAAATTTATTTTAGTAAATATAAGAAATTAGGGTCACTCTGCACCTTATGGAACTAGTCTCATAGGTCCATGAGTCACGGTTTAGGAGATAGTTTTTTATAATCTAATATGGTCAATACATAGGTAATTTTTAGGATTTCAGCATTCAGCCTAAAGCTTTTAGCATTTAAATTCTACAATCGATGTCTATTTTGGCAATGAATATAGTCATTGTTTAGGTTTTGGGGCCTTTTGGATTGTTTATTGACATTTGTAGGAGTGTTAGATGTGTCAAAATTAGATTTTACAAACCTCACAACTCTCAAAGGAAACAACAGATACTCAAATATATGCACTCATGAAATGCCAAGATGTAATACATAACAAATGAAAACACATGTGTTGGACATAGTGTCATTGATGTCAAGTTGCATTGATGGAAAAGGGTGTCTAGGTGGCATAGGATTCAACATGAGGTTTCAATCATCAAGAAGCATGAAGGTTGATTAGTAGTGCCATGTTTTGGTGTCATGAAGTGTTGCATTGGTGAAGTGTTGGTTTGGAACCAAAATGGGAAGCTTCACTATTTTGAAATTCTTCATGACACCTTCAAGCCTTAGAGAAAAATGGATGTCTCCAACATGTAGAGGATTTATGTAGCTTTCCAATGCCTATTTTTTCCTTCTAAATCCTTACAGAGTTCTGGATCTTCTAAAGAAGTTAGGTTTCACCATTAGAGTGTTTGTTCCCTGCACCTAAAAAACCTGATGTTGAGAAAATAGTCCTTAAATAATCAAATTTTTCCTAAATATTCCTAAATTACCTTCAACACTTCCAATATTCTCTGACATCACCTATGGATGCTTAAGATATTTCCTAAACTCTCTCGAAGGGTATTTTAATATCTCTAGAATGGAAAAATAACTAGCATCTAGAAATTGAAAATTTTGAAGCATGACAACTAATCCCTTAATTGAAAATAAGGCTTCTCATTCACTGTGCATCCTTCCTCTAGTGATGTAGGAACATCTTGTTAATAATCAATTTTGGCTTTCTTAGGTGACTAGGGGTATCTTGGGTCCACTTGAGATGGTCATAGCTTGTAATAGTCCATTTGGACTCCATAGGAAATAATAGGGAGTTTCCCTCCAAATTTATAATTTGAATATTTGAACTAGCTCTAGGTATGTTATAGGCTTAGGTGTTAAGTGACACAGTCCTCTCAGACCGAGATATCAGATTTGGAGGTTAGAGACTATTTTACAAAGCATTTTCACTAGTAAATATATTATTATATATAATGGTGTTCAAGGCTTCATGGAACCCTCATAATGTCTAGGGAATGGAAAATAGATAGCAAGAATTACTCAGACCAGACTATACCCTGTTTTAGAAGTTTAGTAGTATGTAACATGAACATAATGATTTAATGGAATCCTTGAGTCTATTTCAGGGCATTGATCACAAGGAATTGGTGTTGTAAAAGTCAAGAAAAGGTAATAAGCCATCTAAAGGAGGATTTCTTAAATTAAATTTGCGTTCACAATCCTAACTATGTGTGCCTAGTCTTAAGGGCCTAGAGTAGAACATTCATTATAAAAGTTAATACTTATGCCTAGTAGAGTCCTTGATAAGTGTGGAGGAAGGTAATAAGAAGACCAAGAGTTTAAAAATCCCTAGTACAGGTTGGAATAAGAATAAAAGAAAAGGAATGTGCAAATACAGTCTAGTAGTGTTAATGCCCAGTTTGAGGGCTAGGAGAGATGTACTTTTAGAAAAATAGTCTTTATTCCATGTGTTTGAAGTTGGTGGATCCTCTGAAAAGCTAGAGGAAGGCCTAAGGGCATTAAGGAATCATAAAATCAGGGCATAAGGACAGAGTATTGAGTGGTTAGTAGGTAAAGGAAGTAATGTACAATCATGATTATTTCTTGTGACTATCAAGACAAACCTTGAGAAATAGTTATTTTAGGAAAGAAAATCATAAGGAAGTTGTATCTATCATTAAGGAGTGGTGTTAAAATGTTTTGAATCCTTTAGGAACATGGGAAAATACTTATACAAATTTAATTAAGAAGACCTATTGATTGTCCTACACAGTTCCATAAAGAAGCCTAGAGAGAGTAAGGGTTTGTATGAAAAGCCTTAAGTGAAAGAGGAAGAGTTGAGTGATTTGCATTAGTGATTAGGAGAGGGGTAAGCATAGTGAGATGAGTGAAAATAATATTGAGTAAAATTCAAGGTGAAGGTGAAAAAAATTGAGAAGATTTTTTAGAGCTTGAGCAAACAAGGAGTCTTAAAAAGCCAAAAGTTGAAAATCTAGCAAGATGATGGATAAATGAGTAATGGAGCATTGAGGTGTGCTTGAGTAAGGTATATGGGTGTGTTGAAAGGTGGATGTAAGGATGAAACAAGTGGTAATCCATTAAACCCTTAATTTTTCTTTCAAACCCTAATTAGACCTACTTGAAATAAGGGAAAAGGAGAAAGTTGAATTGGGGAAGTTGTATTTTGAGTTAAAGTTATATAAAGAGGATTGCATGGTACTTTGTATCATTTGGACAACTTGTCATCAGTTTAACATTTACCCTATCTCAAAATAAATTCCTAATAAGATAATTTAGTTTTTTTTTTTTTGTAGGGAATAGTGTCTAAGGTGATCAATGAGAGACTACTTCCTCCAAAGGCCTAAAAAGGCCATTTTTGGCCATTTTGTAGATAATTGAACACCATTCAATTTTTAGAGAAAATATAAATAATCTAAGGGTGATTTCAGAGAGATTTTAAGATGTCTAAGTAAATTTAGGAAAGTTTAGGAAATAAAATTTCATTCAGGAGCAATCTGTTTAAGACCGGGTTTTCAAGTGCAGGGAATGAAAGCTAAAACGGTGAAAGTTGACTTCTCTGGATGATTCTAGGAGTTCTAGAAAGAGTTAGGATGAAAAAAATACCCATTGGTATTCTATTAGAATACGATATAAGGTGGAATTATCAACATTGATAAAAGGCTTAAATATTTCTTTAGGTACTGCAAAATGCTTTAGCTTCCCCTCCTAGTTCAAAATGAAATAGGACCTAAATTTTGATTTGTAGGAAGAATTATATTTTTATAATAGTTTCATTGATCATAAAATTTTATTTGTAGTGTTTTAGTGAATTATGGAGTTCAAGAACATGTAACTCATCATCAAATTCCATTCAAATATTATTCACCTATCTAGAGGAGGAAACCCATTTCCATGAAAAGTAACTTGAGAAAAAAGGTGTCCATGTACCATAAGCATGCTTACACCTGGTTTCATATTGGTCAATAAATTTAATTGTGAAGGATTCATCATGTTTAAAGGTGAAATTTGGAGCTCAAGGAGTGACTTGATGATCATCATATCCTGACTCTGTCATTGTACCCAAATCTCTCCAAAGAACAAGCTAAAATGAGCTAGTCATGCCACCGAGGTATCTAAGACCATCATGTGTGAAGTATTAAGGCAT
This sequence comes from Taxus wallichiana var. yunnanensis, assembly GCA_018340775.1. Lineage (NCBI taxonomy): Eukaryota > Viridiplantae > Streptophyta > Pinopsida > Cupressales > Taxaceae > Taxus > Taxus wallichiana. Next base: position 1,008,933,104 of record CM031242.1, read on the forward strand.
CATCTATCTCCATGAGATATATATGAGCAAATACATGTATGATAATCATGAATTTGATTCCATGAAAGGATGATTTTAGAGCCATGAAAGGTGAGGGGATGATCTTTATATGGAGCACCATGTTTCTAAGAATGAGCAATCATCTGAGTTCACTTGATGTAATTCACTTGGTACTATTCATAAAAACTCATTCAACACCTAGTAGTGTGATCAAACCTTAAGGATGAGGCACATTACAATCACCTAATTTTTGCATAGGACAAGAATCCCATTCAGGGAGCAATCCTCTATCTACAAAGTGAGGATATTATTTTAGTAAGAAGTAGACAAGCATCATAGAGTTAATTTGTGGTCACTAAAGTGAATTATGGACCAAATTTCAAAATTGGTACCAATTAAAGTAGTCTAGCCAAAATCCAATCTAGAAGGTCAAAAACCTACAAAACGATTATATATGTTTTCCCAAAACAAATACCGACTACAATATATATGCCCTGGAAGTTTTAGGTACTTGCTGAAATCTTGAAAATGAGTAAGTACTAACCAGATTAGATTTTGAAAAACTATCTTCTAGATTATAACTATCGGAGCTACGAGACCACTTCCATCAAGTGTAGAGTGACCCTAGTTTCTTATTATTACTAAAATAAATTTAAAATATAAGATTTATTTTATTATTTATTTATAATTTTAAAGAAATAATAAAAATAAAAATTATACTTTAAATTTATTTTAGTAAATATATTGCGTACACGCTATACACGTACACGTTTTAGCTTCGGAAATTTCCAAACCAAATAAAACAAAACGCGTACATGTTTCACTTATTTTCATATTTGTGTCAAATTTTTGTTCCATCATATTTGGGCACTTACCCACCACCATCATTCTATGAAATATAGGTCACACGTAATTCCATGCTACAAAAGGAAAAGAGTATAACTTGAAACACCTTTCACGAGGTACCGTGCACCTCCTACCAAGGTGGTTTATAGAAACATTAAGTAGGTTCAAACATGATTTATCCTTCTCTTAATTAGGTAAGATGGAGATGTTTATCTCAACATGACATTGCTACTATGAAACAACACAAAGTGTTTCCTCACACTATGATGACCAAAGACCCATCAACTAAACAAGATGCTCTCTCGAGACCACAATTAACACGAAGATCATTACTATCCTAGGTCCGAGGCCCTTAATCAATCATATCACATGAATAAGGGTTGATAATAAGATCACTTATGAAACCACTATTAGTCCTAAGGAAGTCCTTTCATGGAATTAGATAGCTTGGATCCAATTGCCCTTCACACATCTTTCTAAGTTGTCTAACGAAATAAATAGGGAAAAAATGCTTGCAAATTAACATAGGGATAGGGTTTCATTTAAATAGTAGGTGTGACAACATTATTCTCAAGATAACTCCCACGAAGTTATCACCACAAGTTACTAGAATGAGATACTAACTACCTATTGAGGACCATAACATCCTTATTACTAGTAGTGACATCGTCTCGAAAATAAGGATGAAACATAAAAATATTTACCTCATTTGGTCCCTTGCTATTGAGAATGACGTAAAATAAATTTGAAATCTTACATAAGTTTTCATGTGAAAACAACCACTCCTTAACAATTCCTTTCACATCATACACTCATGGTTTTACTTAGATCCAAGAGGGATGACCATTTACATAACGTTGGAAGGGTTCTACCTTATTTCATTTGTTACTAAGAACATTCAATTGTAGTATCAACATTGTACATTGCTATAAAATTTCCTATGAAATTCATTAAATTCCATCCTTTCCATACTCCTTAGTTTTATTTAAATGAACACATTACCACTTAGTTATCATGTTAAGTGTACTTAAAAGCACAAGAACACACACCTTAGTTTTCAAAAGATACAAGAGAAGAGGGGGTTTCACATGATTATCATGATAACTAATCGGAGTCTTTTTAACAAGGTATAAAATGCTCATGTGACCTACTTACTTGTATCTCCTTTGGTTAACTAATATCTCTAAAGAGATACATGGGTATAATGCAGAATAATAATAATAATTTATTCATTGATTAATCAATTAGACAAACATACATTTATATAGGAAACTCTAACATACAAATAAGGAGATCTTTAATCAACCACTAAATCCCCATGTTTATCATGAGCTAAGATTCTATGTGAGTTATATTAATAACACACCTCATAAAGGATATTGGCTTAACTATGTAAGCTATTTACAACCTTACTAAATAATAATATATTATATTATCATAGATAATATAATACTCTATGTGAACACTATAAATATCCAACTTTCACTCTCTTAGTGTGAACATTGTTAATTCCTAATATTCACCCCCTTAATTTGAACATAAGAATATTACATGTTCAAAAATTGAACCAACCTCTAAAATCATTTCTTAGACTAGGTACAAACTCCATAAGTTATCTCTTTACCCTCGTGAAGGCATAACGATGATCGAGAAGAATTGTGTAGGAATACTTCACACCTCTTTGGGTTCCTATGGGACTTTCCCTTCCTCCTTGGGTTCCCGATTCTTAATCTCCAAGATTAAAAATCTTGGTACTAAGCTGGATAACCATCCCCAAGTTTACCTCGTAATCTTATCTTTCTCCCCAAAAGTGGGTTTTTGAAAAACATGAATCTTTTCCGAATTTTGAAAAAGAGTGATGTTTAGTAAATCAACACACTGAAAAAATGAGCTCTCAAATGAAACACACCACACAATGAAAAAATGCCACCAATGTTGAATGCAGCCCCATCATTGGTGATTGAAGAGAGGTCATTGATTGACCTCTAACCTCCGTTGCCTTCATCCTCTAGTGGTCTTGTTGCTAACTCAAGTATAAGAAATATTGAGAATTATAATCAACGTCATCATTCATCAATTCATCTTTAGAATTTTAGTCATCTTCTATGATTATATTGTACTCATCTATTTTAAGTTTTCCTTTGAGAATATCGGTGGCTCAAATTTCACAATAATTAGGGATACGTACCTTTTTTCTTGTAGTAAAAACACTATGTTTCTTCCTTGTTGGTGGAGAAATTCTTGTTCTTCTTTTTCAAGTATATGTAGTTTCGCTATGCCCTTAATCATATATAGTGTATCGGATGGAGATGTCAACATGTGGCACACATTCCCTTGGTTATTCATATGTTCTTATCATTTTATATTTCATTCATATCATTAGTAGGTCGACCTTAGTGGTGGTCATAGCATAGGAAGGGTATATATAGGAGATAGTAGTGTGTAGTTAAGCATATATTGAACACTTGAGTCTTATTGTATGGTTTGGAGGTTGCCCCTCGAAGTGGCTAAGCTATTATACTTGCATATTGAGATCATTTATCTAAATTTTTTTGTCCTTTGGTTTTATATTGTTGTTGATGTTCTGATTTATCTAAGTAATTCCATTACGCTTTCTTCTTCTACATATTCTTTAGTCCTTTTTTATTCAACTAGAAGAGATGAAATCATGTCTTCTAGTGTTTTAGAAAGTATCTAACCAAGTGTAAAAACAAAATTACTATTGAGCAGATAAAACATAGCTCAAGGATGAGAGTGCATAAGGATAAGGCATGCGGGAATAAGGCACGTAGGAAGGCGCAGAGGTATAACATAATAGGGTGCACCCGAAACAGTCAGTTGCAAGCAGGACTAAATTGTTTTTGTAGACCAAGGCTTATTTTGGACATGGAGTACTAAGAAGCAATGATATGAAGATTTGCGGGCTACACAAGGTTATTTTGGTTAAGAGGAAATTCGAGCACCATGCAGAATTTTGGGCTAATAATACAATCTATTCTTAGAGTTAACTTCGAAGATCTATTATTAGCACTTGCATGCTTTTGTATTCTCTTATAAAGGCATGTGGGTGGCTATTATTAGTATGTAGCCTATTTTTGGAAGGTGCATGTGTGGTTAAGGGAAAGTCCCCACCCCTATATGTGTGTGTGTGTGTGTGTGTGTGTGTGTGTGTGTGTGTGTGTGTGTGTGTGTGTGTGTGTGTGTGTGTGTGTGTGTGTGTGTGTGTGTGTGTGTGTGTGTGTCAATTCACACGGTTTGGATATATTATTTATTTGTATAATTATGTTGCGGAATTGCTAGCGCGTATGACTATGGAAACTGGATCATGATGTATGAAGCTTCTATGTTTTACAATATTTAATATAATGGATACTATTGGTTGGATAATGGTGTTAGATGTGATTGAATATGGTTCTTGCATGGTAAATCTCATTATAGTCATTGTTTAGTCAATATTTCATATGGTTTAGATCTAGATCTAGTTTATGTGTTGTGGTGTAATTGATTATCTGTTATGGATCTGAATTATATTTGCAATCATGCTAACATATTGAACAAGCTACTCTAAAGAGGGACCTAGTACCCTTGCACACTTTGGGTGAGCGCTCAGTCCAGTCTGAGTGATGTGTCAGCGTGCCTTGGGATTTGTGGGTATATTCTAGGCTACATCATTGGTTCTATTTTCGGGACCTCTTTCTTAGTTGTTTTACAAGATGTTTCTTGAATAAGATGTGTTGGTTGACCTTGGCCAGTATTGAAGAGTGGTTAGAAAATCTAGAAGAAAAGTATGCTCACAGATTTAGCATTGGACCTGAGTTTAACGCATGCATGTGGGTTGATCAGAATCTGTATGATGATATTTACGAGACTTTCTTTGCCATCTTTCCTATAGAGTTGTACGAGTGGCTGGTTGCTTATGTGTCTAACACGAATTCAAGATTTCACATGATTTTTTTGATGCGGGATGAATTCCAAGCTTTGTATGATGCAAATCTGATTTGGACATGCTCTGTGGATGTTTGGTTTTGTGGTGTTTTGAACTTGAGTACATAGTTTCCACTTACACTTTCCCAAAAGCTACTAAGTTCCAGTTCTTACGTGATCCCAAAGGATCTTATTTACGTGGTATTCCTTTAGCAATCAAGATCTTGATCATAACCCTAGATTTGGAAAATAAGCCTATGGCTAGCTAAACCCCACCATGAATGGGGTAGGAGCAAGTTTGGTAAAGATGGCATACCTAGTGGTAGAGAGATAGAGAGAAGAAAGGTGACTTAAGTTTAATGAAGTGCGTGAAAGGGGTGCGATGAGAGGTAAGAGATCGTGGAAAGAATGGTGTTGCGAGGGAGATGGATCGTGAAGGATTTGGAGCTCACGTAGAGGAAATGGAGCTAGATCATCTAGAACTCCCCCATTTAGGAAAGCATGGTAGAGAACCCTCCTCGACTTTGGATGAAGGTGCGTCAGAGAGAGATTTTGAACAATGGGCATGCATCTAAACCAACCTAGTGACCTAGCCTTCACGCTTGGTTTTCCAAATTCTAAGGTAGTTAATAGTAAGAAAACTAGTATGAGAAGTAGAGTTGTAGTAGATATATTCAATTTGCATTCAATTTTAAGTGTTAATCAGGGATTTTATTCATCTATGGCGGCATAATCATCATCTATGTTATTTGGAGGTACATCTGGAGGTATCTTTTCTAGCAAATCATCGGAACAAAACACAAGGGCTCGAGAATATTGGTATAACATCTAGAAGTAACACAAATTCATAGATTGTGGGAGTCCATTTTAGCATGACTGTTCGAAAAAAGGCATTGTATCCTATGGTTTGTTGCGTATTTCAAGAGCGTCGGGTAGCTCGGTCTTTGGTGGATCTAGTGGATCTAGAGGTGGTGGATACACTGGAGGAAATACATGCTTTGGGTCTAATGGGCATGGTCTGCACCAACCTCAACAAATTTATATGGATATGTCTCTCCATCTTCCAGAATATATAGGCATTAAAGATGCAGCAGAGCACGTACATATGTGTGAAATATTGTGGCACCCTAAGGGGATTATAGCTCCATAGTGCAAAGTAAGTCAGTTTGTAACTATGTTTCAAGGGCATGCACACAATGGTATAGAAATTTTGATCCTGATCAGACTTGTGTGGATTATACAGTGTTGTGAGATGCCTTCTTAAAAGAGTTTTATATCCCTAAGTTTGAGCAAAAAGCATAAGTGCACTTAAAGATATTAAGCAGGGCACTACTGAGAGTGTTTGAGAATATGATGCTCGGTTCAAGACTCTTCTGTCTAAGTTATCTTATGACATCCATGCAAGCCAACATGCACATTGATTTTTTGGAGGACTAATCATGCCTTTTAGAAGATTGCTTTCACATAATACCTTTACAGATCCATGAGGCACTTGAAGCAACTTTGCATGCTAAGGTAGTAGGAAGTGTAGAAACAAGAGTGAGCCCATTTTTGGAAGCTTAGATTATAGCAATGAAAGAAGTTAGAGAAATTATACGCAATTTAGCACATGAGACATGTAGTGGAATTTGGTGCACATATTGTGAAGTAGAAGGAAAACTAAGGATATTTTCCCTCATAAATTAGTGCGCTCATTGTTACTAGATTGCGAGATATGTCATTTGGACCACAGTTTAAGTTGATGCCCATTGTTGCAGCGTGTGATAAGAAAAAACATGTCTTGTTACTACAAGATTTACAGGTCTTCCTCTAATGATACTGAGGATTGTAGGTTGATTGATTAGATTCATGATGTCATTGATATTGGCATACAAAGACAAAACGGTGTGTTGCTAATAAATCTAAGGATAAGGATGACCATCATGACCATGATCATAATGAGGGGTGTTTTGATGGCGGTCATGGTAGAGGTTGAGGATACCATCAATGATTTAGAGTCTAAGGTCGAGGGAGTGGAAGGAATGATTTTCCTTGTGGAACTTAATATACCTGTGGATCTCCTTATCATTACAGGTGTGAATGTCCTTAGAACATTGTTTGTTCTTTTTGTGGAAAGAACCATAAGTATGAATAATTCCCAAACTTATATGAACACTTGAGTAAGCAACATAAATAGGAAAATAAGGGTGCAGGAATGGTTAGAGTACAACACATAATAGAGGACTAGTGGATTCCAAAGTTAGCGTCGGACCCTGAGTTGGTTCCTGTGAAGATCACTATACGCGTTGAGGCTACCCATGACAAAGATATTCTTCAACGAAGCCTATGATTACTAAGGAGGAAGTATTACATGTGAAGTATCTAGACCCTATGCATCAAAAGGAAGTATATCAGAAACCATGGAGGTCATTTAGAATTTACAGGGTGAGATACAATGTTTGAAGGAATAGTCACAAAAGTATAAAAAAGAAATTATTTGAGCTCCATCCGATAGATGTTGATGATTTGAAGGAGGTTTGCAAGATGTTGCACCAAGAAAACATTATTCCATTATTAGGGAACTGGTTAAAGGGAAACACTCATGCATTGGGACTGAGCATGAGAGACAACTTTTGCATGTTAATATTCCTCCAACAGTTTGGATTATGACAAGGAGATTACTCTAAATTTCATTGTTGATGGTTGGATTTTGAGTAACATTTTGATTGACATACAGGCGCGGAAGTGAATGTACTCACTTTGGATGTGTGGGTTCAGATGGGTAGACCTCCATTATAGCCATCTTCTAATGTGTTGTTCATGGCAAACCAGACTAAGGCCACACCCATTGGAGTTTTAAAATATGCATCCATTATTATTCAGGGGAAAAAATTTAATGGGGATTTTGAGGTTTTATCGCTTTTTAGAAGAAGACAATTTTACCACATTACTTGGGTGCCCTTGGTGTTATACAAACAACGCTAACCTAGGCTTCAATAAGGGGTATATCATTTTTGAGAATAAATAAGAATGTGTCATTATCCCTTTGATAGATGGGAAATTGTATCCCTATGTAGATCTCTTAAGTGGAGAAACTTGAATAGAATTCATGTGCGCACCATTCGAGATCTGAAATTTCTTGAGCCATCAAAGGAATGAGTTCTCCAATGGGATGATACACAGTCTATGAGCGATACTACAAGTGTTACATGTGACAACTGGGTACATGGAACTTACAAAATGGTTGGGTGTAAAGTACGAAGTGAGGCTGCTGCACATTAGTAAGCCAAGCCACAGTATCAGGCGTTTGGGAAGCAACCAAATACCAAAGTACATAGGTGAAGAGAATCCATAAGTATTCTGTTTGTTATGGAAGTTAAATGGGAATGTCAAGTGGAAAGAAGGAACATGTTAGTGTATAATCTGTGTGGGATGATAACGTGCTGGTGGATGGTTCACAAAGATAATATTTTGGAGTGGAGAGAAGTGAGGATTGCTTTATCTCGTTATATTTTTAAGGAGCAATGCACCTACCTAGATATGTGCATTTCATGGTAATGATCATGTTCACCATAGTGTGAGAGACTCTAGAGAGGGGCAGGAAGCTTTACCACCTTTGTTATGGGTGCACAAGCTTTATTAAACCTTGCAAGTTTGTGCACACGCATGCTTATATCTATGTATACTTTAATAGAGAGACTGGAATTTGGCAATAAATTATTGCATGTATGATTTAGACCTTTGACTATTTTTCCACTAAACCATTGGTGAATAAGGCATTATAATTAATGAAGTGTTTAACTATGGGAGATAGTGCAAAGGATGAGGAGCTCCTTTAGGATTTGTTAGGAGAGTAAGACTTGGGGCACATTTTGAAGAGGAAGAAACAAATGTTGAACAACTTGGGCATGCCTACCTAGAAAGAGAAAAGGGTAAGATGGTCTACATAGTTGATGATGAAGAGATTTGAGAACTTAGATACTGAGCAAGGAGAGGGTACGTGTGAGGTCTTGTATATTGCATATGATAATGTGTGTGCCTACCATGCGCTTATAAAGACAAAGAAGGTGAACATTGGAATAAATATTGAACCTAAGGAGGCCATCATCGGAGATTATTGGTATGACTCTAAAGTTGCTAAGATCATTGATTCTCGCATGACTTCCAAGATTTTTTTCCCTAGGGGATATCATGAATTAAAAGGCGTACATGAATCACTGGGAGAGATGAAGATAAAACTAAAATAAGTGTGTGTCTAGTTCAAAAGGCCTTACAAGATGAATCGAACTTGCACGTCAAGGTGAAAGAAGAAATTGACAAAATGTTAATTTTGGGATCATTGTGCCCATTGAGGAATTAGAATGGGTGAGCCCTATGGTGATCAACATCAAGAAATATGGAAGAATCAGAATTTGTGTGGATTATAGGGAATTAAATGTTACATGTGTTATTGATCCCTTTCCTACACCATTTACTGAGGAAATCTTGGAGGGCATTGCAGGGCATGAGATCTACTCCTTCACTGATGGATTCTATGGATACCATCAGGTGAGGATAGCTAAAGAATATCAAGATAAGACAATGTTCACCACTGAATGGGGAAGCTTTAAATACACGCTTATGCCTTTTGGATTAAAGAATGTGCCTGTAGTATTTTTGGGCATAATGGTACAAGCATTTCAGGATTTTATTCACAAATTCTTGCAGGTATATCTAGATTATTGAACAGTCTATGCCCTTATAAAGGATCAATGTGATAATTTGAGGCTAATGTTTGAGAGGTTTCAGAAGTTGACCATCTCTTTAAATATTAAGAAGTGCGTATTTTCCACACCCTTTGGAATTTTGCTAGGACACATAATCTGCAAGAGGGCTTGCTAGTGGATCCTGTTAAGGTTGTGATTTTGGGCTTAGAAGAACCAGCTAGTCAAAGTGAGGTGTGTGGATTCTTGGGGCACACAAGATATTACAGGAATTTTATCAAAGGTTATGCCAAAATTGTCGCCCTTAGAGGAATTATTGAAAGGAAAAGGAAAGTTTTATTAGGGTGAAGCACAACAACATGTGTTTGAAACTTTGAAGGAGAGGCTTACTACAACACCTATTTTGTGCTTTCCTTCATGGTCTAAACCTTTCACGTTCATGTAGACGCCTCTAGCATGGCCATTGGTGTGGTACTATCTCAGCCTAGAGAATGGATTTTCGATCATCCTATTTTATTTCTAGAAGAAATTTGACTCAAAGCAAAACAAATTTACGCAACAGAGTGTGAGGCCTTGTCTATGATCTATGCTCTCCATAAGTTTCAACAATATTTTTTGCTACACCTTTCATCTTTTATACAAACCACATGACACTAAATTATTTGGTGAACAAGCCTATTTTGTAGGAGTGAATATGTCATTGGGTCTACGTTATTTTGGGACTTTAACTTTACTATGGTGGTTAAGCCGGTAAGAGCAATTCTAGTCCAGACCATTTATCAAGGATTCAATCAGAGAGGACGCATAGAGAATTGAGGACACAATGTCAGATGCACAATTGTTCAAGTTAAACCATGCACCCTTGGACTTAGAGGATATTGTTATCTTTTTATGCATAGGTGTGGCGCCTGAGGAATGAAGGCCTTAGAAAAGAAAAAACTTGCTATTATGTGCGCCTTACATGTTGATCAATGGAGACTTATACAAGTTAGGTTGTGATGACATTTTTTGTCGATGTTTACTTGAGCATGATTTTGAAGCATTTATAGAAGATGCCCATGGAGGTATCAGTGGACACTATGCAGGAGATGTCACCACGCACAAGATTCTACTAGTTGGTCTATGGTGGGAAACATTATACAACGATTGCAAAGAGTATTGCAAGGCATGTGACCATTGTCAACACCTTGGAAATCCTAGACATAGGGATGAAATGCCTTTGAGGCCTATTACTAGTGCAAAACCTTTTGAGAAGTGGGAAATTGACTTTGTGGGCCCTATCTCCCAACCACGTGTAGGACAAGATCGTGCTATATTATAACTTTGTACAAATTATCTTACACGATGGGTAGAGGTGACACCTACAAAGGATTACACAACAAGCTATGGCAACAAGGTTTATGTGGGAAAATATTATCAGCAGGTATGGATGCCCTTTAAGTTTAACAAGTGATAGGGGTACTCATTTCCTTAATGAGACTATCAGGATATTATTGGATGAATTTATGGTTGCACACCATCGAACAACCCCTTATCACCCTCAGGAAAATGGAACTATTAAGGCCTTCAACAAGATATTGAGCCATACATTGACAAAAATTTGTGATGTTGGAAGGAGAGATTGGGATGATAAAGTCTTTGTTGTACTTTGGGCATACATGACAACCTACAAGAGGTTGAATAAAGCAACACCCTTTCAGTTGGTGTTTGGTGCAAGAGGAAGTTCTACCAATGGAATTCATGTTACCTTATTTGTGTATTGCATGCATAGGAGGTTTAGATGATGAGAAGGCATTAGAATAACGTATTGAAAAACTGATGCAACTAGATGAGAGGTGTGTCATAACACGTTGGAGTTAGAAGCAAAAAAACATAGGTAGAAGGCATGGCATGATAGGTACATCAAGGATAAGAAGCTTGAGGTGGGAAAATGGTACTTCTATATGATTCAAAGTTTTTGCACCACCTTGGAAAGCTCAAGGTGCATTGGTTGGGACCGTATGTTATCACTTATATACTTGATTCAAGAACTTTCTAGTTAGAGGTGCTGGATGGAACACGGTTTCCCGGTTACTTCAATGGGAGTAGGTGAAGCCCTACTATAAATAAGTATTCTTGGTGTTTTTAATAAGGAAGTATTGCCACTTAGATTAGGTTTCCTTAATACATTCCCTTTATATTTTTCATTCATCGTTGTTATGCTTTTTCAATTTAGTTCAGTGTTTTATGTAATAAGCGTGCTTGCATGCTGAAAGCTGATTATTATTATGTAAGTTTTTCATGCATAGAGGACTGTGCATACCCTTAGTGTGGGGTGGTTTTTATATAGGGTTCATTGCCAAGTTGGAATATTATCTGAAGATGGGTATGCATAGAAGACAGTTTGTGCAAGTGCTCAAAGGAAAGGTGTGGTTAGGAAAAGAGAAAAATTGTTCATGAATAAAGACCACAGATGGAAAAATGGGCGCATAGTATAATGCGAGGTAGGCTGCAGTAGGGGAAACTACTTAGTGAGAGGCACAATGATGAGGTACTCATGTGCATGAGGGTGAGTGAAAGGAGGTCTTTGGCCGAGAAGTATGAGAGGCGCACGAGAAGGTTATGACTATGGTGTGGAGATGAGAAGAGTGGAAACATTGACAAATGATGAATTAATGTTGGGAACGGTGGTAGGTGGAGAGCAATAAATGTGATAACTTTTTGAAAATCTATATAAGGACGTGATGTGAAGTCATTTTTACCTTTGCATATAAGATATTTGAGCGAGTTGAAGGCGAGCGAGCTAGCAAGACCATTGTGAAGTGCAGAGAGTTACAAACTAGTTATATCTTGTAAAATTTATGCATGGGATAGTCTTACGCTCCATAGGTGATGTGTTTGAGTGAAGCAGAGGCATGCGGGGAAGAATATTGATAGTTAGGGTTTGGTTTTGAGCTAAGGCACACAAATTTGAGTTCAGAGCTCAAGCAAGGAAAATAACACACCTTTTTAGTTGACATGGCACCCAAAAGAGCACCTAGAGCTATGGTACAAGGGGAAAGAAGAAAAAGGAAGTTGAGATTGAAGTGGAAGATGCCCCTGAAGTAGATTTTCTGAAATGTAGTACCCAAAAGGTGTTTTTATGGGCCGTGACTAGGATTCACACATTCACTGCAAAGTTAGTGACTACAACCATAGGAACAAGGATACCAAGGAAGAGTTGGAGAAATTTCTTGTGGTGAAGACCTTAAAGAGAACAAATGGATGACATGGTGGTTTACAACGATGCGAGTGAGAAATTATTGACCAAGGTAGGATTTTTATAACTGTATGAGCTCCCATATTTTGGAAAACCTAAGAAGTTGTACCAAAGTGGCTCATGAGAAGAGTCCATGAGGACTTCTATTTTATTTTTTTGGGCACCGAATGAGGATCACTACACCTTTGATTAGAAGTTTGACAAGGCTGAAGAGTATGGGTGTTGAGCTAAGTAGTGACCTCACTGACAAGGAGGCCATAAAAAATGAATAAATAACTTGGATACACAAAAGGAGGGCACGGGATGGACATCCCTAAATTGTAGAAGTATCTAGTCATTCAGGAAACATCCCATCTCTTGACAAAGATAAACAATCAAGAGCATGGTCCCAGGTAAACAAGGCTTGGCTTCATGTTGCGTGGAAAATGAAAGAAGGGGTTGTATAAAACTTATAAAATTTCATTATTGAGATGATTATTGAGGAAGCACATGAAGGTGAGAAGATTAGCTTTGGCACTATACTTCTATCATTAGTTTTTGTTGAAATTGGGGTGCTTGATGGGCCAAAAGATAATATGTGGGAGTTTCTTGAAGAGAAGAAGTCCTTGGTGGAAATATTTTCCAATTATACTTGTGATGGATCAATGAGTAGACCCTTCAAGCAAAAGGGCAAAAATGTGGTATGAGCACTTGCATGCCGTGTTTGAAGAAGAGTGGAGAATACCCAAGGAGTTACCTTCGGTATTGGATAAACAAGTACAATTTCATTGTGTACCAACACTTTTGTATTAGGCACTTTGGGATGAAGGATGGAAAATGGAGCCCCTAGTGCAAGATGCCATATGCCTTCACAACATGTTATTTTCAAGCATCTGTACATAGGTTTCCATATGCGCGTTAGTTTTTGTTCAATGCTGACAAGGTAGATTGTGACTACCACATGCTGAGGAAGTCATATGTTCATCCAAGTAAGACTGCTTACATTGAAAGATTAATTTCAGATGATATTAACATGAAGGTTGTGATTTTGGCCATTGGAAAGATAGGCACAACTCTGGTATATATATACTTGAAGCCTAAACTACAAAATGGGAAGTATTTGGAGAATGAATTCAAGCTCCCTGGACCACCCAAGGGAAAACATATTGTGGGCACTTTAGAGGAAGAGGATACATTTCCCATTGAAGAAGAGGAAGAAGAAGAACTTCATGAAGATATTGGTGGGTTGGAGCACAAGGGTAGAAGACACCCTACGGTTGGAGAGAAGAGAGAGTGTGAGGTGACTCCTCATTACGAAACAAGAAGATGAAGTGTTGGGAATGGGTGCAATGGAAATAGATGTAGATCAAACCATCAAGGAGCCAAAATTTAAAAGGGTGTTGTGAAGAACAAGGGCTTAGAGCGTGGGAACATCAAAATCTTTAAGGAGATCACCTAGGACTTTGCCTTAGAAAGTAGAGCCTGAAAAGAAGAAAAGGCATAAGTTAAAGCTTAAGGAGGAAGAGGAGGATGAATCCAGGGAAAGCACGCCAGGTAATCTAGTGAATCCTGAGAATACAGAGGAGCCTCGTGGTGAAGAAATGAATAATGATGAAGAGGAGCTGAAGGAGATAGAAATAGAAGTAGATAAGGGTGAGCCTTCAAGTGCACCCCATACTACATAAGAAGGTGAAGGCCCAATTCTGGATTTAGGCACCTGGGTTCCAAAAGGAAGGCGAATAAGGAAGGAGAAGGGGGCGAAGACTATGAGACTCCTATAGTGGGATATGTGGATGACACAAGAAAACTCATACATGCACAATTCTAGAGCACTATGGAACCTAAGTATTTGTATGGTTAGGAGCTGATGGACGCAAAAATGGCGAACGCGTGCACACGAAAGCAATTATCATGGTCTATGCAAAATCATATGGACGAACCTGATTTTGACATGTGTAAAGAGTCATGTGTTTCACACAAGATGAAGAAAGCGCCCCACGTCGACACATGAATGTTAAGCCTACTGTCATGTTGGATGAATAGGTGAGTAATGCCTTAGTAAAGGTATCTGCAGAGGTTGCGCAGAACATAGACAAAGCAACAACCCTTAGGGAATTGATGGATGATAATAAGGATAAGGATAAAGAGATTAAGCACCTAATAGCAAAGAAGGAAAGGGATGAAGCAAAGGTGGAAGCATTGGTGAGTATGGTAGAGGAAATTAGAGATGACATTTTGAAGGTACAACCACACCTGGAATCACAAGTTCCTAAAAAATTCCTTCTTTTATGCATTACCTTCACACTTTGGTAAAATTGGTAGTCAATGAAGGGCCCATGCGTATGCCAACACCAAAGGATGTTGCAGAGGAGGCAGAAAGGGAAAATTCCACAATTACAAGAAAAGTTGTAAGTTATGAGTCATTGTTACAGGCCTTGAAGGATGAGCTTAAGAAGGTGGATCAAGCTCTGAATATGTGCACGACACAGATTCAATTATCAAAATAAGGACTATTGAAGAGGATAATGAGGTCCTAAAGGTAGTGAAGAATGAGACACTCGGGTGTGTGGATAGACTTGTTTTGGTCGAAGAAAAGTGCAAAGCACTTACAAAAGCCCAAAATCCACATAGGGAAAGGATGAACGAAATTGGGAAGCTCATTGCTTAGAAGATGGACTTCATGGAGGGAATGGTTTCTAAGCATGGCTAACATTGTTTGGATTTTGCAGAATGAACAAGAAAACATGACTCGAGATGAGTTGGAAGTCGTGGTTACAGATGTCCCTGATAAAATAGGTGAAGCACTGAGTGATTGGCAGACATTAGAGGCAGAGATTAAAAATGAGTATCCAGAATTGATCCTACTAGTAGAGGAGCAGAGCGCCGAGTAGTACTTCACTCTTTTTGGTCACGTAATTGTTTATTCTTTTATTCATTATTCTTTATTCTTGGAGAAATGAGTAGAGATTACCCATTTTCAGGGGCGGAAATGCATTTAGTGTGGGGTAATGTTGAGCGGATAAAATATAGCTCAAGGATGAAAGCACATAAGGATTGGGTGCCGGGAACAAGGTGCGTAGGAAGGTGCAGAGGTATAGCATAATAGGGCAACTAGAAACGGGTTGAAAATAGGACTTAGCTGCTTTTGCAGATCAAGGCTATTTTAAAACATGGACTTCTAAGCACACAATGATATTAAGACTTGCGGGCTACGCGAGACTATTTTGGATAAGTGGAAGTTTGAGCACCATGCAGAATTTTGGGCTAATAATAGGATCTATACTAGAGTTAACTTTAGAAGATCTATTATTAGCACTTGCATGCTTTTGTATTCTCTTGTAAAGGTGCATGGCTATTATTAGCATGTAGCCTATTTTTGGAAGGTGCATGGGTGGTGAAGGGAAAGTCCCCACCCCTATATATATGTATTGATTTACATGGTTTGGATATATTGTTTATTTGAAGAGTTATGTGTCGGAATTGCTAGCGCACATGACTATGGAAACTAGATAATGGTATATGAAGCTTCTATGTTTTACAAGTACTTAATATAATGGATACTATTGGTTGGATAATAGTGTTATATGTGACTAAATATGGTTCTTGCATGGTAAATCTCATTATAATCATTGTTTATTCAATCTTTCATATGGTTTAGATCTAGATCTAGTTTATGCGTTGTGGTGTAATTGATTATCTGTTATGGATCTAAATTATATTTGCAATCATGCTAACATCTTGAACAAGCTACTCTAAAGAGGGACTTGGTACCCTTGCGTGCTTGAGTGAACACTCATTCCAATTTGAGTGATGTGTCAGTGCACCTTGGGATTTGTGGGTATATTCTAGGCTACATCAATTACTATAATTGGTAGGTGAACTATTCAACAATATGGATTTTTCATCCTCATCATCAACTGGAGCTTTAACTTCTACTAATTGTCTAGTGAGAGATCTAAAATCATTAATGTGGTTGGAAATGGTGACCCCGTCATTCATTTTGAATCTAAACAACTTGAGTTTTAAGGAAAACTTGGCATTGATTGATTTTGCTCCAAATAATTTACTTAAGTTTTCCCACATATCTTTTGAGGTTTTTTCAAGATCCGCATAATGTAATTTAGAATTTGAAAGAGATAATCCAATAATGGCTTTGGCTTTATCATCCCTCATTTTCCATTTTGCTTTTTTAGCTAAATCGATGATATTTTTCGTGCCCATTTACAATCCTCCACAAATTCTTGTTCATTAAATACATGTGCATTTTAACTTTATAAGTGTGGAAATTGAGCCCATTGAAATTTTCTAGTGGGACTTCCATTGTGAGATTGAGATACAAATATGTTAATTTCTATTGATAATACGTATTTTACGTACAATATGAAGGATTATAAAAATGACTTTGGAATTTAATGTAAGATGACATTAGACATATAATGGACACACTAAAAATTTAATAACATTGATTTTGACATAAAAATATTAATAAAAATTACATGATTACTAAAATAAGACATCATAACAACCATTGGCAATACCTTGGGTACTACACTCCACATAGATTCTCAAACAACTAATTACACCCATACTACTTATGCCCGGATCCTGGTGGAGCTTGACACTGATAAAAATCTTCCTGCTACCATAGACCTTAGAGTGCAAAATAGAACTTGGTCACAAACTCTTGATTATGAAGGTCTACCTTTCCGATGTAGAAGGTGCTTTGGATTAGGACACACCTCTACTACTTGTGGGATGGAAAAACGTCAACATGAGAAGCGCAACTGGTGGAAAGATGCACTCCCGGAGCACCTGATTTTTGTGGATAGAAAGGATCTTGAATCTAAAGCAGTAGATGAACCAGAGTCAAGGAAAACCCCTTTATCCGAAACTCAGGTTGTTAGCAACATAAAAAATACACAAGTTGTTGAGGGCAGCATGGAAAATGATAAATATCTCTCTCTGGATAACAACGTGGCTGTTCCAAATGGGACAAATGCGACTAAGGAAAATACTCCTCCCTTGTCTTCTTCTCCAACCACGAAGGCTCCATCAGGGTGGATTACGGTCAACAAAAAGAAAAAATCTACCACTCTGAAGGGTAACACTTCACCTTGATGATTCTCATTTCTGCTATTGGCTGGCTGGGTTTCATTGGTCTCATTTTTCTTAGCCGGATAGCAGATTGCTTCCAATGGTGTTGATAGGCCATTGTTGTTTGTTTGTTGTGCATCAGTTGTTTTTTTGCTGCTGTTTTGTCGTTGCTTTGCAGTCTGTTTTCTACAGTTGGGCTTAATTGTTCTATCGGGATTTTGATCCTTCTCTTGTGCTTTAACTTTCAATTCTAGCTTCTGAGCCTTTGTGTACAAGGGTATAGTCCCTTTCAAAAAACTATTTGCCAATAATAAAAAAAAAAAAAAGACATCATAACATGAATAAAGACTTTAAAAAATATAACTCATTATATTTCACCTCCAACAACTAAACTAGAAATTAATTAACGATCGAATGATGAAAACGTGATCGAATTGAACTATAAATCAACACATCAAGGTCAAGATGGAATCACTAAAGTTGAGGTCTAGATTCTTATATGAATCAATGTGAAGTCCAAGGAATACTCAATATATATCTTGCACCAAATTTTCCACGAGTAGGTTATTGAAATTCATGCATGGGAAGTCTATGAACATGTTTAGTGAAACCATTCATCTCTCTTCTTCTAATGAATCAATTCACATAGATCATAATATTGCAAAGATGCATGAGTTTGAAGAGTCAATGAGAGGAGAGAATCAAGTCAGGCACTTGAGCCGATGTAGTGTACACAAAGTGGTGAAGAAACTATGAAAAATAATATTGACCAGTCTTCCCTGGATGACTGGAAGAGATCATCTCCACATAACAATCTTATTTTTCTACAAACAATATTCTTCAATGAAATACTTCCATTAAAGAGAAGTGCCCTTTTGCACAAGTTTATTACACCTTTGGGATGTAATTGAAAAAAAAGCCTAAGTGTAACAACATCATGTCCTTCACCTAACTATAATAAATAAAATATTATAGATACTCTCATATCTTGACTTTGATACCAAATCCAGATATCTACAGTGTATAAGCGGGCCAAGAATGTGTCTCAATGACTTACACTCCTAAGTCTTCCATTCTACAAGGGTATTGAGGTAATGAATAGGAGACACACATGAACCGACACATAATGGAGTGATTTAACGGGGCTACAACAAGCATTAAGGTCACATATCAAGAGGGTAGTAATCCATATACTAGGTCACCCTGGAGCTTCCAAGGCCCATAGTTAAGATAGAGGAGATTACCCTCCTAAAATAAGGGTAAATGGGTGAGAAGAGGTATGGATCAATAGTGGATAAGATAATCATGCACAATATAACTGAAATTAAAATAAAGGAAAGCTAATGAGTTAATCAAATAAGAGCACTATGCTAACTAGCATCAATGTACATATAACACTAAGCTAACATAGAGAAATGGGAAAGGGAAATGAACTAATCTATGCAAAATGATGAAGATATACTTACTAGTGGTGTGGTCGGTGATGCATCTATCTCTCCATAGAAGTAAAAATCGAGAGAGAATCATTATTGGGTGGAGAAGGGGAACACCATTCCTGTCCTAGACTCACTATAGATGACCTAGTAGTGCAATCAATCCAACCAAGAATAAGAGTGTCCAATCCAATCCAAGTCAAGTGCAAGATGAACTAAGGGTTGAGCAAGCAGATGCGAAGTTGGTGCAAAAGAGCATAAAGAGATGGCAATTCCTCTAATTATGGATTCATTTCGTTATGAGTGTAAAAGTGTTGCATGTGTATGTGTACAATGCCATCCCTTGTGGGTGATGACATCAACTAGGGAAAAACCTAACACCGACACCATCTCCCATGGGTGATGGCATTATCCAAGGATGCTAAATGTCATGAAAATGAAAAAGAGGTGTCATGGATCAAGCAGGTGGATGAACAAGGTGCCAAATGGTGAGATGCAAGCAAGGTGTTAGATGTGCAATGTGTATGAGACATAAAGGGACAAGGATAACTAATGCAAGGATAACTAAAGCTAGGACCACATAGCGATATTATTTATGTGTACTATCTCTAACCCATAATGACTATGTGAATAGTCATACCCCATTCCCAACAGGCCCCTTAAGGCACCCGCTCAATAAATAGATGCATCAGTGACCCTTATTTGCACAAAGGAAATTGTTAGTAACATGTATGAAAGATGAAAATTTAAAAATTAGTTGTATGCATATGCACCAGTCATTGATCACCCGATGTCACAATGGCGAAACATGGGGTTATCGATGGAAAGAAATAGCCTATAACACTGACATTGAAAGTAGATATTGAAAGTAAGAAAGGATTAACTAAAATGAAATATAACCACCAATGCGTACTTGATACTATTGATTGTCGTGTCATGTGTGGGTGCATTTAATGCTACAAGAACCCTTAAGAAGCATAACTAAAAGAAAAACTCTCGATCATTAGTAAAATAAGACATAAATCACCTAGCTAGGGGCCCATGGGATGGATTTCATTTCATAGTATCAAGATGTCATGATGTCATAGTGGTATGGTGTTAAAAATAGGCAAAAATTGAAGATCATCGAATGTATGCGTGTGATAGGTCAAAATGAACGGTTTGAGATTGTAGTCGGGACACGAGAAATGATGCATTGTGTGGAGTTTGGGAGAAAAAAATGATGGTGGTTGAAAGATTTAGGTTTATCAAGACCAAATTTGAATAGAAAATTTTAGTTTTATATTGTCATGCCCACTATTTTACCACACAAAATGTAATCGAAAACTCGGAAATTTTTTTGTAGTGCAATCATGTGATGCAACATGAAGAGCAGATGCACTAATCAATAGACACTTAATGCCAACACTTACCTTACAATAAACCAACATACTAAAATTACAATTGTCTCATGAGAAAGCATTGCATTTTATTACTTCAAAAGTGTAACCTTTACGAAGCATGGCTAAAGCCATTATGCCTCAAAACATTACAATGTGAGTTAGTTACATATCATTCTAAGATCCATTCTAGGGTTAGAACTCTTTTATTTTTGCTTGCACTATCGATATCCGAACATACATGTATGTCATCTTCCATTCTTTAAACACCCAAGAATGATAGAGCCAAGAGTACGTAACTTTGGCTAGAACCGTTACAAACTCTAGCTTGGATGTCACACATAAAGTGGGTATGCATGAATAAGTTGCTTAACCCATGGACAGTCTCCCCAACCATCATTCTTCTACCAATTCTAGCTCACATGAAATCCAAACAATGTAAAGGGGGACGAGTTTAACTTGGAACTCCTTTCCCGAGGCCCATGCACTTCTCACCACGTGTTTGTATGTACAATAAGTAGGTTCAACACAATTTATCCTTCTCTTAATTTGGTAAAATGGAGATGCTCGGCTAACACATGAGTGTGACCAAGAAATGTCACAAAGTTTCCCATATCACTATGACAAAACCATTCTCTTTATAAGGTGTTATTTCAAATCAAAATTACCACCGGAACAAAACATTCAAGAGTATAAGGTACTCATTTAAGGTTTACCCACAAACATGTGTTATGAAGAAGAATGCTTACCGAACTACTCAAATTCCTATGAAATTTCCTCCCACTGCAAAAGCTAAGCTTGGCCCGAATATCCTGTCACACATATCTCTAAACCCTCTATGGCACAATAAGGAAATCAAATCTCAAGTATTAACATATGAACATGATTTCATTTGCTTGATGGGTATGACTACACCATCCTCAAGATAATTATAGGAAGCTTACCACATAAGCCACTGATAGGGATGACTAACTCCTTTCTTAAGATCATGGAAGTACTTTCCCTTATGTCCTATAAAGGCATTACCTTTAAGGAGAAGTTACAACATTATAAGACTAACATTGAATGGTCCTTTCCTACTAGTGGTGATGAATAGGTCTTGAAAGAACTTACCTCGGTTACCATGCACTATACACACAATTATCAATTCCTTCCAAATCCTACACTCGGGTTAAACTTGGATCCAAAATAATGGCCTTTTTATTCAACACGACAAAAGGGTTCCACCCTACTTCCACTTTCTTCTAAGACCAATCCACGATAGTGCCATTATAGCAAGTTACTAACATATTTCATCATGAAAACTTTAAATTCCATCCCTTTAACTATACCTAAATTGTTATTAAATGAGACCATTACCCCATAGCTATCTCGTTAGTTGAACTTAAAATCCCACAAACACATATTATGGTAACTAACGACTGAGAGAGAGAGAGAGAGAGGGAGGGAGAGAAGGGTTTTTAAGATTATCATGGCATGAGATTGGTTCTTTTAATCCAAATATGCATTTTTCATTGATCTGCTTACTTGGGTATGTATTGGTTATCAGTCTTCTCCTAGGTTCTACTTCACAAGGAAGTTCCATCAACACATCCTTTATAAGCAACATCCTCCCTACATGGGTACAAGTTATTTACCGCTACGGTGGTTCTCAACTCAGATCCGTAAGGCCATATGACACAATGTTCATGAAGGTTACTAGAGTTGTTTTCTCAATTAAACAACGGCTCATCTACACATTATAATTGTCTATCTTCTTATCCTTTACTTAGGCTTTTACAACATATAATTTTTAGTTATAAAAAGTATTATATAGCGTATTATAATATGTAAGAAAGGTAAGATATAATAAATTCCAGTTGGTGAGATATATCAATTTTTATTCAAAATTAATATTAAAAAACAAGTAATAAATATTTAATATAAAATATATGTGCTCTTCCACTTTCTCTACGCTACACTGTGCATATAATTTTGAAGAAATATTTAAATAAATTGTCTCTTTTATATATATATTATATGATCGATTGGTTAAAATGTGCAGGCTCCTTACCCACTCAAATTCAAATACTAATGAGCATCATATGATCGTTGGTAATGGATTAAACCCAACGTAAAGGTTCATGGTTGACTTGAATTTCAAGAATATAATATAATATATATTTAGCAATTATACCACTCCAACACGCTGCCAAAACAGAAATACATATAAAATATAGAGTTTCAAAAAAATGTCGTGATTCTTTTAGATCCACTCTACAAAATAACTGAGGACCACCATTATATATTTTTGAGATCCGTTTCTTACATCTAAAAACTATTTTAAAATAATATTGATTATGACTCTTTATGCAACCAATATATGTTATATATACAATAATGTCTACAAAACCAAAAATGTGGGATTGTTCTATTAATCTCATGATTTTTCTTCTTGTTTTTTGCTTAGGAAATTTTAATTCTGTTTATATTTATGAGACGAATTTGCATGTTATAAATCCATAAATGTTAGGTTTGGATTGTTTCAACTTTTAGTGAAAGGAAGTTTTTAATAATGTTGGTATTTATGAGACTAAGAGCATAAGGGTGTATTTTATTTTATTTTAAATCTAATTTTTTAATGGTTTTTTTTTTTTAATGAGTTTTGATTAAGAAATATGTTGTTTTATCTAGTCTTTTAAAATAAATTAATTATATTTTTACTCTTAAATTATTTTCATGCTTAATATTAAGCTCATTATAAACTAATATTCTAGTTTCTCACTCCTTATTAAATATTGATGACAACTAATTACTAAGAAAAATATATTATAAAAGAAATCATTAATAATATGAAAATTAGGTTACTTACTCTATTTAAGAAAGAAAAGATGGTTATCTTGCTAATAAAAAAATTAGTTACCTTTTATTATACACTCAATATTCTAAATAAACATTTTAATTTTTATAATCTTTCTATAACTATACTCGTAATTTATTAGAATAATAAATAAATAAATAAGTATTGGGTTGAATTTTTATACGACGACGGTGATTCCTTTATGGGAAAGGGCTTTGTGGACATTCACGTCATTATGTTAAATTTGGAAGGTCGAAATGATGGTTTTGTTATTCTTGGCTTTAAGTGGAGTTAGCCCTTTTGTTTCTAGCACATGCATAATCTTATAGAAGAAGATAAGATCATATTTTCGATAGGATTTCTCATATTTTTGCATGAATCTCGAAAATAACATGTTACGCAGGTTGGTATTCGGTGATCTTATCTAAAACAAGAGTAATTAAATTGTATTTTTAAGGTTGACGAGATGCATCTAAGATTTAAAAATTGCATGGCCATGCACAACGAGACGAGCTTCAGTTATGTAGTTAAATTGTGTTTTTCTTATGAATTATGTATCGGCAATAACAATGGCAATTGGTTGACGAGATGCATCTAAGATTTAAAAACTGCATGGCCATGCACAACGAGACGAGCTTCAGTTATGTAGTTAAATTGTGTTTTTCTTATGAATTATGTATCAACAATAACAATGGCGATTGTATTATAAAAGCACTGGAAGCAAAGCAAACCGTATGTGAATTAGGGTTTGTGCAATCATGGCTACACCAAGTATTTTGCGGCTAGTAATTGTAATCGGCTTATATGTTTACTGCAATGGAGCTCGAACCATTCTAGATGAGGCTAAGAGTTACAGAGTCAATTGATACGCAAAGACTCCCCGCTGTTGCCGCTCATGAAAGGCCTCAACCTTACAATCTCCCAATGCATGCGCCAATCCATGCAAAGAAGCAACTCTAGACTACTACAAATATTTGCTTAAATGTACCCGATTTCATTTTATAGCAATTCTTTTAAAATAAAATGTGATGGTGGAAGGAGTTTCCATTTTTAAAACCAATAATGGTGGATTTCTTTGGCCCTGTGTTTTTCTACCCAAGACTTTATGAAATATAATTTCCCGAGCTTTACTCTTCTTAATTGTTTGGGATGTTTCAAGCTTTTCTAGAAGTATATTTTGTTGTTATTGCTTTTGTAGAGCTATCTGTTGCCACTATAGCTATCTGTTGGACATATAATTGTTGGATTGCCTTATATATTCCTTTATATTTCCAATTGCAAGGATTTCTTACAGCTTTGGATTGAGCAGCGCTTTGATAGAAAACTCGAACGATTCCCAGCTCCACCAAGTGACAAAAACTAAATAAACATTTGGAGAGAGAGAATTTCTTTAGCTTTTTGACCTGAAAACTAGTGCAGGTTTGGTTGAGTCACCCCAAAGGTGTTCTTTTTTGTAGTGAATAGTCCCGAGTGAAATTGTGCATTTATAAACTATTTATAATCATAATTGAAGTTCATGTAGGGTGGAATTTAAAGATAATATGGTGTCCAGATCATATTCAAACCTCTTAGATTTGGATTCGGGTAATATACCTAACTTTGGGTGGATCATGAGATGAATTCCCAAGTAATGATTGCTCAGGATAATATCATAAATTGATGATGATAATGCTAATAGTGTGACCTCAGACTCCCCCTCGTCAATTTGTATGCAACGAATGATTATTGTGGCTAACCAAGTTCCTTTGCAAGCTCGCATAAATCCTGAAGGTAAGAGTTGGTGTTTTAGTTGGGATGAGGATTCCCTGCTATTGCAGGTCAAGGATGGGCTATCTGAGGATCTTGAGGTTTTCTATGTGGGTTGTTTAAAGGTTGAGGTAGAACCATCGGAACAAGATGATGTTGCACAGGATCTCTTAGAAAATTTTAAGTGTGTTCCAACTTTTTTGCCTCCTTAGCTTCAAAGCAAGTTTTACCATGGGTTTTGCAAGCAGTAGTTATGGGATTTTTTCACTATATGCTACCACTCATGATATAAAATCTCCACATGTACGAAAGTCTTCATGTATTCATGTTTAGTTCAAATAAACTACTCCACATAACGCGACCACTCATGATATAAGATTTGCAAAAAAATCCCACTAAACGCTACCACTCATGGTATAAAATCTACACATGTACATAGGTCTTCATGTATACATGTTAAGTTCAAACAACCTACTCCGCAAAATATAACCACTCGTGATATAAGATTTGCAAATGTATGTGTATGAATTTGTAACAAGTTTTAAATGTAGACATAACCTTTAAATGAAGTGGTTAATCTATATTTCTACACTAACAAAATCAATCACACACCTTATTAACATCAACAACAAAATAAATAAATATCCCTCTAAATCAAATAGCATATACCCTTCGGCGTTCACATCGCATTGTACACATACGATTGCTAGTTATTATTATTGAAAGTTTAACCATGTGCATGTTAGGCATGGAATTGTATTTCTTCAATTTAGTATTAAGGATCGAGGGGTATTGTTAATGCAAAATCACAACACCCCCAGATGATTTATGGATATGCTTTTCTAAGGTAGAATCATCTAGTGTGATTGCATAACATGGGACCATCTCTCAAGTTGTGGGACTTGCGGACTTGAGATGGCCCTCCGGAGAAAGTCGGCTTCTTCTTCCTAATCCTAATGCTAAACTACTCCTAAGGAAGGAAATGCGACTATCTACTCCTAATCTAACAATTCCAAGGGACCAGGAGAGAGAGAGTGCATAAAGAGGGGAATCCTACACTAATGAGGTGATAGCACCAAGAAAAGGGAAGTGTTGATCATCATCTCAGCTGCCTGAAGTGGAGAGAGGTGAGCAATGGAGAGGATGGACAAATGCATCATAGACCAAGGATAAAGTTCACACAGAACACCATTTCAAATCCCCACAAACATAGCTCCCAGATCTGCAAATGAAACATCCAAAACATGCACAGAATACTCCAGAATGATGAGAGGCAAGAAGATGCAATGAAAACAAGTAAAGGATGGACAAACACATCACAAAAATGAGTTTTATTGCTTCATAAATTTACACAGAGCATCATACACAAGCAAGAGGCAAAAACACCATTTACAGAGCAAGGAGGAGGTCCAGACTCCATTTTCAACCCTGGGGAAGAAAAGAAGAGGGGAGGCAGAGAAGAAGAATGAACAACAACTAACTAACTTCTTGAAAATGTGCCTCTGTTACAATATATAGCAAAATGCGAAAAGAGAGGGAAAAACACGAGAAAATATGATTCTCTGCTCCAACCACCGACAACATTCATAAATTTGGTCGAAAAGTCAAGGCTCCATCTGCAAATTCCATTCCCAAATGCATTTTGTCTGCTCGAGGGAGAAAAGACCCATATTTCATTAAATTTGGTGGTTGAAAATTGGTTCTATGTTTTAATTCTTCATCTATTGATGGGCTCAATGCAAAAGCTCATATTTCCATGTATCTACTTCGCAGACCAAAGAAAATGACCCATACTTCATTAAATCTGGTAGTTGGAAACTAGTTTTGTCTTTTCCGTGCCCAAATGCGCTTTGCAATTTTCTCCCACAAATATCTACCAAAATATAAAATTGAAGACTCCATGATGAAGAGAATCTTCAGATCTTTCCATTGGTACCAAGATTGTCAAAAATGGAGCTCGTATCAAAAGATATGGCTTTCTGCGTATTTCCTTTACGTTTTCTGCTAAAATTGGCTCGGGAAAATTTTGCACATTTCCCCGCTCCTCCACTGATGACGTGGCATCCATTGGGGTTGGTAGAGGTAGGGGATTCCTTTTTTCCATTTTACATTTTTTGACAAAAAGTCAAAAATCTCATTTGCCTCCGAAGGTCCGCCGCCCACATTAGCTTTGACTCGGGTTCAAACTTTGACTTTTTCCTTTGCCTCATTCTGGAATGCGAGCTCGTAGGTCTGAAACATTTTCCCTCATAATTTCCTTATGTGCAGGAGTTGTCTTGACCAAATTTCCTGGGGGTGAATTTGGGATAACAATTTGGTGACTCACGGGGACATCTACCTGCTAGATGAAGAGACCAGTGGCCTTAGTTGCATCCATTGGGCATGGAGTCCAGCCTTATAAACTGACTCTGATCTGAACTCTGAAATTCTGACCTCTGAGCCTCTTGGAAACCCGCTGAAACTTGGAGTTGGACTTCACCAAAAGCCAACCGGATCTATTGCAGAGAGAAAAACAATAGCACTAAAAACTATGTGCAAACCGAAAATCATACATACCCCAAGTGGGATATAGAGCGTGCAAAAGCACTTCTTCTACTAAAAAAACCTACCCACTCTACCCTAACCAAGAGAAAAGGGGAATCAAACAAATCCTGAATCGACATGGAGAAATAGTTTCCTTCCTCAAAAATGGTAGCCATGCAACTGATTTGACATCGAACATGGCTGGTTGGATGAGTGAAAAAATGAGAATAAACCGGTCTTCCACCCAAATCATCAAGGTATCAACATTAATGGAAAATACCTCTTCAAGCTGACTTGCATTCGACTCGGAGGTATTGATGATGACCCTCTTTGCTTTGATATTCATCCTCATGCCCTGAAGTAGGCATGATTGATTTTGCTTC
Source organism: Taxus wallichiana var. yunnanensis (assembly GCA_018340775.1). Classification (NCBI taxonomy): domain Eukaryota; kingdom Viridiplantae; phylum Streptophyta; class Pinopsida; order Cupressales; family Taxaceae; genus Taxus; species Taxus wallichiana. Next base: position 1,008,961,170 of record CM031242.1, read on the forward strand.
TCCTTGGCTCCAATGAAGCCAAGTACTTGATTGGGCACGGTCTTGATTCTTTGAATGTGCCCATTTCTCTGAAATTCAACTCCAAAAATGGAGTCTTCTTATGGACCTTCTTGGGTGGATGGTGTGAGAGGGATGATGACATCTTCCTACTTTTCTCTTCCTTCTCCTGTGAAGAACATGGAAGATCAAGATCTTCCAATCTTGGTTCCAGAGGGTTGTTATGAAGTGTAGGTTGTTGTTCCTGAATGTTCTCCTCCATGGCAGTAGGCTCATGTGCTTGGGATGTTGAAGATGGAGGAGCAAATGATGTGATCTCCTCGGGCTCCTCTCCATCAAGACAATCCTCCAAGTCAGATAGATAATTTGCCTCCTCGTTGTCCTGTTGCGTGTGTTCGACCTCCTCCATGGTGTCCTTCGAATCTACAATTTTCTCACCATGGTTCCCCTCATCTTCAAACATGAAGTTTGAAATCTCAAACTCTTCTTCGACATCAGAGCTTGAAGGGGATGAAGTGGGAGTAATAATTGAAAGGTTCTTCATGGCTCGCTCCGCACTTGGAGCCTCGAAACTATACATCCTCCTTTACAAACTTAGCCACCACCACTTTGGTTCTTCAACCCCGACCTCCTCTATTGGCTTGAACATCAAGGGGATCTTTGTAAACCCAAATTTGGCAGCCCAACTCTTCAGATTGTCTATTATTTCCTTTATGTTGGGCTCCTCTTCTTGTTGTCCTTGACTAGATTTTTGAGTATCTTCCCAACATGGACTTGGGAAAGTAAGAGGAGTGGCAGGTTGGGGTTCAACTAGCTTTGCAATTGTTTGTGGTGGGGAGGGAGGTGGAACTTCTTGTTTGTTTGGAGGGGATGATTGTTTGGAAGGGAAAAGGATGAAGAACTGAGATGGGGTGGAAGACTAGGGAATGGAGAAATGGAATCAACACTTGGGGCAGCAAGTGGGAAGCTTGACTCTTGCCTTTGCTGAAATGATAAAGATTGAGGAAGAGACAATGAAAGACATGGAGCTGGTGATTGACTTACCCATTGACAAGGTTATCCCGCACTTTACTCATAATCCCCGATCTCCTTAGCCCATTGTGTAAGTTGAGGCAACACTTCAACCATGAAGTCAAGCTTCTCCTGAGGGTTGTAGTGTCTTGGAAAAGGGCCTTCCCATGGACAAGGTGTCCCGCAACCACCCCGAAAGCCCACATTTGAGTTGTTTCCCTTAATAATTGAATCTTTCCAAAGAGACCATCATCCTCATTATAACTATCACCATCATATGCGTCCCCTTGTCCTTGATAAGCTTCATAGTCAAATGGTTTTGACACTACTCATATGGGTAAGCATAATGGTTCTAGATCTGATCATAATGTTGATCTAGAGGAGTTGGGAAATACATTGGAGGTGGATTGTATTGTTGTAAGTGTGAGTTCCATGAAGGGAATGAAGTCATGATTGCACAACCTCATGGAATGGGAGAAAATGAAAAGATGGAAGAAGGAAATGAATGGAATGAGTGGAAATGGATGGAAAAGGTCTAACTCGAGAATGGGTTTCGACCGGATGGAGTCGCAAAATGTGCCCGAAAGTGCCTCCAAAGGCTGAAATCTTCACCAAGAGTACATCAAACCTAATGAAGTGAAGTGGTAAGGTGCTTCAAACTTATCCCTTTGGGTGTGCCAAAGCTGTTAATGCAAAATCACAAGCACCCCAAATGAGTCATCAAATCTACTTTTCTAGGAGACTCACTTGGTGTGATTGCATAACATTGAACTTCCCAAGGTGTGGGACCTTGCGAATGGGAAAGCTCTCCAGAGAAGCCTAAATTTGGTTCCTCTTCCTAATCTACCCGCCACAAGCTATTCTAGTGCATACAAGCTAATCTAATCCTAATTTAACTTCCAAGGATACAAGGGGAGAGAGAGTGCATAAAGAGGGGAATCCTACACTAACGAGGTGATAGCACCAAGAAAGGGAAATTTTAATCATCATCTCAACTACCCGAAGTGGAGAGAGATGAGCAATGGAGAGGATGGACAGATCATCACAAACCAAGGATAAAGTTCATATAGAACACCATTTCAAATCCCCATGAACACAACTCCCAGATCAAATGAAACATCCAAAACATGCACAGAATACTCCAGAATGATGAGAGGCAAGAAGATGCAATGAAAACAAGCAAAGGATGGACAAACACATCACAAAAATGAGTTTTATTGCTTCAGAAATTTGCACAGAGCATCATACACGAGCAAGAGGCAAAAATGCCATTTATAGAGTAGGGGAGGAGGTCCAGACTCCATTTTCGACCCTGGGGAAGAAAAGAAGAGGGGAGGCAAAGAAGAAGAATGAATAACAACTAACTAACTTTTGAAAATGTGCCTCTGTTACAATATATAGCAAAATGCAAAAAGAGAGGGAAAAACATGAGAAAATCCGATTCTCTGCTCCAACCACCGACAACATTCATAAATTTGGTCAAAAATTCAAGGCTCCATCTGCAAATTCCATTCCCAAATGCATTTTGTCTGCTCGAGGGAGAAAAGACCCATATTTCATTAAATTTGGTGGTTGAAAACTAGTTCTGCATTTTAATTCTTCATCTGTTGATGGGCTCGATGCAAAATCTCATATTTCCATGTATCTACTTCACTGCACCAAAGAAAATGACCCATACTTCATTAAATCTAGTAGTTGGAAATTGGTTTTGTCTTTTCCCATGCCCAAACACGCTTTGCAATTTTCTCCCACAAATATCTACCAAAATACGAAATTGAAGACTCCATGATGAAGAGAATCTTCAGATCTTTCCATTGGTACCAAGATTGTCAAAAATGGAGCTCTATATCAAAAGGTACGACTTTATGTGTATTTCCTTTATGTTTTCATTAAAATTGGCTGGGAAAATTTGCATTTCCCTGCTCCTCCGCTAATGACGTGGCATCCATTGGAATCGGCGGAGGTAGGGGCTTCCTTTTTTCCATTTTACATTTTTTGACAAAAAGTCAAAATCTCATTTGCCTCTCGAAGGTCTGGGCTGCTCGCACGCCTTGTTATGTTTGAGGAGCCTATTTTCATGTTAGAGTGTGGTACACCTTCCATGTGTTACACTCGGGTATTTTTATGGTGGTCCCGCTTCGTCGGTGAGTGGGTCGGGGGTTGGGGCGGGGCGAAGCCCCTGAGCAAATTTTCATGGGTGGTTTACTAACCCATGGGTAATGGGTAACCATTATGGGTTGTTTTTGGGCCCATGGTTTTTCGGTACCCATTGTTTTGTAAAACCGCCTCTTGAGCTACCCATAGGTTTATGGGACGGTTTTGTTTTTGCCCATTGTTTGATACCCATGGTTTTGTAAAAGCTACAATAGCAGCTTGTCTATTTATATGGTCTTATGCATATGATAGAATAACAAGCAAATGTATTGCAGATGTGTTTTGAATTCGGGTGTGAATTTATAGAGTTTGTTGAGCATAGCTCCAAACGGATCAGGTATTGTATTGAGAGAGTGGAGGCTTGTAATAAAAATTTGAGCAAGTGATTCTTGGTGGACGTAGCCCAAATTGGGTGAACCACATTAAATCTTGTCTCTCGTGTTGTGTTATTTATTACGCACTTTTATTTGAGATCGTAATATTTTCGCATATTAGTTTCTACCATTGTTGTGATTTCGTAAGGATTATTCCACATATTTTATCTCTTATTTCCTAACATTGACTCGGGTTCAAACTTTGACTTTTTTTTGCCTCGTTCGGAATGCGAGCTCGTAGGTCCGAAACGTTTTCCCTCATAATTTCCTTATGTGCGGGAGTTGTCTCGACCAAATTTATGGGGTGAATTTGGGATAACAGAATTTCATTTCACAACCTTTATTTTACGTACAATCATGGTCTCATCTCTTTATATGCACCCCAAATTTGTATTTTAAAGGATGCCTAGATAACACCTTTTATACCCTCATCCTCAACACTAATCTTCTTCTTTTTTATATATGATAAATCATTCTAAAATATTGATCTAAAATTATTTCTACAAATTTTTATCTAAAAAATTCATTTGCAATATATAAAATATGATGTATAGAGTGTGAAAATACTCTCTCTATTATATACATTAATATAATAAAATTTATAAAATTAACGAAAGAGCAATGTATAAAATTAATCTACTTTGATGGCCATCGATTAGTGGGGTGCACATGCTTTTCTCATATTGTCCATGTTAAAAGATTATTTAGATAATGATAGGCTGTATTTTTATCAACAAAAATACCATAAGTTGATTCGACAAGCAACTTAATATTTTAAAATAGTTTAAAACCTTATTTTCTTCTAATTTAAAGTAAACAAGTTGATCATAGTTTCAAAAGAAAAATATGATAATCATTTTTGTAATATTAAAAGAAAATGATGATGCACGAGAGTGTTTGCTTGAAAAAGTAGTTATTTTAAGACTTTGATACCTTGGATTTTGATTAGAAATTGATGAAATCTAGGTACTATTTTCTCTAGAAAAATTTTCTATGTCATTTTTTTATAATGTCATTTCCTTTATTGCACACTTTCTAATCCAAAATAATTATCAATGATACTTTATTTATCAATATAAATAATATATCTACTCTAATCAAGCATGAAAGGTCTTCAACACATAATAAGTGGATGGGCCCTTTTTCTACGTTAGTGACTTTGTTTCACCACTTAAAAGTGGTATAATGTAAACTCATTTCCCAATTATTAGGGTGAAATTAATAGTATTTATATTAAAGTTATAATCTATTGTGTAAAACAAAGACATATGTAGATAGGCATAAATCAAAAACATCATTCTCTCGAAAGCAACTAAGAGTGCCTTTACAAGCAATGTAGTTTAAAGAACTATCCAAACATAAACAATGATTCTTTCAAAGCTGAGGTGAGCATGCTTTGTAAGGATATGAATCTTTACAGTGGCGCCACATAAATACCAATTGTCTCCCATCAATGCCCACTTACATTAGGGAATGGCACTCTAACCATATTAGAGTACATTTGGACGGTTTTAGGGTTATTTAGAATATGGTCAGTTATATTGTAGAGTAGTATTTTTACATTAACACTTTTTTTTTGTGAAGGAAGAAAGATGATGGAGGGTGAGAAGATCAAAGGTGGATTATATTAAAAAAAAATCTTTATTAATAAATTTTTGTGATGTTTGTATATTAAGTGGGTGTGTTTATTTGGTGATTATTATCAAAATGTAATAAGTTTTTGTATAAGCTTGAATTTTACAGCTTTCTTGACAAACTTCAAGTTAATCATCATTTTGTGAATGAAAAAGTAAGAACAACACTTATATCATGAATTCTATTTAATCATCTTCATCAAGTTCAAATTAATCATCACTTTGTGGCTCAAAGAGTTAAGAACAACATGAATCACAAATTTTATGTAAAACATAAATTTCATAATAGACTTATCTAAAAGTAGGTCACGCTTTTTAATGACCATATAACAATATTAGATACAAATATAAAAATGTTTAAACTTTTAACTTATTTTTAAAAATAAAATAATCAAATAAAAATTAGAAATGTTTTGTTCTAAAATTATATTTTCATTTTAAAATTTTAACTCCATAACATATAGTATTTTACAAATACTATCTTAATTTAAACCTTTTTAAATGAATTAGATATTTTTATTTTTGAAATTTAAAAACTATTTTAAATAAAGAAATAATTCTTATAAAGATATTTTCATTTTTAAATATTCAATTCCATACCCCATAGTATTTCACAAATACAATCTTAATTTAAATTTTTTTATAAAAATGAGTTGATATTTTTGTTTTTTTAGGATTTTAAACTACATGTTATGCATAGACCAATCCATTTTATAATACCTTTGTTTTTTATATTCAAAGTTAATAAATCAATTTAATGACCCAAAATCTTTGGCAAAGAAAATTACTCCAAATATGTGGAAATACAACTTAGTCAAAAGTATCTTGTGATATTATTTATCATTTGGAAAGTAGTGAACCAAAACAACAAAATGTTCTCCAAAACATCCAAATATACAACTTAGTAAAGATTTATCATTTTGGAAAAGTGAACCAAAACAACAAAATACTCAACATTAGCCAAGATTTTCATATTGAATAATTCAATGCCTAAATTTAGTCTCACATGTCTCTTATGATCCTTAAAACACTTAAGTGCATTTTTCAATATTCTAATGATTTGTTATGTTCTTAGGAAGAAAGAGTATAGAGGGTGAGAAGACCAAAGGTGGATTACATTCAATTCCTCTTTTACTAACTTTTTTATGATGTTTGTATATTAAATGTGTCTTGTTATCTTGTGATTATTATCAAAATGTACTAGTAAAAATGTTATTAGTTTAATGATATTAATAATCTAATAAAATTTCTAATAGCCTTAAATTTTACATTTTCTGGCACACTTCAAGTTAATTATTACTTTGTGAATGAAAGATCTAAGAACAACCCCAATATCACAAATTATGTTTAATTCTCTCCATCAAATTCAAATTAATCATCACTTTGTTATTAAAAGAATTAAGAACAACATAAATATCACCATTTGTATTTAATCCTTCTCTCAGGACACAAAATTTTCGCTACATATACATCTAAAAGTAATTTTTTTAATGAGCATGTAACACTATTATATACAAAGATAAAAAAGGTTTAAAATTATAGCTTACTTCAATAAAATAAAACTATCAAATAAAAACTGGAAACGTTTTATTTTAAAATTAAATATTTATACAAAAATCGTGCAAACATACATTCTAAAAAGTAGTTATTTCAATTTTAAAATAATTTTTTAAAAGATATTTTCATTTTTGAATTTTCAACTTCACAATTTGTTTGTAGTATTTTACACAACTCAATTTAGAATTTTTTAATGAATTGGATATTTTAGTTTCTAGAATTTAAAAATCATTTTAATCAAATAAATAATTTTTTTAATAATATTTAAATTTTTTTAATTTTAATTCTATATTATATAGTGTTTTACAGATATCATCTTGATTTAATTTTTTTTTATAAAAATGAGTTGGATATTTTTGTCTTTTTAAGATTTTAAACTCCCCTGACATGCAGTGTCTTGCATTGACCAATCCATTTTGTAATACTTTAAATTGGTATATCCAAAGTTAACTTAAGTACGCAAAATTCTTTAAATTTTAATATTCAAAATTCAATTGTGAAGACTGCATACAAAAAGAAAAATAAATGGCTTGCCCAAGTGTATATAAAACTATGCATTCCTAATGAAAATCAAAGATGATGGCATGATGTCTAAAGGACTTGAAGAACAAGGAATTTACTCCAAAGCTATATTGAAATATTACATTGGTCAAAAGTGTAGAGATTTACTTAATGACACCATTACCTAAATACTTTGTGATATCATTTTAGGAAGTAGTGAGCCATGACAAACAAAAATACCCAAAATTGGCTAAGATCTTCATTTTGAATAATTGAAAAGCCTAAATTTAGTCACACATATCCCTTAGGATCCTCTAAAAACCAAGTGCATTCTTCAATAAATTTTTTTATGTCCTCCAATACAATCCCAAGTCCATGGCCCATTTCCTTTGATGTTGTAATAATACTTGCACACATCCACATGTACCTTTCCCCAAAGTTTACACAAAGCACAAAGCACCCACAATAGCTGGCCTTCACATTTGTATATAAAACTATGCATTCCTAATTAAAAATCAAAGATGATGGCATGATGTCTAAAGGACTTGAAGAACACGTAGTCATACCATGACCAAGCCTAGAGATCAGAGCCTTCAATTTTTAATGCAAATCATTGGACAAAAGCCCTAATTCTCGAGGCTCAATGTCATAATTTATGCATATGTTAACAGCACTTGCCTGGGAATTGTTCCTCACACAGAGATACATACAGCCCGTGTGGTGTTTAATCATTATTTGGCAAGCATGCCTACACCATTGGTAATACTAAATTCTAAGATAGAATAAGAACTCCTAAATTTTTATTCCTTTTATAAGCCATGGGGACCTTCACAACTTTTAAAATTTAGTGCCTAGTGGAATATATGTATTGCTATAATTGCAGTTAAGGGTACTAACCTTTTTTCGTTTGGGGAGATTGTCTAAGTTTAAACAGGTGATTTAATTATGAATTGAGCAATGTGAGAGGGTATATTTTAGGGGAAGCACTTTTGGAGAATTTATTTTAGGACTACTTTTCGTCAATTAATTAAGGTTTTGATTGAAACTATTAATTTTTATATTGAAAAAATTAGTATAGATATTTTAAATATATCTATCAAAAAATATGTCGAGAGATATCAATTTGAAAAGTCTTGTCTTTGACTATTGTGTTGATCAAATATTTTATTACATTCTCTCCAATTTCCAACTGAATAGTGACAAATGGCATCAATTTCGTTGCACCATTGCGACAGTCTCAAAAAATCTCTTCACAAACCTTATGATTAAAATATTACTATTTTTCAATTGAATTCTCCAAGCAAAAAGAAAATAAAGTTAATTGACAATCAAATGGATGTCAAATTGTCATGTGACAGTCAAATTGATGTCAAATTCAAGAACAAAATTGCCATGTGATGGTCAAATGAACATCAAATTTAAGCAAAACAATTACCTGTAGTCAAACAGACATTAAGATCGGAAATAAAAGTGAATACACTCGTTCTATTACATTCTACCCCTTGCTGCCATTGTAGATTGACATAATTACCCAATTTATTTTAAAAACAAAATCATAATTTGGTTTTACAAGTATCTTGATTCGTTCAAACCACGGACTTTAAGAAGTATATGACCATATCCCATCCTGTATGTTTTGGTCCAGTGGTTGATCATTTCCCAGAGATGCTCTTGACCGTCTATACATAGCCTAAAACAAATTCGAGAGTCAAAAACATGTTTCCATTGAGGAAGAAAGAAACATTTAATTCTACCATGTATTTATCATATATTTGAAATTAGCTCTGATTTTGTACATCAAATGCTAGCTGATCAGATCTTTACATGGTGAAGGCGACTAGAAGCACCAAATCAATGTTTGCCACATCTGAAGACTTACAAAGTTTAACAGACAAAAAAATGAATGAATTAATATGGGGATTTTTTAGACCAGGATGGGAATATTTAGAGGAAAAGACCCACGGTCATTCTCAGGCTTAAATCTCCTCAAGATTAACCGCGTCTTGATTCGTTCAAACCACGGACTTTAAGAAGTATATGACCATATCCCATCCTGTATGTTTTGGTCCAGTGGTTGATCATTTCCCAGAGATGCTCTTTGACCGTCTATACATAGCCTAAAACATCCCAATCAAAAGCCTAATAAAAACTTCATGTGATGACCTGCAAAAACATCAATATAGTCTTACCTTAATGCTAAGGAGACAAGCATAGGAATCAACAAATTTTACATTTCAAGTATAAGTCATTAGAAGCACAAAGGAGATTGATTTTTACCTCATTATAGTGTCAGTATATTATGCAACTATTGTTAGAGCAGCAATAACAGTTGTTCCTCAACAACACTATTGGAGGCTCAAGCTCATCCATAAGAGACATTCCAAGAAGTCTGCCCAAAAACGAGTTTCATTTAGAAAAACATTAAGGGCCAAGAACGTTTACCGATTCACGACGATGGTCAGAGTGCATACCATGCATAAATGTTTACTTGTAGACATTGGCTTTCTTTTGAAACAATGTAGTGAGTACATCACTGTATCTGCGTTGCTTTACAATATTTACCTCCTGCATCCTTGGTACGCAGTAGTCATTATTTGACACCCCATAAAATATCCTTTTTGTCCATAAAATATCACCAGCATGTGATGTCTGTTGAATATGAAAGAGAAACCAAAGCATCAGAACACAATTGTTAAGGACAAGTAATTAGCATAATAGTCTTGAAGCTTTCTTGTTATGAATTTTTAATGTCCAGTTGGTTCTAATGTAGGAGACATGCATTTTCACAGATTCTATGTACTCAGAATGATGCTAACAACTTTGATCTTGATCTAACATTCTCTCCTGCGTGAGTGGTCTGAGTTTCTGGAATACTTGTAAGATTCCCCACGGAGGGAAATATATTTTCCCTTCATTCCATCCTTTGAACACACGCCCTGCTTTCTTCTCATTTGAAGTATATAAACAATTATAGATTTGCATAGCAGAAGTTGTCCAAACCAAAAGACAATTATCATCTAAGAAAACAAGATTGACATGTGGAAGGAATCATTATGTTTCATCATTTGTAAGGCATCTTCAAATTTAACCTTTGATATCTAGATCACATTTCTTCAGTGAGCACAAAGCAAGCGGTTAGCTTGAGCTATATGTATCTCACATATAACTTGACAAGATCTGCCATAGAACATTATGACCTTATATTCAGTCCACAGATACCACTATTGAGTTCTAAAGAAAATTTAGTACTTACCATGCTGGTGTGCGTCTCTTTTTTCAAGTTTCTGTCAAACTGTAGTCAAACTGTAAAATCACGTAGTGCAATATAATATCTAATATGAAGATTATGTACATACTTGATCTTTCTCCAAAAGAGCATCCCAGTCATTTTTTTCCACCAGCCTTTTAGTCTCATCATAGTGAAGTGCAAGGCGATAATTCAAATCCCCAAGCCAAATTACTCGACTGCCAAATAGAACCACAAAGTTAAATTAGATAATTGGCATGCCATAGAAAGCCCATTACCTTTGTGTTCCTCCTTACAGCTATGCACACTAATATATTATAACAGGTTCACATAGAAAGGAAAAACTCCCAAGGTACAAATCCCAGGAGATTCCATAAAGGGACGAGGCTGGGTTTGAGTCCCAAGTGAATTTGACAGAATGGATACCCCTCAGTCCCTGGCACTAAGCCAAAGACAGTCCATTATTAATGCACCCAATACCAATGGGAATGCAAGAATCTTTGGGATGGATCAGAACATTTATCCAACTAAAAAAAATCTCCAAATGTCTATCAATGCATTACAGAGTTATAAAGAAGATATTGAAACATACTCGTGCTCCAAAATGCTTTCAGGTGATTTCTCTACCAAAAATTTGCGCACTTGTGGAAATCGTGTCTTCTTTATGATCTCTGTGACATCAAAATTCCTCCGCAACCCATCAGCTCCCTTCTCTCTTGATGTCAGTCAAATGAGTGCAGACAAAGCAGAAGCTTGTCTGATGAAATAACATGCTGATGGAAATGGAACCCTGTGACCATGCACGTAGCACAATTCCCCTAATTATAAAATATTTTGACTACAAGAAAATGTTGATAAATTTCTTTTGGTAGATCATGCCAATAGGAAATCCTTCCAAGAATGTTATGCAATATAAAGGACATTTTTATAAATCACTTTGTAATGCTTCTCTGTACAGGGATTTTGGTAAATCATTGTAAGTAAATAGCAGACATGTCCTTGGGTTTCTGATTCAAAAATATACATCTATTAATAAAATTAATGGATTTCAATAAAACAAGATACCATGAAAAGAAATTGAAGCAATTGAATACACATGCATATATCGGCTGAAGCAGCAACATTGGGATTTTTGTTTCTTACCTTGTTCCTAAGGTATCCCATTAGCCCACGACCAACACAAGAGACTTTTAAATCCCGAACATGCTGTCTCAGATCACTACGCACCCAAACACAGAGGAATATGCCAACCATCTGCTTGCTAGCCGACAAACAATAACCTGGCTGACTTGAATTCAATCTATAATTCATCTCACCAGAGTTGTATCTATTTGAGGAGGGACTGGACGACATTGGAGAATAGAAAACACTAAGGGGTGAATTGGCCCCACTCAAACCACTTTCATCCTCTGATATTGATCTAAAAGAACCACTGGAGTCTACTCTGTCAATTAGTCCTCCCAAGGAGAGATGCTCAGCAAGGGTGATCCTTCGTTTCAGTTTTAATGGAGAACTTTTTGCTTCACCATTCCTTTTGGAAAGCAATTTTGAGGCCTCAAAGGATTTTCTCCGCGAAGGAACAGAATTATTATGCAATTTCGAACCTTCAAAATAAGAATCAAAACTGTAAATTGCTTTCGATGCATTTGTTGACCCATGCAAGTTAGGTGATAAACTATTGCATTGGCTTCTGTTGTTATTCAGTGTCTCACGAACGAGGGAAAGCCATTTTGCTGCGGGGCCATTGTCCTCTGCACCTAGCACATTCCCTGCATTTAAAGGCACAATTTCCTGAAACCTGGGGGAAAAAATTACATGTAAAATCACATCAGAGTAGGAACTATGTAGACCTTAATCAAAATTATCAAACATCTTATTTACCTTTCTCAAAACAAGACAAAGCCTATGACTTTTTTCCCTGAGCTGTTACCAAATTGGATTCTGTGAAATTCAGATGTATAAGCACAACATGCTGGCAGTTATTATTACCTTAATCAAACTATTAATATCTTACTTTTACTTCTTATAAACAGGAATTCTATTTTACCTTATTACTGAAAACCAGAAACTTGAATTATATGTTTCAGCTGTGGCTAGGGTTTGGTTGTACAGTTTTCCTTCCTTGTAAGTGGGTTTTCTGATTTTCTTTGTGGGAAAACTCCCGAAGAAATCTGAAGAAGGGCTCATTCAGTCTTAGACATTGTCCATGGTTTGGCCACTGGTTATTAGGTCAATGGTTAAACATTTTGTCAAATATATTGTTTATGGTTTCAGGTAGTTATTTTGCTTGTTTTCTGTAAAATACTGAGAACTACTTGGTCTCTCTGAATGTATTATGACGTTTTTTTAATCTAGCCATTCACCTTCTTAATTCCTGAACAGTGGGCCTCCATTTTAGGTCTACTTCTGATTGGAAAGAGTGATCTTGGAAGATACCATCTCTTGGTTTTGAACTTTGGATGTCTGTACATAAATTGTAAGTACTTTTACGCCCCCCAAAAGTTAAACCCCATAAAATATACTAAATAATATCTGTGCAACTATATTCATATTTCTAAATGTATGAAACAAGGGGATTTTGTCTGTACCCCAAAACATAGATATCTGCTGGAGGTGATGCATGCAGCCATTCATCCAACTTGAGGCCATTGTAAGGTGATTTACCTCCTACGTTCCATGTCGCCACAAATACCCTGCAACCCAAAAGCTTGAAGTTAACTTCCAGGTTGCCATTTAGCAAGAAAAATGGTTTGAAACAATAGTCCAATTTTTCATAGGCTAGCATTTTAAGCTTGTTTGTTATCAGAAACCAATTCAATGGCTAATATACCTTTTGAACATCTGTGACTTGGGATATGTCCGGCTCCACCTTTACATGCATTAGAGATTCAGTTTTGTTCAACAGTTTTTCTGTCGTGTTTGACAAAACAGCTGAGTTTGTAATACTAATCAAATGAACAAAATTGTTTCTGTTTCTCAAGTATATTGAATATTTCATAAAATAAAAACTCAGTTTATGATTTTTATGGAGCGTGCAGCTGATAAACCTTTTCTTGAAAGCAAGGAATCCTTATCTGACAAGCTCCTCCTCCTTTCAACCAATTTATCTGCAATTTTTTTTTCTGGGTTAGATGAGAGGTCCAATGCATGATGTGGGTATACAATAAATTGCATAGTTTCCATTCAAACATCAACCACCATTGCAAAAAGACCATGTTTTCAATTACAGAGAAGATCAAACAATGCAAGACGACCATTACTAAATCTTCAAAAAAGACAAGTACGGGTTTACCTTCAAAATCTCATCTGCATGGAATTCATGTGCTTTGGTCTTTATGTTGAGCCATTTCCTGGCCACCAACTTTGGCCATGAATACTGTAAAAACATGAAACACCAACCAAATCCAATTAGACATGAAACCAGCGTTTGATCAACATATTTCAGAAGAAAAAAGTTAACAGACCCTTTTCTTTTTGCTACTGTAATCTTTCATTGATAATGTCAAATGGAATGCTGGATGCACAGTGGGTTTGAAGAAATCAGCACCCTGCGACAGTTATATACCGATTTATGGTTGCAAATTTACTGTTCAAAAGCATGTTAAAAAGATCCAATGGCTTTTTGGCCTTTTCGCTGAGATTGAGGGGGCTACTTCAAAGCCAACTCAAAGCATTCATTATGGAGAAGAAGTCCTCAAGTAGATGTCAGACCCCACCATGAATCTCCCTCGAAGGTGGCAACTGTCAAACATGGCAGCACTTTCTGAGGTTTATGTTTGACCTATAAATTCGCCACTAAAATTTTGCCATATGATTTTCCGGATTTAGTTATCCACTTTCCAGTTAATTTATATTGATCATAAATTTTAGTCCCTAGGATGTTTAACCCTAAATTATACACAATTTTCTAAAATGCCACTCATTTTTGGAATTACAATTAATTACCGCCATTTCTAAGCAATTGCACCACCTAACTTGTTCCTTACGGATAAAGCTTTTTATACATTGGACCATTCTTATATAATTAGTTTCACTCTAGCATTGGACCATTCTTATATAATTAGTTTCACTCTAGCATTGGACCATGTTTAAATAATGCTAGAATTGCTTCACATCAAAGCTTATTAATGGGTTTTTTATGGGCGTAATTGTGTGTCTTGTTATGAATGAGTGGATTTACATTAAACATGCAATAATAAATTTGATTAGGTTTAAAATAAATATTGATTAATAAATTAGATTGAATTAGTATTTGAGGTACTTGTTTTCTCTCTCATTGAATATCATGGACTATCAAAGTGAAAACGAAGTCTCTCTCTCTCTCTCTCTCTCTCTCTCTCTCTCTCTCTCTCTCTCTCTCTCTCTCATTGAGAGAAGGATAGACCAATGGCCTAGTGCCCTATGAATACACATGATCATTTATCAAACGGAAAAAGAATTCAATGGGGCAAGCTTAGATCTCACTCTACCATGGGATGTGGAGGGAAACGGGGCAACCCCTCCATATAGATTATATATATGATGTACTCTATAAAATAGAGTGAGAATAGAAAGAATTGGGGATAATGACCCCTATTTATATATGGAAGCCCTATCAAGTCCTCACAAATAGATTAGATGTATATACAGACGGTTCATATAGTTTCCATATATATATATATGGGGATTAAGCACTTGACATTCCCGAGAAAATTGCTTAGAAAATCATTGTTTTTCATATAACTCTAATTAAGCAATTAAATTAGAAATCATTAGGAAAATAATATGTGTTTTGGGGTATGTGTTGCACAAGGAATAATCTGGGTAACCTCTATATTTATCAAATCCTCAATACATTATATAATATCAAGAAAAACACGTCAATAATTGTAATGATTCTTTAACTAGGAAAACAAGTGTAATGTAGTGTATTTGTACTATGATTTTCACACGGGGCAAATTGAAAAATATGTCCAAAACACATGTGATCATGGGATTTTAAATATTACATCTTTCTTTTTGGATTTACCACTACATATTCTCATTATTGGGCCCATTTTTTAAACCACTACCCCTATTTGTACTTATATATTAGTGTAAACAATGTAAATAAAAATTATTCATATATGATTGTACTTGTTATATACCACCTTACCAAGGTGCCCCATAGAATTTTAGTGATTTAATGAATTAAATAATTCTCTAATTTTCTTGTGAATGCTCAATAATTTCCTTCTCTTTTTTGAAAACATCTTGAACAACTTGATAATAATGGATACATTCATGAGATAAATACTAGTTCATATATCTTGAATACATCCATCTAGAAAATGTCGATAGATATCAATCTAGAAAATGTCAATAGATATCAATCTTGAGGCACCTACCTTGGATTTGTCACATAGTTTCTCCATTGAAGGGTTCTACATTAATTAACAAATCCATCACCTTCTCTATAATTTTTTTGTTGATTGGTGATTGAGGGCCTATATCCAACTCCACCCCTATATCATGATCAAAAATATTTTCCCAATGAAAAAAGGGCTCCAAACTCCACCATTTAAGATATTGTGATTTTTTCATTTTTTCTTTACAAATGAAAAGAAAAAATACCCCTATGAAAATTAAATGGACGCGTCAAATTTAGAGTCAACCATTTTTATTAACATTTCACACTATGACACTTCACCACAATCCCCCTTGGTTACATAGTAGATTATGCCTATCGATGTAATTAGTAGCCTCCTAAATTAATTATGGATCTTGTGTATTTAAATACATT
This sequence comes from Taxus wallichiana var. yunnanensis, assembly GCA_018340775.1. NCBI lineage: Eukaryota > Viridiplantae > Streptophyta > Pinopsida > Cupressales > Taxaceae > Taxus > Taxus wallichiana. The sequence goes on from CM031242.1 coordinate 1,008,977,406, forward strand.
TTAAATTCAAAGTATGACCTTATTAGTGCACAAGATGACCTCCAATTGTTATTTAACAAAAAGATGGGATAAGGTCACATAGGCACATGAAGGGAAGACCCTTGTGGCAACTTTCCAAGATTGTGCACTTCACATATTTGGCATATCACGGACATGGATTCCACCTTATGGACAAGAGTGGACAAAATTAAGGGAAAATGAATGGACGGGTGAGGTGGAAGTGGAGTTTGCGTACATATGAGTAAGGCTTGTGTAAGTCAAGAAATAGTGCCAATAAATCCAAAATTTAAACCAATAATTGAAAAACATATAAAGACTCAAGAAATATGTATTTTAATGGTTAATAAATGTATAAGAGGTAGTTTTAGATGTCCACATTTTACCCCATTATGATGTGTATGTGTGCATACATATTTAAGTAAAGCATACCTATTGTTGATAAAATATTTTGTGCACATGAAGCTCTTGAAGAAAAGTCCAATGCATATGCAAGAATAACAACACATGGATAAGTGTGCCAATACCACTAATTCTCTAAAATTTAGAAAATAAATAATTCAAAATGATACACTCGATTTTTTTCGCATCTCGGTGAAGTCAAGTGTCTTTAAATCTTGCATACATTTATGAGTATAATGTTTGTAATAAGATGAAAGTGATTTAAAAATATTGAAATATAAATGTTAAATTCTAATTAAGTACTAGCACATATATAGATATGCAATAAAGTACATAATTGAAACAAGAAAGTAAGCTATAAAAATATGAAACCCTAGTTGCAAGAGAAGGGGTAAAAACTTAGCTGATTTGCAATGATTACGAAGTCATGTCGAGTTGTAAATTTGATGGAAAAGGAAAGAAGAGTGTCGTAACCAAACCCAAAAAAAATGCAGAGTCATGTCGGGAATGTTGGGACTAGGGCGCATGGACAAGGTCACATGCATCCGGGCATCAGTAGACCTCCTTTGGGCACTTGTGACCGCTCAAAACCTCAGAAACTCAATTTCATAGGGTCGCAAGATGTTCGCTGGATGTTGTCTTTATTAACTTGTACTTCGTTGCTTGATCATCGAATTCTCTTGAAACATGCAAAGAGAAAGAGCACCTGAAAAACCCAAAAACACATCAAATCCTAAAAATAAAAAGATGAAAATGAGGAGTCGATCTTGACTCGACAATCACCCAACCGAGTGAACTTACTATTCGGGTGATGCACTAAATTTTCAGAATCCATTTAGTTCTATGCGTGTGTGTGTAGAATCGTGCCCTAGGTGGCTCTTTTGTGTAAGTTGCACTTGAGCAATGAGTAATAACTAGGTGCAAAAATGTAAATAGATGTGTGCATGGAAAAATGAACTTCCCCTCCTATGAAGTGTATGCAAAAGAATACAGTCCCTTGAATGGTCTGCTAGATGGATTCTTTGATGCTATTGTAATTTCCTTTAGATGCAACCTTAGATGATGGTAATATATGCTTAGTGTTTGGTCTTTTATCATGGTCACATAGCTTTGTATTTATATGCTTCCCTTATTTGAATTTCGTAATTAACCACTAAAAGGTTGATCACTAAGAAAATAAGATGCCCAACAACTAGAAAGGATCCAAAAGATGTGAGTAAGATACAAAGAGGTCGAGGGCACCCAGAGGAGACAGGGGGCATTGGCATCCTGGCTGGGCACTAGTGTCCAAACTCAAAAAAATTGAAGTATCAAAGGTTAGAATGGGAAAGAAGGTGTGTAAGACCAAGAAGAAAACCATAAAGCAAGCAAAGAGGCCAAAGACAATGGTCAATTAGTACTTTTCTCGCTTAGGAATCATATGAATAGTGGTATGTGATCAAGACCTATAAATATACCCAAAGTGTGTGATTTAGTGTCTACATTTTCCCCACTTTATGTTGTTGAGCGAATGCTCGATAACATAAAGTATATAAGATATGCATACATGATAACCATGTAGATCGATGGTGAAAAGCATGTTGAGGAGACAAGAAAATGCATGGAGTGATAAAAGTGAAGTGTGGAAGCTAGAGAAGAGGAAGTGAAAATGACCCTAGGGGTGAGAGCATATGTGCATGTGTCACGATCTACCTATTGTTGATGTCACTTAATGCTTGATGATTTGACTTGTGCTTTCCATAAGGACTGACCTGCAAAAGAGAAGAGCAAACAAGTAGTCAAATATGGGTATATGAAAAATTTGATCCAAAAGAGTAAAAAGTGTGTAAATAGTATGTAAAAATGTGAAAAGGAACATTTGTACCTTATCCGTGATGAGTGAAAGGAGATAGAAAGGATCTTGAAAATGCTATAAAAGAATGATTTTTTTGGGTGATCTCACATTGAGATAGAGTATTTTGGGCGATCTCACCGTAGATCCTTGTCTCCTCACATGCACATATTTTACCGGTGATCTTAGCTAGACCTCCTTTATTTAATAAAATTCCCACTTGTTATCCTATCATCATTTAATTCTTATTAATCTTTATTAATTCCCACTAATTAATTAATTAATCAATATCCACCCACATGCCCTAATCAACCTTCCATTTAGGATGCTTTCATTCTAAATCCACATCCCTCTATTTTTCTAGCTTTTATCCTATCTAGATTTATTTCCTACACATCCCTAAACAACCTATTCCTACCTACATGATTTAAAGCAACTTTTCCATTCATCAAAAAATTGAAATCCCGACTAAAAAAAAAATCCACCCCATTGGGGAAAGTTTCCACATAGTCGATTTGGCGACCCCACCCTACTCGTCGTAATCGACCCTATTAAACTAAGTTCATATCTTTCCAAAAAAAGGACATAAAACACACAAGCGCAACTTCTCTTTGATTTTTATTACATTATGTGAATTCACTTACGAACCAAAGAATCTCAACAACCCTCTTGTATCCCTTGGAAGCTCATTTTGATCATTCGTGTGACTACGGGAGGTTTAGTTTGATTTTTGGTGTTATCTAGTCTTATTTCTTCTATTAGTTTGTTAGATCTAACATTGCAGGTCCAAAAACACTCAGGACTCCCTCATCAATATGTTCTTCCAGCTTTTATACTTATATGTCATTCTTCCAACTTGTTTCCTCTCTCGGAATTTCCTCATTCTCCGCTACGGTCATCATCTCCTGACTCAATTTTTTGTCGACTCAACCTCTTATCATTGTGTTTTTTATCTTCAAAGATTTTTGAGTCTATGCATGTATTATTTTTATGCTCTAGCTAGCTAAATCCAGATCTTGTCTCTCTGTTGTATCAAAACTAGCCTATCTACATCACATTCACTATTGTTCCACCCCCGGTCGTCATCAACTAGGGGCCTGTTTTTCAATTTACCCTTCCAAATCCCTATTTCCCTCAATTTCTATTATTTTCTCGTAGGCCATCTTTTTGTAGGTTGACTCCAGCATTCACAAGTTTCTGTTGCATCCAGTTTACACTCAGACCTCTGCAGGTTTGCATATTTGCATCACTTTTCAAATTCACTCACTAAGGTCGCCGTCGACTTGCCTCTGTGTAGTTTGGATTACCGTCAACCCAGTTAGGTAACATTTGATTTGTATTTTATTCAGTTAGAATAGTACTTAAATCAATCTTAGTTACTTTGATTTTGTAATCCTTCGTTTTTGCATGCTATCAATTTATCTTTCATTTATATCACTTTTTCTTATCAAACGAGGTTGACATCCATGAAAGGAAGGTAATACTTATGGGATCCGTCTTTGTCAGGAAGCCCCCACATATACCATCTAATCTATTTTTCTTTAGTGATTCTTATTTGTAGGCCATCATCTTGTAACAACAAGGATCCATCATCTACTTTGCATCCGTTCATCCACATTGCACATTTGAGGTACCATAAACCCTCCATTATCTGAATTGTTTGGATTTCTTTAGTAACTAACACCATTAACTTGAATTGAATGAGAAAACTACAACAACATTCCTGACATGCCTAGTGGGACCACCCTTTAGGTGATCCCTTGCATTTATTTCTATTTTTTGTGTTTCTTTTGTCTTCTACTAACATTCATAAAGCATAAGGCTTCACTTTTTGCTTTCTCGTGTTGGGTTGGCTGCTTGGATCACTCGTTGCTTAAATTTCAGATAAAAAAGAAAATCTTTATCAGGTATTCCTCATTTCCCCTATTTTCTCCTTTTTGCATCGTATTTCCCTTTCCTATGTGTGTCCTCATCAAAATATCACATCTAGATTTGGTTTTAAAAGAACCTTTCTTTTATTCATCTTGCTTAGTAACATAGCTTAAGTAGGGGTTAACCTTCTACATCTCACATTCTATCACACACAACCTAAAACTCACGCATCTAAATCACACATCTAAACATCTTCCTACCTAATAGAATGATTAAAATCTCATCACCCAACAGAAGTCGCTTGAGAATTTCATAGCCAAAACTACCGAAACCAGCCATAGACTCGCCATTTCTTAGGCACCTTTGTTATCCACTTTTTTCTTTTCACATCTTCTTAACTAATCATGTTAAAAATAAACGTGTTGTTTGATTTATTTGTTAACAAATTACATAAACAAATGTTCACCTATTTCATGCCTATTGTCACCCTTCCTCAAGTCAAGGTAACACAACAATCCACTCCATCCAATGACATCCCTTCCTCTAATGATCCTTCCCAACAAGATTCTAAACTTGAGACCACACCTTTGGTTTCCTAACCCCTTGTCTACATGGTCTCACTTCCTGAGGACCATGTCATCCAAAATCATCCCTATCTTGAAACCAATCCTCGTATCTCTCATCAATCCAACCTTTCTAGACCAACTACACCCCCATCTCCCACTCCTTTAGAGACTCTTGGACCTCCTTCTAGCCCCATGTATGACTTATTATTTTGTAAATCTCCCACAATATTTCAATCCTATCAATCTACTCAATTAGTGGATCCCATTCCACCCACATCACCTTATATCAAATCTATCTCTATTCCATCCACTATTGTCACTAGTATGCATATCCAACAATCTCAACCTCTTAACACACATATCCTCGCTCATCCTTTACCACAACAACTTGCCCAATCCCAACAATCACATCATGTCCCTATTTCTCAACATCAATCATTACAACAAATTATCCAATCTCAACCCATGACATATATTAATCCTTATCAAATGATTCCCCAAACACCGCACACCCACAAACTTATCAATTACCTTATCAAACTACTTTTCATGCCACACAACCACAATCCCAACCTATCATCACATCGAACGATATTATTCAGACCTTAATGAATAGTTTAGGTAGTCTAGAAGCCGTTATCTTAGGACCTAAGGCTACATTATCTTACAAAAAATATGTAATAAACCCATTCATCCGTCGGTTCTAATCAAACCTTACCCTCCTCATTGGGAGATTCCCAAATTTACCAAGTTTAGTAGTAAGGAAGATCCCCAAAAACATCTCTACACATTTAAACACACATGTTACCTTATTCACATGATCAGAAACTTATGCTTCACACCTTCCCTATATATTTGGCCGGTCAAGTGATGGATTGGTACAATGGGATTCCTCAACATTCCTTATTCTCCTTTACCTAGCTCGCGTAATTGTTCATAGAGTATTTTTGATTAATATTGCGTTCAAAATCACTATCAATGAATTACATTAAACAGTTTGATGATGATTCTATCATAGATTTCATCGCTCAATGGTGTGGCATTATAAGCCAACTGTCATTTTATCTTCCACAAGCTAAACTCATCAAAATCTTCTCATGTTCTTGTGTAAAGCATGTTTCTTATACTTTACAAATATAATCTTTCCAAACATTCGAATAATCCTTCACCATGGCTCGCAAAATCGAAACTCATGCCCTTGAGCAAGGCCAACTTAAGCTTTGATCAAACAAGCCCAAGACCAAGTTCATCAAACCCACTACATATAGTGAAAATTCTAAAACTACGCCAATACCATCACGGTTCAATCCCCATCCACATCTCCCTCTCACACGGAGTCTTCACAAAGAGATTTTAGACCATCTCCTAACTATACCCCCTTGGGGGAATCCTATAGTTCAGTATTTGACAAGTTGATGGCAAGTACACTCCATCCAACTTCCTCCCATACGACCCGTGGACGAATCGCGACCCAAGCCCACTTGGTATCATGAAGCCCACTATTGTAAATATCATCAAGTCAAAGGTCACGACATTGAGAAGTGTCGTTCCTTCAAATATCACATCCAAAAACTTATAAATCAGGGGATATCCAAATAGAAAACTCCACCGCTTCACCTAGCCAACCCCTCGATAGAATTAAGAAACCTTTTCCTAATCAACCACCAAAAATCAAGCCACCCCTTCTACATCTCAACTACCAAATGCTCACACCATTAACACCATTAATCAAGATCTCATCTCATCAATGACTTCGCATGTTCCTACCTTAGACATTATTCCCACCCCTTATTTAGAACCTATCGTATCCACAACTATCACACCTATATCAAATTTTACAACTTATCATATACTTGTACCTACTCCTACCCTTACCACTTTGATCATGCCCCGATCTATCACATCAGATTCATCCTTAGTGCCTATTTCAGCCCCATTGATATACACACCTATCCCTACATCTCTCACATATGTTCCTTCACCCACATCTACATCAAACACACCTACTACTACATCCACACCACCTATGTCTACAACCATCTCAACCATACCGTTATCACTACATCCCAATCTCTCACGTCTAGTCCTTCATCAAACACACCTATTACATCTACATCACTCACTTCCACATCAATCCCAACTACACCCATTTCTAATGATATATTTCTACAACCTCACTTACACCTATCTCAACACATATTATGACACATGTACCTACATCTTTACATATGAATACATCATCCATTCCACCCCAATATTCTACACCTAATATTCCAACATATACCGTTTCCACATCTGTACCGCTACCACACCAATCAAATCTTATCAATTTGTGTTAGGTGGGGTTTTTTTTTCATAAACATATCAAAGATACCCATTGAAACATTTATGGGACAAAAACCTCCAACTAAGACAAACAAAAAGGGTGTTCATAAACCAACTTCTTCTACATTAATCAATCCAAAACCTACACGATCCATAGACCCCATACAAACACCTCTCTCTCAATTGATATCATTCCCTACACCAAAACCTTTGGACCCTCTAGTTGAAATTATTGTAATCCCGCCAAGGGTAAATATTCTCGATCAAAATCTAATACTCTTGGTAAGCATCCCCAAAAGTCTCCCATGCACCCTTGTAAGAAATTAGACCTTACCTCTCCTCAACAATCCAACATTACAAAATCCATCCCAAGAACACCCTCATCTATTTTAGGGCCAACCCCTTCATCTAATACATCTCATAATAATAAATCCCAATCCAAATAATCTAACTCTCCTTCCAAATTTGATTCGTCTTTCAAGATGCCTAATTTACCCATCTAATCTACACCTTCACCTAAGGCAAAACATCCTATTAAAACCCACAAGAGTTATCTTCCTCTTGACACTTCAGTTGGGTCTTATGCAAACATCTTTCAACAATTAATTTGAATATCCACCATCATGCTTCCTCCCATCAGACCTTTTGATCCTCATAGTAGAAAAACCTTCATGGTTCAATCCCAACCTCATAAGTTCTTATCATCATGTCCCGGGTCATGACGTTGAGCATTGTAAGGCCTTTCAGACCATCGTCTATGACATTATTAAGAAATATGATTTCCTCATTCAGAGGGAACATCCTTCTCCATCCACGACCAATCCAATTCATGTCCCATCCATTGGGTTTCCTAAGAATTATCCACATCATCCCTTAACATCTCCCGAACAATAAGGCCCCCTTTGTTCGTTGATATTGTTTGCAGTTCAAATCATCCCCATAATCCCCAACCATCTATCTAATCCAAATCTAATCTCCTTCGACATCCACTAGCTCTAAGTTGTCCAATGTGATATAGTCTCTTTTCTTTGAGGGAACACCTTCCCTCGGCATCAATCCCCTTACATTTTCTTTCTCATCCATGTATCATGTCCACATCAATTCATCCCCTTATCTATGTAACGGGTCCCTTGACAAAGTGGGGTACTCCACTCTAGGATCAGTCTTCTTGCGGATTAATTCCTTTTCACATTTGACATTGTATTTTTCACCACATCCAATCTTATCAAATCCATCTTAGCCGATCTTATCCAGCTTTTTGTCTCATCTTAGTCAACTAACCTATCTACCATCCTAAGTCCATATTTGTGGCAATATTTTTCCCTCTCTTGGGTGACCATTTCATCTTATCCTAAATCCATTGTTGAGGTCATGTTCCTCCCTCTCTAAGGGGACCATCTATTCACCTCGCTAGGGACACATCTTTTTACTTCCTTAAAGGCAACACATAGTTTTTAATCTTCACTCGCCTATCAAATTGTATTTCATCCTTCGTAAGTTGTCATCATATCTTGAGTGCGACTTGAACCTATTATCCCATTACCTTAATCCTCATTCATCGAACGTTGCGTGGAAGGTTTTCCCTTTCTTGATTGTAAACTAGAAGTGGAACCTCTTGACACTTTGCACTTGCGACCATTCTACTCTTAGCTTGTCTACCAGGTGAGCTCTTAGTAATATCCTTAGTTCATTCCTCCTTTTTAACCTCCTTCATCTTCCATTGTAATGATTTGGAATTATGTGGTCTACCGTCACTTCCTAGATGTGACCTTAAATATGGGCACCACGGCTCTTCCCATAGCATTTTCCTTATGGATAGGTTCTCCCTTCTTGGTGAGAACTTTGTGATCATTACATCCATCACCCTCTTATTCACCTATTAGAACCATGAAAATGGTCTAGGGTTGTCTCTTGTACATTCATTATCCCATTTTAAGTGGTATACCTAACCATTCCCAACTCTTCCCCTTTTTAAATAAAAAAGAACACTCTTATCAAAATCAAAGTTATTAAAAGAAAACTACTCCTCGAAGGACAACTGCTCATGTAAAAAAAAAAAAAAGAAAAAGAAAGCATGCAAATTAAAATCAAATTCAAAATCAAAAGAAATAGACTGATCCCTCAAAGGAGGACTATCATCTATTATGTATTAAGTAGACCATACCCTCGAAGGATGGCTACTCCTTGTGGAATTTGAGGCGATTCCCTCATTGACTAGCCTTCCATTTTATTAACATCCTAAGAAAGCTTCCGCATTGATTAACTTTCTTCTAGAAAACTTCCCACATCGATCAATTTTCTCTTTCCCCTTCCTAGAGATGGAGCATAGATTTAGGGAACACCACTTACGAAGAACCCTTTTCCCGTTTACAAGCTACATCTCAAACCCCTTTGTCATGTCGACAATAGGTTTATAGGTTCATTTCATCCACGTGTCTTTATGATCTCGATATGACTAACTATCATTGGTTATTTGCTAGCATTTGTTTTGGTTGCAAGTGATTTGTGTCACCTGGGTCCCCTTATTGTTTACCTCCAATGCGATTGGATACATCTTTTCCTCGCGCATTCCTTGATATGACGTAGTGTCATTCATACCTATAGGTCGTTATCATTAAGTTGCGTCTTATCCTACACCTCATCCGATCTTATCCAATCTCTCTCATCTTAATTCCACCTTTGTGACCATCTATATCCTCCTCTTTTGGGAATTTTATTTCACAATCCTATCCAAACCGTGCTCAAATTCTACATTTTGGCCATACTTATTCCCCCTTGGGACATTTTTACTCTCTATTTTCCTTCGTGGCCATATTTGTGCCTCTTTTGGGGCACCATTATTTTTCATCAAATTCCACCTTTGTGGCCATACTTGTGCCTCTTTTAGGGCACCATATACGTTCTCAAAGTCCACCTTTGTGGCCATATTTGTACCTCTTTTGGGGCACCATTTTTTTAACAAAGTTCACCTTTGTGGCCATACTTGTGCCTCTTTTAGGGTACCATCTACGTTCTCAAAGTCTACCTTTGTGGCCATATTTGTGCCTCTTTTTGGGCATCATTTTTTTCATCAAAGTGTACCTTTGTGGCCATACTTGTGCCTCTTTTAGGGAACCATATACGTTTCCATACTTATTCCCCCTTGGGGCATATTATTTCATCACCCACTTTTTATTTTTCCTTCTCAATCATTTTTCGTGTCCTATGCTGGGGCACCGTAACCTTTCATCTGCGTCCCTTGTAGACACATACTTATTCACTCGATTCCTCGTGTATGAAGGATTTCACATAACTTTCACATTTATTTGTGCATACTTTTATGTTTTCCTATGACCCATTGGTCATTACGACTTGTATCTATAATACAGTGATCTTCACCCACTCATTATCCCATAGAACATTTTCGTCCATCTCCATTCAAACCATAATTGTCCTCTACCGATGTGATATAGGAGTTATCGCCATATTTTTTTTATTGTTACTGCGATCCTTTTTTCTTGGGGAATCTTGCCTTGGTTATCATTTTACCCATCTTTCTTCACCCACCCACCCTTCATCATCTACCTTTTTCAAACGCGTCATTGATTTCCTCTAGCATCATCAATCCCATGTTTTAGGGGAGCTCATCATCAACCTTCTATCATTCTTCATCATACTCCTTTTTCTCTCTCATTTTTTCATCTCATGGTTTTTTACCACAAACCACTCAACAAAAGGGGAAAATATAGACACCTAAATTTTGTATCTCTACCCTTATCTCGCTGTGTGCACATATTTTACTAGGGTCTTAACTAGACCCCATTTATTTAATAAAATTCCCACTTATTATCCTATCATCATTTAATTTTTATTAATCTTTATTAATTCACATTAATTAATTAATTCCCATTAATTAATTAATAATATCCACCCACATGCCCTAATCAACCTTCCATTTAGGATGTTTTCATTCTAAATCCATATCCCTCTACCTTTATAGCTTTTATCCTATCTATATTTATTTCATACACATCCCTAAATAACCTATTCCCACCTACATGCTTTAAAGTAGCTTTTCCATTCATCAAAAACCGAAATCCTGACTAAATCACAAAATCCACCCCATTGGGGAAAGTTTCCCCGTAGTCGGCGACAAATTAGCCTAGTAGTCATCGAACCTATTAAACTAAGTTCATCTCTTTCCAAAAAAAGAACAAAACACACAGCATGACTTCTTTCTTATTTTCCTTTCATTCTGCAAATTCACTTACAAACCAAAGCATCTCAACAACCCTCTTGCAGCCCTTGGAAGCTCCTTTTTATCACCCTTGTGAATACATAAGGTTTAGATTGATTTTTGGTGTTATCTTCTCTTGTTTCTTCTATTAGCTTGTTAGATCTAACATTGCAGGTCCAACAACACTCGAGACTCCATCATCAATCCGTTCTTCCAGTTTTTATACTTGCATGTCATTATTCCATCTCGTTTCCTCTCGAATTGCCTCATTCTTCTCTATCACCACTGCCGCCGGCTCGAGTTGCCATCGACTAGGCCTCATGTCACCGTGTTCTCCATATCTATATCTTTCTCCAAGATTCTCTGCATGTATTCTTTTTCTTCTCGACCTTGCTAAATCCACTATCTTGTCTTTCTATTGCATAAAAACTAGCATATCTACATCCCGGTCATTGTCACTCCACCCTGTTCACCATCTACCGTGGGCCTATTTGTCAATTCACCCTTCCAAATCCCTACTTCCCCTCATTTTCTCGGTTTTTTCTCCCACAACACATCTTCGCAGTTGACTCTAGCATTCACAAGTTTCGTTACATCTGGTTTACACTCGGACACTCTCGCATGTCCGAATATTTGCATTGATTTTTAGATTCACTCACTCAGTGTCGTCACCTACCTACCTTTGTGTAGTATGGGTCACCGTCGACCTAGTCACATAACATTTGATTTGTATTCTATTAAGTTAGAATAGCACTTAAATCAATCTTAGTTAATTTCAAATTCTCGCACTCATTCGGTTTCTACATACTATCGGTTTATCTTTCATTTATATCATTTTTTATTATCACAGGGGGGTTGACATCCGTGAAAAGAGGGTAACACTTATGGGAGCCGATTTTTCAGGAAAACCACCGCATATACCATCTAATCCATTTTCGTTTAGTGATTCTTATTTACGGGTCATCAACTTCAGAAGAACGAGGATCCATCATCTACTTTGCACCCATTCATCCACATCACACATTTGAGGTACCATAAACCCTTCATTTTTTGAGTTGTTTAGATTTCTTTAGTAGCTAACACCATTAACTTTATTTGCATGGGGAGGGAATGTGCTTGGTAGAAACCAAGGCACATGCAAATAAAGTGGTTAGAAAACATGTGTTAGTGTAAACAAGATAAACATACATATAGAAGACAATGTGTAAGCTAGCAAGAAAGAAAACAATGTAGACCGTGAAAAGAGGGTTACAAACATGGGACATCACTCATGATGTCGCAAGAAAATTGAGGCCGAAGTGGCCAAAAGCATACAATGTGCACACAAGAAAAAGGGTAAAGCCTACAAACAATGACAGACAATAACAAGCAATGACAAACAATGACAAGAAAGATATCAGACAACCATGGTAGAAAAGAGTTCATGCAAGACAAATGTTACATATGAAGCACCCGTTAACATGTTAGAAATATAGAAAGTATGTCAAAACGTGTATGATCCGATATGATGTAGTGTGATAATATAAATAGGAAGTAGTATAAATCGAAACATTATCACATGTGATGTACGATAGTGGATGTCCCCAAGAGCTCACTCATGTGGTGGTAAGAGGTACAATGCCAAACATTCATATTGCATGTAATGATATTTGTAAATTCTGCGATCACAACTATAAGGAAAGTGAATGCACATGTGTATATAGAAAATATAATGACATACAAAATATTCTTCTAACATAGTAAGCAAAGTGTAACATACAAGCATAAGTAAACAAGAACAATGTGCAACCAAGATATGTAGTATGTTGTGGATGAGTGAGATGAAATGGAATGGAATGCAAAGTGAGTGTGATAGGAGTAGCGGTCCCCTCAAGTGAATGTGGATGAGTATGCATGAGATGAGGTTCATTTATAAATTCCCCCTCAGCAGTCAAGAATGAACCATAGAACAAGAGTCTCGTCATCAAGAAATGGTTTGAATTGTGTGCTAAAAAGATATGATCGATAGAGTGTATAGAGAGAGAGAGAGAGAGAGAGAGAGAGAGAGAGAGAGTGGTGAGGTTCATTTTAGATTGAGACCCTCAGTAGTCGAGTATGAACCATGGAACTAGAGTACATCATATGGTAGTGTGTTGTGTTGCATGAGCGCGAGAGAGATGTGTTGTGAATGCGCTGAGTGTGTAGCATGTAATGTGATTATGTGAGGTTCATGAATGTAGTGAGCCCTTAATAGTCAAGTATGAACCATAACACAAGAGTTTGTCATCGGGTAATAATGATACAAATGTATCCAGATGTGTAAGATGCGTGTGAAAGACTAGATGGGAAGTAAGAAGAAAAATAATAGGACTGTAAGACAAATGATGATGTTATAAGGGTGAGAATAGGCATGATGCCCCCCAAGTGTACAAAGAGTAGAATGATCAAGTAACATCATCTAAGAGATCGTAATTTTCATGGTCAAACCCAAATGGATATGCATTAGAGACTTGGTAGGTAATTGTATGAGGTTGATCAAGTGAGGATCCATTGCGACAAAAATTGTACATGCCCATTGCATATTATTTGTCAGTGAAAGGTGGTAATGGACACCCATGCACATACCAATGAGTAATATTTTTTGAATAGCCAAGAAATGAATCATTGCAAAATAAAACATGGATGAGGGGCATGGGGAATGAAATGTCAATATGATTAGGATCTAATGTGCCACCAATGTAGTTGAGCCATGATTGTCCAAGAGTAAGTGGTGAAAGGTGTGAATTGCATGCAACAAAGATTGATAAATGAAATAATCGGAGGCCATAAGTAGTAGTAATGTAAACATATCCATGATATAAATGAGGAGCATGTGATGGAGGGATGAGATCATCCAATGTGAATCCAAGCTAAGTCAAGCCATCATGTGTGCAAATAGTGTTAGAGCAAGTGGGATCGAATGGAATGTGTGACCAATAAACATTATTCATGAAGAGAGTGCATGTGAATGGAGGTATCACAGATGCAGGTTACTCGTGAGGAGACAATGAAGGTGGTATGATGTTTGATGTATGGATAGACCCCCAATAAAGTACCATAACATTAGTAAGGGGGTGATATTGAAGCGGATGAAACAACATATAATGCACAAATGGTTCCTTCAAGTGGAGGCAAGTTGTCCAGATAGTCCGTTGGTCACAAATCAACAACATGATGTATAGTAGTAGATTCGGGATAGGTAATGTAGTGTTTGGATCTAGGTTGCAATATTGAAATGGGGTACTATCAGTGGGAACTATATACTCAATGCCCTCATGTAAGAATTTGACACAACGATGAACTGTAGAAGGTATTGCTTGTATTTTTGAATCCATGGCCTATCGAGTAAGCAATTATATGCAACAGGAAATTAGTGAAAAGAAGTTGTAAGAACTATTTTTGGCCCAACAAGTAAAAAACAAAAATAGTGTCGAGACATGAACATGCAAAGTGGAATCATATGCCCAGAGAGAAATAGATGTTGGGTTAAGATTAGCTATCAAAAGGCCTAGAGCCTAAATGAATGAGAAAGAACAAAGGTTGAGCTCAGATCCATTGTCAACTAAAATTTATTTAACACCATATTTTTTGATGCATATACGTATATAAAGAGGAGGATCATTGTCATAAATAGAAATATTATCAAAGATATGGAAAAGAAAGGTGTTGAGAAAATGCATCCACAAATGTCTAAACAATTATGTCCAAGTCGGTAGTAGAAGGGATGTGAGTATTAACCAAGAGAGTAATAATTTTAGTGTGAAAATTAGGATTGGCTAACAAGAAATCATGAATAGAAATATCCATGATGAGAAGATCCTAGGAAAATGAAAGCAATAAAAGTATGAGGACCCTAAGAGTGTTTGAAAGGAGACGAGTTCACCAAATGATTTAAAATATATTGAAATATAAATGTTAAATTATAATTAAGTACCAACACATATAGATATGAAATAAAGTATAGATTTGACACAAGCAAGTAAGCTAGAAAAATATGAAACCCTAGTTGCAAGAGAAGGGGTAAAATACTTAGCTGATTTGCAATAATTTTGAAGTCATGCTGATTTAGAAAACTAGTGGAACAAGAAAGGAATGTTGTAACCAAACCGGAAAAATGCGAGTTGTCGGGAATGTCGGGACTAGGGCGTTTGGACAGTTCGGGGTGCTTGGGGAGTTTCAGACCTCATATGGGCGGTTGTGACTGATCGTAACATCGAAACTCAATTTTGTAGGGTCACAAGATATTCAATAGATGTCACCTTTAGTCACCTATACTTCACTGTTTGATCACCGAATTCACCGAAACCTACAAAGAGAAAGAGCACTTGAAAACCCCAAAACACATCAAATCGTAAAAAGAAAAAGATACAAATGGGGATTTGGACTGACCTTGGTGGTCACCTGACCGATTGAATTTACAATCTAGGTGATGTAATATATTTGAGACTCCATGCAGTTCTACGTGTGTGTGTATAATTGTGCCCTAGGTGACTCTTGTTCAAGTTGCACTTGATAGCGGACAATAGCTAGATATAGAAAATGTAGATAGATGTGTGCATGGAAAAATGAACTTCCTCTGCTATGAAGTGTATACAAAATAATGCAATCCCTTTTCCCTTGAATGGATGCTAGATAAATGTTGTGATGCTCTTGTAATGGCCTTTAGATACAACCTTAGGTGATGGTAATAGATGTTTAGTGTTTGGTCCTTTACTATGGTCATATAGCTCGTATTTATATGATCATCTTGTTTGAATTTCACAATTAACTACTAAAAGTCGACCACTAATAAAATGATATTCCCAACAACTAGGAAAGACCCAAAAGACGCGAGTAAGATACAAAGAGGTCGGGGTGCCCAAAGGGGATGGGGGTTTCTCGGCGCTAACATCCACGGCTAGGTGCTATTTTCTAAACTCAAAAACTATGCCATATAAGTATGTTCCTAATTCTATATTGAGTTTATGAGAATGGGAATATGCCCATTCTCAACACACTTATAATACAACTATGTTCCTAATTCTTTTATGTGTATCTATTTTTTTTTTATTATTGGCAAATAGTTTTTTGAAAGGGACTATACCCTTGTACAGGAAGGCTCAAAAGCCAAGATTAAAACATGGAAGCCCTACAACAGAAAACAATCTGCTCAGAAAAGTACCAACATCCAGCAACAATTCAGCAAAAAACAACAGTTGAAAAACAACAATCAGTCTGCAACAGTACTGCAGACCATGGCAGATCCAAAAACCACTGTTCGGAAAAGACAAGGGACAATGTAGAACAACCAAACACCAAAAGAGAGATGAATCATCGAGGCGGAGAAGTGTCATTCTTTAAAATAAACTTTTTCTTTTTACGGACAGTTACCCAACCTGATGATGCCTCCACGAATGGAGGGTTAGAAAAAGGAGAATTTTCCATAGTAGCAAAAGTTCCAACTGAAACAACATCATTGTTTTCATGAGACAATTTCTCCTTGCTGTCAACAACTAAATGAGATAAATTTGCTGCAATTTCCTTGCTATTGGCAATAGGATTTTCTCGATAAAGGGGTTTCAGGGACAAAGTCAGATTCAACCTCAGCATTTGGAATTGCTTCAAGGTCCTCTTTTGCATCGAAAACCAAATGTTCCGGGCGGGCATCCTTCCACCAACTGCGTTTCTCATGTTGGCGTTTTGCCAACCCACAAGCAATAGAGGTATGACCAAGACAGAAACATCTTCTACATCGAAATGGAAGACCTTCGTAATCTAAAGGTTGTGACCAAGTTCTGCTTTGCACCCTGAGATCAATGGTTGCAGGGAGGTTTTTAGCCGTATCAAGTTCCACCAATATCCGAGCATAGGTAGTGTGGGTGTATTCAGCAGTTTGAGAATCTATAAAAAGAGTAGTTCCCAAGGTGTTTCCAATAGATTTCAAACATTCACCTACCGCTCCAATGGAGGGGTAATTGGGGCGATCGAGATCAAACAAAGTTTGCATGAAAAAGACTCAGTGAGCGGGTTAAAAGAGGGGAACCAGGGTTTAATGACCAGGTACTTAGATTGGCAAACCCAAAGCTTGGAAGCTATGGAGTTTTTATCAGCTATTGCAGAAAAAGTCACAATGAAGATACCTTTAGCACACGGATATAAGTCTAACCTCCCAGTGAGCAAAGGAGTCCAGTGCTTGGAAATCCATGCATGTAGGTCAGGAAGGCTGGGCCAGAGTCCTCCGAATCTGCAGATCAGAGCATGTTCCTGATAGTATTTTTCAGTTGTAATGACCTCCTCCCCAAATGTTATGCATGGGGTATTGTCTGCAGGCTTCAAAGGAGAATCCTTGCCCCTTAATGCTTCCTTGAAAGAGGTTACAGTGTGGCCTTGAATAGATGCGCCTTGGCCAGTCCCGTCTAGAGCATGGTGAACTCCCAGCACAGGTGCCCCTTCCCCACCAGAGGGAGCCTGACCGGTAAATGTGCCGCCGTCCTCAGAGGATGCAAAAGTGAGATTAATCCAAGATAGGGTCGAGTCCTTGTGATCAGCCTCCAAAGTCTTGCCGCCTCCAACTGCAGGTTGAAAGGGTCGCATTGCAGTCTTACGCGCAGGAAACGAATCACGAGCCTGACCATCGCCAGGGGAGGAAGGAGATCCATTGGAACCCACACCTGTAGTCGCATTGCCATCTCGTCCAGGAGCAGAGCCGCCGCCATGGATGCGACTAGGGTTAGAGATGCGTCGAGTAGCGACCATGGAGCAGTCGGGGAGCAGTCGGGCATAAATTGAGTCTCAACTCTTTACTTCACTATTGATTCCTATATGAGGCATTTTGATCCCTTTTGAAAATTAAACCAATGTGATATGAGTACATGTTGTATGAAATAAGAATCAACTATTGAGTCTATGAGAATGGACATATGCCCATTCTCATCACACTCATGGTACAAGTATGTTCCTAATTCTTTTATATATATCAACTTTATATTTTTTTTTTCTATAATTCATATACGAGGGATTTTTATTAGGGAATAAGGGATAAAATATGCAGAATAATCCCTCACAAGAATCACAACAATAGAAACTAATATGTAGAAAATATTACAGATCTCAAATAAAAGTGCATAATAAAATAACACAACACAAAGAGATAGTATTTAACGTGGTTCACCCAATTTGGGCTATGTCCACCAAGAATCACTTGCTTAGATTTTAATACAAGACACCGCTCTCTCAATACAATACCCAGATATGTTTGGAGCTATGTTCAAAAAAACTCTACAAAATTCACACCCGAATTTAAAACACGTATGCAATGTTACATCTTTCTACCATATGCACAAAACCATATAAATAGATAATTGCTTAAGCAGTTTTATAATACCGTGGGTATCAAAACCATGGGCAAAAAACTGTCCCATAAACTTATGGGTCAAAATCCCACCCATATGAGAAAATCATGTTTCCCAGTATATCGGGCATGTTTTAAGGCCCAAATTTTTTCTGGGGTTGCACTTCGAACCAAGCGAGACAACTGTGGAAAGTGTACAATACTCTTAGTATACAGTCTTCAACATTTTCTCACATGAAAATAGGCTCCACAACCTAACATTTTTTACCTCTTTTAAAAATTTATATCTTGGTAGACATTAGGTTAAGTCATAGAGCATTGCCAAACACTCTTATTGAGATCATTAAATAATATATCTTGGCACTCTAAATATTATAGTTTTGCGTTTAAGAATTTGGGGTTCTAGGCATATAATTTAGTATCTAGACTTCAAAAAGGTTTGCATTTTATAAAGTTATTAGAATAATTAAAAATAAGTTATCTAGACTTATGCACATAGCCTTAGGAAAAGACCATATAATTTTGTGGTTGTAATGAATGCATACATCAATTCATTACATAACATGAATTTTTGAAATGAGTTCCTTGTAAATCACATCCATGTCCCTTTAAATCACAAGATCCAACTCCTTGTAAACTTAGATCATAATTAAGGATTTTTTTCAAATTAAATTAATTGCATGGTGGAAATCATATTATTAATAATACATTAATAATATGCTAGAGTTCCATAAGCAATACAATGTTTTATAGAATTATATTATGGAAAAATATTCCAAAGTAATATAATACTCAATATTTCATTTAATTATCAAATAATAGTACAACTGTAAAGTTTGTAGGACCAAGGTTTGGAATATTTGTTTAAAAACCCACATCCGGGCCAAGATGATTTCACATATAAATTTATAAACTTCAATATTTTCTCCAAGTCAACATTCCTCATCATGTTCAAGTAGTTCAAGGTATATTTAATGGCCACTTGTCCTTTATCATGGATCTTTATGTATCCACTTTTCCTTTTTTTGGTGTTCATGCCCAAATGATGTTATCCACATCAATATTTTCTTTAGATTCTTCTGAGATGGTCTATCTTTTATTTTGCTTTAAACAATCCCGATACAATGTTGTACCTTCTCCTCTCCCTACAAGTTTTCAATATTGAACTCTCGGCTTTTATTGACATCATTGTCTTCCCTGTTGAAGGAAAATATCCCCATTTACTCTCCCCATCCATATCTTTTCATTATCATTTCCTGGTCGTATAAGTAGCATGTTTCCCTTGAACACATCCTTTAACGGATTGAATTCTTGGTTAGATATTACAAAAACATGCCCATCGTAAATATCTACTTGATCACTATGTACAAGGTGCAGACCAACCATTTGAGCACCCCCTTGCTTAATCATAAGGGAACTTCTTGTTTCATTGAAAATAAAATGTTTTATTGGCCAAACAATTGTTTTATTAGGTTCTAGCGAGTTAGAGCATTCTAAACACATATTTACCACAATCTCTATGCATACACCAAAATTCAAAGGACCCAACCTCTCTCCATCAATTTCATGAACTTCTAGCACATGATTTATATAACCCATGGCTATGTCATCGTCTCTGCTACAAGATTTTTGTTTGAGAATGACATTGTCTGTGACAAAATATTTTCTATATTTAGGACCTATATTGATGGTGCTTTCACTGTCATCACTAGAATCTCCATCACTCTCTGCATTGTAATTCTCAACCACTGCAAATGTTTTCACTTCCCAAATTGGGGAATGAATGAATCTGCATGCTTTGACAATTCACTCTCTTCCCAAGCAATGTAGTATCTTTTATTTCGACATCTGCCAAGGTTTCAAATTCATCAATTGAGAAAGGCAATTTTACTCTTCCATCCAATACTATGTTAACACTGAAAACCACAAATCCTCTTCCCACATCTTTGCAATGTAGTGTCTTCCTACTTGGATATACTCTTCCCTCCACAACTTTGGTTCCCTTTGAAAATAAGTCCACATGATCATCCTCTACAAATGCAAAAGACTCCATTGTTGTAACAACATAAAATACAAAGTTTGTGAGATGATGGAAAATATCTTAAAGCATTGCATAAAATAAATTAAAAATTATCATATATGTACAACCATAAGTATATTGAATACACATAGCACATGAGCTGCAAACTTCTATAATTCAATAAGGTTTGGAAATACTTCAAAATTATGCATATAATTTGGAAATATTTATAACATGATTTCTAAACTATAATTGAACTTGACTCAATTGAATTTAAATAATGAGAAATAAATAGAGGTTATATTTCCATTTCTACAACCGCTTCAT
Organism: Taxus wallichiana var. yunnanensis; assembly: GCA_018340775.1. Lineage (NCBI taxonomy): Eukaryota > Viridiplantae > Streptophyta > Pinopsida > Cupressales > Taxaceae > Taxus > Taxus wallichiana. Next base: position 1,008,998,310 of record CM031242.1, read on the forward strand.
CTAAATAGAGGTTCAATAGATGAGGTTGAATTTAAAAGATAATAAATAAATATAAGTGGTTAAATAGAAGTTAATTAGAAACTTGATTGATAACCGCTTCATCCAAATATCTTTATCATTTTAACATATCATGTATTACTTTTGCAAGATTTCCTCATACTTCCCATATTCCCTAACTATGAAAATGAGGATCTATCCATTTTAAACATTCTCATAAAAGGATGTAATTGTCATTCATTATTTATGTTTCACGTAGGAGAATTTTCTTTCTTTCTATATTGAGTTTATGAGAATGGGCATACGTCCATTCTCATTACAATGATACAAAATCTTTGTTTGTCCGAGAAACAACATATGTCCATTCTCATCACAATCATAAAACTCTTTATTTGTATGAGAATGGGCATATGCCTATTCTAACCATTCTACCTCATTGAAGCAATAATGAACTTAATCATTTTTATATCACTATAAAGGATGTGGGAATGGGCAACTGTCCATTCTAAAAAATTATATATTACCTCTATTTCTCTTCTATGATTCTTATACGAGAATGGGCATATGTCCATTCAATACAAGATAAAAATGTTTGTTTGTATGAGAATGAACATATGCCCATTCTATATATGTGTATTTTTCTTCTATGATTCTTATATGAGAATGGGCATATGCCCTTTCAATACAAGATAAAAAATGATTGTTTGTATGAGAATAGACATGCCCATTTTGTCCATGTGTATTGCAACAATCATTTTATTTTTTTGTAATGTAAAATATTAATTGAAATTTATAGGTATTATTAAATGATACAATATTATTTCTTGTATTTAATTATTAGTATTATTAATTAATGTTGTTTATTAATTAATTTTGATTAGTCCTAATATGATATATTAAATATATATTATTTGATTTCTAATTTTTAATGATTAAAGTTTCGATATTTTTACCGGCCCATTCTAAAAAAAGATAATTAATGAAGCATTATAAATATTAATGGAGTTTATGTGGTTAATTAGTTTTATAAAGTTTTACTATATTTTTTATAATTATTTTGAAAATGTACAACAATTAATTAAGCATTAAAAATTAAAGTGATTAAGTTGTTAATTACGTTATATAAAGTGTAATTATATTTTTAATAATATTGAAAAATTGTTTTTTATTCGTTTGATAATACATATAGATGTCATTTTTACTATAATAATTTAAGTTTATTAGTAATATTAATTCTTGTAGTTAATATTAATTGATATGATATTTTTTGAAATTAATTAAAATATTATTGATTAATTATTTAAATTAGCACTAATACTAATTAATTATAATATTATTAATGCATTAATATTAGTTTATTAATTTATTAATTAATATTATTAATTAATGTTATTACTATTAATTTGGCATAGCAAGACCATTAATTGTTTACCACCTTTTATTAAATGAAGGTACTTCTTTGTCAAACACATCTTCGAGCACCCGTTGGAGGGAAATTGGCGAAATTAATGGCAATTAATTTTTCCATGGCATGGTAGAGATAATTTGCAAGGTTAATCGTTGTTGGCGAAGCTATCTCTTTCTTGTTCGTCCTTTCCGCTTTCTTTTTCATCCAGTTTCGTCTTTTTCATCCTTCGCTTTGGGCTGCCTGTATTTCGGTTATAGCATTTCATCCTTTGAAGTAGAATATTTGAAGATTATTTCAAAGATATTGTTTTTATGTCCTCTAAATTTTTATTTATGCTTTCGCTTGGGGCTCCCTCTGCTTTTTGAGACTATTCCAGTTGAAGATTCACAAAATAGGGATGGAAGCCTGTAAAATATATTAATATGAAATCAACCAAGTTACAATGGATGGACTGCAATACTTATAGGTATTGTACAGTCATGTGCAGACAAAAGAGAGGTTGCATGTATAACCAAAAATACACCAGCTTCCATAATACATCCAGAAGCAACAAATGAATAATAACAATTATATTGTTAAAACAATATAACAACATCCCTAATGTTTACATAAAACAAATATGGTTAATAAAACCATATAACAACATTATTTAATTAATAAAATTAATTATATAATGCATAATTAAAATATTAGGTAAATAATAATGAACCTAACATTCCCCCCCTTAATTGTGCATTGTCTCAAGGGATGAGGAGAGGAATTCTCTAAACAACTCGAACTTGTCATGTGCAAGTGACTTCGTGAAGATATCTTCTCGTTGTTCAGTTGTTGGACAAAATTGAAGCTGGATGTTCTGCTTCAACACATGCTCGCGTATGAAATGAACTTGTACCTCAATGTGCTTTGTTCTCTCATGAAACATTGGATTGCAAACAAGTTTGATAACACCTTCATTGTCAACATACATGGTGGTAGGTTTGTCCTGTGGTATTCCAAGTCCTTCTAGTATGCGACATAGCCAAATTGCTTCGAGATAGTTTCTCTGCAGAACGATACTCACCACGTGGAAGAGCGAGAAACAAAGTGTTGTTTCTTGCTTCCCCATGATATTGGTCCAGATCCCATAAAGAATACAAATCCAGAAGTGGATTTTCTATCATCAATGTTACCCGCATGATCCGAATCGAATATCCAAATCGAAGAAGTTGTTCTTCTTCTTGTATTATAGACCAAGATCCACTAATCCTTTAAGATATCTCAAAATGTGCCTTTGCTTTCCAATGAAAAACTTTGGGTTCCTACATGAACCTAGATAGATAGCTCACTACAAAGCGATATCCGGTCTAGTGTAGGTCGTAAATGAGACTCCCAATCACCGACAGAGAGTCACACTTACCTTAGGAGATGGATTTGAATGAGATAACTGCAATCTGTTCTCCATGGGTGTATCAATTGGTGTGCAATCCATCATCCTAAACTTCTTGAGTGTAGTCTTGTTATATTTCATCTGAGAAACAAAAATATGATTCTCTTTCTGCCACACTTCCAATCTAAGATAGTAATGCATTAGCCCAAGATCAGTCATGTCGAATGATTGATTAAGATCTTTCTTCATTACATCGATCATCCTCACTGAACTGCCAGTGATGACTATATCGTTGATATAGATAACAACAATCACCATCTCCCCCCTTGCTTTTTGAGGTAGAGATTGGGATCGTATGGATTTCTAACAAATCCATGTTGTACAAGATGCTCATCAATCTTGATGTACCATGCCCGAGTGCCTGTTTGAGGCCTTACAGAGATTTCTTGAGTCTGTATACCATTGCTTCTTGACCAAGTACTACATATCCCTCAGGTTGAGTCATGTAGACTTCTTCTTGTAAATCTCCATTTAGGAAGGCACTTTTTACGTCCATTTGGTGGACTTTCCATCCAAATTGAGAAGCTAGAGAAAAAATCATCCTGATTGTTTTGATCTTAGTTGTGGGAGAAAATGTCTCCTCATAGTCAATGCCTTCTTTTTGTGCATACCCCTTTGCTACAAGTCTTACTTTATACTTGTCCATTGTCCCATCTGCTTTGTACTTTGTTTTAAATATCCACCTGCATCCAATGGGTTTCTTCCCTGGTGGAAGATCAACAAGCTACCAAGTGTTATTCTTCATCACTGATTGATATTCAGAATCCATGGCATCTTTCCAAGATTTTGACTATAGGGCTTCCTGGACTATAGAGGGCTCATTTGATTCAATAACTCTACTCATCAAAGAAAAGTTGACTTCTTCCTTGCTTTACTACGAGTCCGTGGTCCAGGGGTGGATGTATCCGGTGGAGCATCCATTCTTACATCTCGTAATGTACTTGTACACCATTTAGGAATACGCTAAACTGTTCCCATGGGTTGTGGTTCTATCTGATCAACACCATCATCCCCATCATCACTTTCATCTTTTGAGGGAACATCAACTTCAATTTTTACAATGGTGAAAAATCTACATTTTGTGAGATTGTAGGAGTAGTCTCGCTTCATTCTTCTCGAAAAACTCAACATCTCTACTGGTGTAGACTTTTCTGGTCTTAGGATCCATCAATCTATACCCAAGAGTCTCTTCACTGTACCCAATGAAGATGAGTTTTTGTGACTTCATGTCCAATTTATTTCTGTTATGTTTGGGTATGTGCATGCTTGCTTTGCACCCAAATACTCTGAGGTGTGCAATAGATGGTTTCCTTTTTACCATGCTTCTTGTGGTGTTATTCCATCAAGAGTAGTTATGGGCACTCTGTTCAACAAATATATTGTTGTCTTTGCTGCTTCTGCCCAGAATGTCTTTGTAAGTCCGGAATCATCGATCATGCATCGCACCATTTCCATGATAGTATGATTTCTTCTCTCAACAACACCATTTTGCTACTACGGTGTGTGGAGGAGGCATTTGTTGACGAATCCCGTGAGTTTGTAGGTAGTCTTTGAACTCATCACTAGTGAATTCCCCCTCGATTTGAGGAGAGTTTTGATGTGATGACTAGTTTCTTTCTCAATTGCTACTTTGAACTTTTTGAAGGTTTCAAATGCTTCACTTTTCTTGCGAAGACAAAAAATCCACATTTTTCTTGAATAGTCGTCAACACAAAGCATGAAGTACTAGAACCCAGAATGACTTGGCTGCATCGGACCACAAAGATCGGTATGAACTAGGTCAAGTTTACCATGAGATCAAAATGTACTCCTCTGGAACGAAGCTCTGTGTTGTTTTCCTGCTAGGCAGTGAGGACATTTGTCTATATCCTTCTGAAGAGATGGTAGCCCATGTACCATATTACACCGATGAAGTGTTTCAAGATATTTGAAACTTACATGACCAAATCTCCAATGCCACAACTGTGCTGAGGTGGAGTTCTTAGCCACAAGTTCTTGATCGTCTCTGTGAACAAAATCAAGTTGGAACATGCATCCCACATTGGAGGCTTTTGCAATTATTTTTAAGCCTCTTGATTTGTCTCGAATCAAACATGTTTTCTTCTTTGAATTGACTATCAAAGTCAATTTTTAGGTTGTGATCAAGGAGTTGACTAACTGAAAGAATATTCTTTGTTAACCTAGGGACATATAAGACATCTGGTAATCTACATTTGCGTGAACCAAGGGGTAGAGAAATTTTCCCAATTCTCCCAACGAAACATGATTTTTCGATGGCGTTTCCCTCATTGAAATAAACTAGTCTATGTGGCTGGTCATGTGTCGAGTGGCTCCTGAATCAACATACCAAACATCACTAGATGATGTGGATGGTTCACTTGATTGAGCAATGAATAAGTAGTCTTCATTGTCTGATTGTTCTTGTTGCTTAGCAATATTACCTTGCTGGTGGGGTATTCTTTTCTAGTTCCCCTTTTTCTGCCCATGATTGTTGTTAGAATGTCCCTTGTAAGATTGTTGTTGTTGAGGTCCGAGTTCTTTGGATGAACCTTTCTTGTAAGTATTATACCAACAATCTTGTAGGTTATGTCCTCTTTTGTAGATAGGACATTGCTTCTTCTGTTGTCTGTCCCCTTGATACTGATTTTGATTTTGGGACTTCTGATAGGAATTAGGTTTTCCTTTACCTTTTCCTTTCCATTTTTGATGTGAAGACAGTGCCTGCTCCTCTTCATCATCCTTATTGTGCATTGCTTCCTCTTGTTGCAAGTAGGTTTACCAACTTGTCAAACCCAACTGTCATCTCTGACACGTTTAGTGTTGTGACAAAAATGCGGTAAGAAGATGGGAGTGCTCTCAGAATAATGGGAACGAGAGCATCATCTATGACCGGTTCTCCGAGGGCTAGAAGTGAAGCCCTCAATTCTGCAACTCTTCTTAAGAAAGCTTCAATTTTTTCATTCTGTTTGAACTTTAGTGTGTGTAACTGACTCTACAAATTTAGTATAACATTCTTGTTCTTGGCCTCGTATAATATGCTTAATTTATCCCACACTTCTTTTTCCATTTTGGCATCTCGAATGTGGGGTTGCACATCATCGGACACTCCAAACAAGATGATGAGTTTGGCCTTCTGATCTGCTTTATCAAACTGCCGTTATTGTGTTGTATCGTGGTCATTGCCGAGTACCATTCACACATAGCAGATTTCTTCAAACTCAAGTTGTGTCTTGATTTTTGTCTTCCATGTAGCATAGTTGTTTCCTCTGAGCAATTGTGAATCCGGAAGAAAAAAATTGGGGGTATTGGTGCCCATTTTGTAGATATCACTGATAGGGTTTGGCTCTTATCACTCCAGGTATTAGGTCTCCCAATCTATATACCATCAGTCTGATATACTGAACCTTTCTATATACGTGCCCTTCTGATATACCCGGCAAAGACGTGGAAGAAGCTTTCCCTTTCTATATACCCATGCAGACGTGAAAGAGGCGTTAACGGACGTGAAAGAATTCAATACATGGTACCAAGACAATACTAATGGGGTTTGTGCGATTATTGACACCGGCTCAAAGAAATATCCTCATACACGTGTGTAACTTCACTATATACTTGGATAATTTCTCAGTCTGGATTTATGTCATGTAATCGTTCACAAACGGATGGGATGGTTCATAGTGTGTGCACTATGACCTTATTACTCCCCATCGATTTAAAGGGATGATGCCCAGACGATGTTGTTGCAGCTATATTAGGTGTTAAGTGCAGTAGTAGTTGCGATGAATTTACCCGTAAGTGCTTCCCAGAGGCACCGTATATACCGAATCTGCGAATGAGATCTAGGATCTCATGAGTGTTACAGAACCAATTTTATACTATTTTGTATTACAATTCTACCAGTTTCAGAGCAGTTACAAAGTTTACAGTTGACTATGGCAACCTACAAATTAGTACAATATAATGTAGTATACAAATTACATTCAAAAATCTGAAAAATTTGAATGGCAGGCAAAAATTTTTGTTTTGCGGGCCCTGGTGGCCTCCTGAGCCCAATACGACCCAAAATGCAAAGAATTGCAAAAAAAACAGCTGAAAATGTAATTTTTAGGTATCCCCCTTTTGGAGAAAGTTTCCTAGGAATGAAAAAACAGGCTGAATGGGAGAAAAAAATTTTTAACCCTAAATTAGGGATTTCTCCGCTAAATTTAGTTAGTTATAACTAAATTTAAATTTCTGCTAAATTTAGTAGTTTCGCCAAAAATTCCACCAAATTCAAACAAGTAATTTGAGGTGGGATTTGAACACCAAACCTCCCGCTTCTAAGTCTTTCCTCTTAACCGCTTAGACTTTTATGAGCGCTTAGCTATGAAAAGAAGAAATTTGTATTTAAATAAATGTAAAACTGACTAACCTTTGTAAAAGAAAGCGATTAGGCAGAGTGGAGGCTTGCGTGGAGCTAGCTTGGAGGGATTCCACGTGGTTGCAGCTGAGTGAGGATGAATTGCATGCGGATTAGGGTTTTTCCACTCAAACCGGATCTAAACTTATCTCCACGCCCTTGTTTTCCACCGTTTTTAATTGTTTATCCGCCGTTTTTTTTATTGATTGCTTTGCTAAAAATTTTCCCCCCTTTGTTTACACGCAGGTTGCAGGTACGTGGAGCAGGAACGTTGATTCCTTAATGTGTGCAGGTCGTTGTTTGTACCACAATTTTGGCCTGGTCTTTTCCTTTTGCAGGGTCAGATTTGTTAATAGATGCCTCTGTTAATAGATGCGATTATTTCTCTCCACCGTTCTTTGTGCAGGCCATTGTTTGTAGCATCAACACGTCCAACACATCCAAGAACTAGTGCTTGGCCATGGAAATAGCGCTCAGTTTGCAGTGAGAAAGACAACACGGTTTCCTCCAGTGTAACTCGCCTCCCACAAACCAAATAACTTGCTAGGAACCGAGCAGGACCACCGCCAAAATTGATAGTAGACCGCTTCTAAATACTTCTCTAATATTAGAGATAAAACCCCAAATGGGGAGAAGAATAATTTTTTTATATTTTCAATACCTGCAGCAAGTTTTGCCTGGTGTTAGGTGCACCAAAGTGCAAAAAAAAATTGCGTTCTAAATGCCTAGAACTGAACATGAGGTTGTGGGTTTCGAGGGGGGTTATGGGAAGGAAGCTGCAGGAGGCAGCACTGGCTCTCCTTTTGTTACAGATTTCTTCTCCATGAATTCTCCTTCTTCTGCAACCTTCTCCAACCTTGCCAAGAGCTTTAATTCGCTCTGGTACCAAATGAAGATTCACAAAACAGGGACGGAAGCCTGTAAAATATATTAATGTGAAATCAACCAAGTTACAATGGATGGACTGCAATACTTATAGGTATTGTACAGTCATGTGCAAAAAAAAGAGAGGTTGCACAGGTATAACCAAAAATACACCAACTTCCATAATACATTCGGGAAGCAACAAATGAATAATAACAATTATATTGTTAAAACAATATAACAACATCCCTAATGTTTACATAAAACAAATATGGTTAATAAAACCATATAACAACATTATTTAATTAATAAAATTAATTATATAATGCATAATTAAAATATTAGGTAAATAATAATGAACCTAACATAGATTTTGAAATACAATATTCGAAGAAAATTTCAGGCATGAATTATTATAACTCTCTCTGTTGAATTATTATGAGATGAAGAATATGATTTGGTTTTCTTTGAAGCTCAAGAAAATGTACTGCATCCACATGGAGCATTATAGCCATGCATATTAAATCAAAGACGATCTATAATGATGCTACGAAGTGGATAGTAACCAACATTTGGATGGAGGTGACACTTCAGAGCACATACAAATGCTAATGTTGTGTTTGGAGAAGATCCTTTGTGTATGTAAAGACTTTGATGCATGCAAGGTGCCAGAATTGATTTGGAGCTCAAGGAACTCAAAACAAATGTTGAGTAATTCTGAACAGAGTGGCTATAGGTTGGGAACATAGTTTTATAGGTGCCTACGTGAGACGTATTTCCTTGTAATGCGTGTAGATCCACAAAATTTACAATAGAAGCCGTCAGGATGAATGCACCATGGGCGTCGAGAGATCATATTGGAAAGTTGTTGAACCATGAAAGTTGTTAATGAACTCAAGCAAGATGTTTGTTTAGATACCTTAGAATTGAATGATGAGAACTGAATAATAATCACAGTTCCTTTCAGTATAATTTGCACACATCTCTTGTTACAAATTATTGCCTCCCGAGCACATCAAATTTTTCATTTTCTTCACCCACAAGAATAATAATATTGTGAAGCATGGGGCATGTATAATTGTAGGTCAGACAATCATAAAAACATGGATGTAGATCTTATCACCTTAAACACAAACATGTCTAAATGAAAACTCTTTTAGATTGCAAAGGACTCTCATTATGACATTCTCGCTCTGATGCAAAATGAAGTTTTGGTACGAGTTTGAAAAAAAAAACACTATAATATTCTTCATTTCTATTAAATTCATATGGGATACCATATAATTATATAACATATGAGGCTCCTATAAACTAGGAGGTAGGATCAACTATATTCTCCACAAAAACTCCCATATCCTATCTACGTAATATTGTTATAACCATAACAATATTACTAACAACTTTACAAACAAACCAAATAACAATATAATAACTCATGTAATAAATCATGTGAGTGCTAATAACTCCTAACACAAATCTCCCATCATGGTGTAGGCAAGGAGTATGTGTCAAAATGTTGTAGGGTATGACTTTACAAATTCCAAATGCAATCCTTGAAAGTTTGCAAAGTCTTTTAAAAAATCAATTTTGTGCGAGATCTTGACAGAGCTCCACAGCCCACCATCAAATTTTCACCCGCCTCAATAAATTCCTCCACCAATTTGTCCACCCCCAATGCACTCCCTTATTTTAAATTTCATTATTTTAAAATTATTCTCATTTATTAAATTCGGTGCTAGTTTATTCTATGTAAAATTTATTTATTTAATTATTATTATTATTATGTCTGAAACAAAGATCAATGGCCCCTAAAAATCCCATTGGTACAAGGTGAACTATTTATTTATTTATTAGGATAATTCTTGCACTTAGGTATCCTACACTTGTTGGGTTAGTTTGCTTTGGTGTACTAGTTTTGTGGATTTAGCTTACTAGTTGTTTGAATTAGCTTACAAGTTACGTGGAATTATCTTGCAAATATCGTGGAGTTAGATTAACTACCAATATCAGTTAGTGGGAGTTCTTCACCACTAATCTAGGTAGTAGTTTCACTTCCCTCCTCCTATATGTACATCCTGATTATTGAGTTAATTTAATGCCATTATGATGGATTTCCATATATGATATTGCAGCTCTTTGTTTGTAAATCCTTTTGTAAGGTTATTCTAGTGAATTCCTTTCAGGTTAGTAAATGTGATTTGCTATTATCATTTGATATCTTTATGGATTGGAACAATATTATTATCATTCCTTTCAATTACAAATGTGGATGTGCCTATAAAGCTAAGTGAAATGGTGGGTGTTTTCATAGATTTAATTAATCAGTCATGTTTATAAATATTTTAGACCCAAATTGACTCTAAGTTAATAATGCACATATAGGTATCCAAATAAGGATTTATCCACAAGATGGTGTAATTCATGAAGCATTCCATGTACTAACTATATCCCATGGTCCAAAAACTTCTATTTATAATTATTTTTAGTTTACATACTTCTAGGAAGTCCTCTTCTTAACCATTCACATCTCCTCTCAAGTTTCACTTCAATGAGTGCGATTCCGCCTAAATTAAATGTCGAGTTTAATCCAGCATATATGAATGTCTACAATCCTTGCTATACAAAATTTAAAACTCTACATGCCCATAAAATATCATTTATAGAAATAAAACCCTAGAAATAATAGAGAAAGGAATCGTACTTTAATTTTATAATATAAAAAAAATCAATAGTGAACTCAAATGGATCATTGGGTCCACATTCTTTAAATGGAATGGGGCATGTTTATACACAACAAAAATGACCAAAAGCCAACCAAACTTTGATGTCTAGAGAGGAGGTACCGGGATATTTGCATTATTTTTTGCCACATATTCCAACACTTATACTATGAAGCTCTAGAAATTTCATGAGATAAATCAATAAGGTTGAATGGATGATATGAAATTTTTACCGATGTGATCTCTTCCTTTTGGTCAAAAGAGATAGAACATCCTCTTTTGATTGCACTAAAGTATCTTTCCCACCCTATTTTATCTTATTGTTAGTAACTCTTTTGAGTTTCCTTTTAGCTCTATCAAATTTTAATCGAATATTAGGGGGTTGATAAGAGGGTTTATGAGCTCTTATGACCAACAACCTATCCATATATTACGGTCTAGTTAAAACATACCCTAATGTTATGGGTGCTTGGATAAAAATAATAATGTAGGCATGTAGTGGCATAAATAGTAGGGGACGTCATAAAGAAACTTTGCGGGTATTGTGAAACACGTGTTAAAGACAACCGTGACATTTTCATAGTGAGAGTTGGAAGTGAAGGAAGGTTCATAAAAGGAAAGGAAAATGAAATGGAAAATTGGATTATGGTTCCAATAGGGTGCATTTGGGTGAATAGAGTGGTGGAACCCATGGAGAGTGGTAGGTACATACCGAGAAAGTGCAAGGTGGACTTTCACGCATACTTGATGGTCGAGTGTAATGAAATTACTATGCTATGCCCTTAACGTATTGCTTGTATAAGGATATGAGTAGCCGATCTGTGGCTTACCATATCATTTTATTATATCATTTATACTTTATCATGCTTAATAGGTTGGCCTTGGTGATGGCCATAGCATATGAATAGTATATATAGGGGATTGTAGGTAGTAGTTCATTATCATTTGAGCATTTGAGTCTTATTATATGGTTTGGAGGTTGCCCCCTCGAAGTGGCGAAGCTATTATAATTGCATATTGAGATCATTATTCTGAAATATTGTGTTATTTTGTGTTCTATTTCTGCTCATAATCTGAATTATACTAGTAATTTCATTACAAGTGGTATCAGAGCTGCGATTTGGGCCAAAATTAGGTAAAAACCCTAATGTTTTTTTTTCTACAATATATTTCGAACCAGAGAGAATTGGTGGGAGATATTTTTACCAAAGTTGCAAAACATTTCAAGTAAGGTTCCTTGAAAATTTCATACTTTTTTGATTTATTTTTCACAAGTTATTACAAATTTAGGTTTTTCATAAAATCACTCCCTAGGGTGCAAATTGTGGATTTTTTCAAGTTCTTTACATTTTCGGAAAGATATCAAAAAAATAGTATTAGTCTCTTGTGTTTTTTTGTTTGGCCGAATTTGTATCGAAACCCTAAACCCTAAGGTTTGATATCATGGCGGGGCCTTCCACAAGAGCAAAAAAGAATCTAGTTACTCCGGGTAAAACCCCAGATAAAGATGGGATAGTGATTGAAGAGATGGAGTCATAAGAGGTAAATACAAATTCCTCAGCACTAGGGTTTACCTCAGTTGATCATAAGGTGATCCAACTTGAGTATGAGCTGTGAAATGTACAATCTGAGATGGCCTCTAAAGGAGACATAGCCCAAATCAATCATCGGTTGGATGATATCATGCAACATGTAAAGGGTAAACAGTATGGCCCAAATCTAGCCCATATCAACCAAGGAGGATCTTCAATTCAAAATCATGGACAAAATAACCATGTTGGATCACTTTTCCAGCCCAATCAGAATCCAACTTATTCGCAACCACGGAACATGATGCCGAAAGTGGATATGCACAAATTTGATGGTAAAGATCCCCTGAATTAGATAAATCAAATGGATAACTTCTTTGCGCTACATCAAAAACCATTAGGACAAAATGTGACATTGGCATCCTTATATCTTGAACTAGACCAATTCATTTGGTATCGATGGTTATGTGCTCAGAGGCAGAAGAATGGTCTCGGTGTCACTTGGACAGTTTTTACCGAGGAGTTGCAATTGCACTATAGTTCTAGTGTTTCAGAGAACTACTTTAGTCAATTAGAAAAGTTACGACAAACAAGATCAGTCAAAGATTATGTGCATCAATTCTAGAACCTATCCTTAAGGGTGGAGAATATACCAGAAGAGAATCTGAATGACCTATTTCTTGGGGGTCTTAAGGACCACATTGAGCATGAGGTACATATGTTTAATCCACTCAAGCTTTCTGATTCTATTATCATGGCACGTCGAGCAGAGGAAAAATTTCTTTGTAGTAGGAGGCCACCTTTCATTAACACCAGAGACCGTAGTATCTCTTCCCCTTCATTTTCTAGGCCAATTAGACTGACTCCTCAACAAATGGAAGAAAAGAGAGAAAAAGTATTATGTTTTAATTGTGATAGAAAATATGGACCGGGACACAAATGTGCTTGAGAAGAATTTTTCTATATTGACAGAGGTAATGAGGATGATGAGGATGCTGAAATTATAGGAGAGGCTGAGGAACTAGTAGAAGATGAAGTAGATGATCACCAACCTACAATTTCTTGCCATGCATTGTCAGGTATTAGTACTCCTCAAACACTCAAGGTTATTGGTTATCTCAAAAAATAGAAGGTGATAGTGTTGATTGACTCGGGAGTACTCATAACTTCATAAATAGTAAGTTAGCCGCTGACCTCAATTGTTTTATTTAGCCACTCTTAAATGCAAGCTATGATTGCGGATGGTGGGACAGTCAAGTGCATAGGAAAGTGCCATAGTATCAAGCTTTCTATGGGAGACTACATGTTAGACTCACCTATGTTTGTTATTTCTATGGGAGGCGTAGATATTGTTTTAAGTGTTCAATGGCTCACAACCTTAGGTACTATAGAGATGAATTTCCAAGAATTGTTCATGCGATTTCATTCAGATGGAAGGACAATACAATTGAAAGGGATGGTAGCTAAGTCTCCATAGATTATTAGCTCTCATCAGATGTAGAAGGTTCTCAGAAAAGGAGTAGATGGATTTATAGCAAAGTTATTTTCCATAGAAGTACAAAATACATAGTCTTCAATGCCACCCGATCTTCAAAATATTGTTGATGCTCACTCATCTGTTTTTGATGAAATTCCAAAGGGACTACCACCAGTTAGGGATCATGATCATGCCATTCGGTTGATTCCAGGGATCTAAACACCTAACATCAGACCATACAGATACCCATATTCCCAGAAAAGTGAGATTCGAAAATGGTTCAGAAATGTTGAAGGCAAGTATCATCAAGCCTAGCAGAGTGCATATTCTTCACCAGTGGTCATGGTACATAAGAAGGATGAAACATGGAGGATGTGTCTAGATTACCGAGAACTCAACAAGTACACCATCAAAGATAAGTTTCCTATTCCAATAATTGATGATTTACTTGATGAATTGCATGGTGCTATTTATTTCACAAAATTAGATCTTCGTTTGGGGTACCATCAAATTAGAATAAAAGAGGAAGATGTTCATAAAATAGATTTCAGGACTCATGAGGGCCATTATGAGTTTTTGGTAATGCCTTTTGGTCTTACAAATGTGCCTTCAACCTTTCAAAGCTTGATGAACATTGTTTTTAGGCCATTTTAAGGAAATTTGTATTAGTTTTCTTTGATGACATATTGATTTATAGTAAGACATGGGAAGAACACTTACAACATGTAAATAAAGTGTTGGAAGTTTTGGAGAAACATACTCTCTATGCAAAGCCATCCAAATGTTATTTTGGTGTACAAGAGGTAGAGTACTTGGGTCACATTGTATCCCATGAAGGCGTCAAAGTTGATCCTCAGAAGATCAAAGCTATGGTGGAATGGCCAAGGCCCAAAACTCTCAAAAATCTTCGTGGGTTCCTAGGACTAACATGGTACTACATAAGATTTGTGTGGGGATATGGTAGAATAGCAACCCCACTCACTGTATTGCTAAAGAAGGATGCCTTCCATTGGAAAGACTAAGCCACTATATCCTTTGAGTAGTGAAGGAAGCCTTGTGCAAAGACCCCAGATTTTGGCTACTCCCAACTTCTCAAAAACCTTCATTGTTGAATGTGACGCTTCAGGATCAGGATTGGGAGCAGTTATAATGCAAGAAGGAAGACCAATTGCATTTAAGAGTTGCCAATTCAAAGGAAAATATATGCTCAAACCTTTATATGAGAAAGAAATGATGGCTATTCTTCATGTGGTCAAGCAATGGAGGCCCTATCTCATGGGTAGACACTTCAAGGTAAAAACTGATCATGATAGTCTCAAATACTTTTGGAGCAAAGGTTATCATCTGAGGAACAACAAAAGTGGGTAACAAAAATGTTGGGTTATGATTTTGAAATCATATACAAAAAGGGTAAAGAAAATGTAGTAGCTGATGCATTGTCTGAAGGGATACATCCGTAGATGCCTTACTATGTGGAATGTCCATGTTGACGGCCGATTGGGTGGATGAAGCAAGATTGGAATGGGATCAAGACAAGGATACACAATCTCTAATACAGAATATCAAGCAAGGATCTATGACATCTAACAACTTCGAGTGGAAAGGTAATGCTCTATGGTACAAGGACAAGTTATACTTGAGTAAAGATTCTGAGTTGAAGTATAAGATTCTTGTAGAGCTACATGCCTCACCTATTGGAGGACACTCTAGGTTTTTGAAGACATATCATAGAATAAAAAGATAATTCTTTTGGGAAGGAATCAAGGGGGATGTACAAAAGTTTGTATCGAGTGTTTAGTGTGCTAATAGAACAAAGGGGAAAAATTAAGGCACTGTGTCCTGGCTGCAACCCTTACCAATTCCTAGCGAGAGAGATGGGAGGAGGTCTCATGGATTTCATCACCGGATTGCTTTGTCAGAGGGTAAGAATGTTATTTTTTTATTGTGGATAGGCTCACAAAATATGCCCATTTTTTCGCCCTATCACATCCATTTGCAGCTAGTACAGTCGTAGCTATTTTTTTGGAGATAGTTCAAAGGCTACATGGAACCCCAAAGATAATTGTAAGTGATCGTGATCCTATTTTCACAAGTAATTTTTGGACGGAATTATTTTCATGTTTGGGTAATCAGCTAGCTCACAGTTCATCTTATCATCCTCAAACTGATGGGCGAACAGAAGTGGTCAACAAATGATTAAAGGGGTATCTACGTTGTTTTGTATCAAATAAGCAGGAAAGGTGGATTAAATGGCTACCACTTCCGGAATGGTGGTATAACACATCTTTTCATACTTCTTCTCAAATGACCCAATTTTTAACATTATATGGTTAACATCCACCTTCTATCACTTCTCGTTGAGGGTGCAAACTAAGGTCGAGATGTTGAGGAACAAATTCAACATCAACAATAGGTTTTGGCTAGTTTGAAGGAGAATTTAGCATTAGCACAAAACAAGATGAAACAAAAAGCGAGATCAACACCGTAGTGAAAGACATTTTGAAATTTATGACTGGGTTTTTGTACATCTCATTTACAAAGATGTCCCTAAAGCAATGAAAAAAGGACAACAAACTTGCTCCTAAATATTATGGCCCTTATCAGTTCTACAAAAAAATTGGTTGTGTTGCTTATAAACTAGAGTTTCCTCCATCTTCACACATACACCAAGTATTCCATGTTTCATGCCTGAAGAAGGTTATTGGAAAAAAATTTGAAGCCCATATAGAGTTACCAGAACTTGACGAGGAAGGAAGAATCATTTTGGAGCGAGAGAAGATTTTGTAAACACGTACTAAGAGGATGAGAACCGAGAGACGATGTAAGGAATATCGATCAAGTGGAAGAATCTAGCATAGAAGATGCAACATGGGAGGATGAAGGTTTTCTGCGAAACATCCAAGATTATTCAACGTTGAGGAAAATGAAATATCGTAGAAGGAAAGGAAAATGAAATGGAAAATTGGATTGTGGTTCCAATAGGGTGCATTATCCGGGTGAATAGAGTGGTGGAACCCATGGAGAGTGGTAGGTATGTACCCAAAAGTGAAAGGTGGAATTCCATGCATACTTGATGGTCGGAGTTGAGGAAATTGATGTTTGGATGATGTAGAAATGGGGTTCATAGATGATGGAGGAATAGATAAAGTATATGGATTATAACGAGTGAGGTGAGGTAGATAGATGATCCTATACCAATAATATTTCAAGAGTACAACTTTCTCATCAATAAAATTAACTATTATACCTACATATTCATGATGAATGCCAAAAACAAGGATGATTGTAGTGTATAACTCTTGGTCTATGTTGTATTAAATTAAGGGTGGGATGTTTGGATGAGATGCAAATATGAAGTGGTTGTTTGATGAATTTGGCCTTGGTTTGGAAAGTCCATGGAGAGTGGAAGAAAGGGAGATAAGGCTAGACGAGAGGATGAGAGAGAACTAAAATCCTTAAAGGAAATAACTATCTCCTAAGAAGGTGGATGGAGTGGTTGTCCCACTTTTCAAACGATGGGAATTCACCATCAAGTATGACTAGTTATGTGATAATGAGTGTGGGTATGGGTCTAGAGTGAAATAAATCATATATCAAATAACATAGGATATCATCCTTAATATTATAGTGCTCAGGGGAGCAAAAACATGGGAAACTTATTAATCTACCACAAAAATCTTGGCTATCCAAATTCGTTCACAAGAATAAGGTATTATCCTTTATGTGGTACTAGCTAGACGAGAGTGTAGCATGGATGTAACATGAACTAGAGATGTATGAATGTTAGAGCTAGAATGGGGGTTATATGGGTGAACTATGGATAGAATTGGATCCGTGTGAGTGTGCTACATAAACTTTTTAGAAGGCGAAGCTTGTTTTCCTATATATTAGTATGTTATTTTGAGTTGTTTAATTGTACTTTGTATAAATAGTTTTAGGTGTGGTTTGGAGATGTTGGGTCTTATATTGAGGTGAAAAGTGTTTTTGTTTGATTAGAGGTTATCAACTATTCATATTAGAAAGAATGTTTTTGGTAAGTGTTTGGAATTTTAACAAGTTAAATTAAAACTATAATGAAAGATTGCAAGAAATGAAAGTTTGATTAGTGATTAACTATATGCTAAGAAATGAATGCAATGAGTGATTAAGAAAATATTGAATAAATAAATGCCTAATTCTATATTATGTACCAAAGACCGAATATAAACAATAAGGTACATATTTGATCCAAGTAAATAAGAAATTTGAATTTAAAACCCTAGTTGCAAATGAAAGGAATAAAATACTTAGCTAATTCACAATAATCATGAAGGTATGTTGAGCTAGAAATTTGTTGGAACAGAAGCTCAGAGTGTCACAATTAGACCCAAAAAATTGCATAGGTGTCAAAAATGTCAAGACCATGACCCCTATGTAGGGTCGGGGACACTGGGGTGCTAGAGACCTATTCTCGAGCACTAGGGACTACTCAAAATTTGGGAAACTCAATTTCACAGATCATAACATGTTCGTTGTTTGTCTCCTTTGATCGCCTATATTTAGGTGCACTTCGTTGTTATTCTCTTAAAACCTGCAATAAGAAAGAAGCACCTGCAAAACCCCAAAGCACATCAAATCCTAAACAAGAAAGATGTAAAATAAGGGGTCGATTGTCTAGGATTTCAACAAAGTGAACTTACGACCGATGCGCCGCACTACATCTTAGACCCAATGTAGTTCTATGTGCATGTGTGAAGAATTGTGCCCTAGGTGGCTCTTGTGCGTGTCACACTTGATAGCGAGAAATTAGATAGATGTAAAAATGTAGATGGATGTGTGCATGAAATAATGAAATTCCCCTCCTATGCGTGTATGCAGAAATACGAGTTCCTTATCCCTTGTGTGGAGCTAGATGGATGTTTGAAAGCTCTTGGATGCAACCTTGGTGGTGATAGATAGTTCTTAGTGCCTAGTCCTTTATTATGATTAAATAAATTTGTATTTATATGATTCCCTTGTTTGAATTTTGTAATTAACCACTAAAAGGCCAACTAGTAAAAATTAAGATGCCCAAAATGGCTAAAAACGACCCAAAAATGTGAGCATACAAAGAGATTGGGGCGCCTGGCGTTAGCGTCTGGTTGGGTGCTTTGGTGTCCAAAATGAGAAATTTCAAAGTATGAAAAGATAGGTTGGGCATAAAGGAGTGTGATACCAAGAGAGAAAAAAGGAAAGAAAATATGGCCAAAGATGGTGATCAATTAGTATGTTTCTCACTTAGGAATCATATGAATAGTTGTATGTGATCGGGACTAGATAAATGCCCAAAGTGTGTGATTTGGTGTCTACATTTTCCCCCACTTAATGTTGTTGAGTGTATTATTGATAAAATAAAGTAGATAAGATATGTGTACTTGATATCCATGTATATCGATGGCAAAAAGTGTGCTGAGAGAGACAAGAAAAAGCATGGAGTGATAAAAATTGAAACATGGAAGCTAAAGAAGAGGAAGTGAAAAATGATGATGACCCTAGGGGTGAAAGTGTGTGTAGATGTTGCATTGTACCTATTGTTAATGTTGATTGTAGTGTGATTGATGATTTGATTGATATGACTACTACCTCTCATAAGGACAAACTTACAAAAGAGAAGAATGAACAAGTAGTCAAACATGTGTATATATGATCAAAAATATGAAAAAGTGTGTAAAAAATATGTAAAAATAAAAAAGAAACTTGTGCACCTAATCCATGATGAGTAAAAAGAGATAGAAAGGATCTAGAAGATGTTGTAGAAGAACGGATTTTTTGGGCAATCTCACACCAACTGCATTGAATATGAGTTTTTTGGGCAATTTCACGCCAACTACGCCAAGTATAGAAGAAGTGTAGGGAGAAAATTATAGTGTTATTATTCAACCTTTTACTACTTCCTGAAGTATAAACACTAGTACATATGGTATGTAAAAATATGATCTCGGTTCAATCCAACATGAAAGTAGAAAATAAGGTGTAATGTATGCATGTCGAGTGTTGAAGGATTGTATGTCCTATAAAAACCATTGTGTAAACTTCCACAAACCGTGTGTTGAACTAAGAAAACCATTGTAACTTCCCCTTAGTCGAGGCATCCAAGAAGGTTCGGGGGCACCCAAGCACTACTTTCTATGTCTAGGTGCTAGTGTTTGTGTTGTGTTGAATACCCAAGTCAAATTTTGGGCCATTGTTGAGACTAAAGACTATGTTGCACTTTGGTACTAAATTGTGCTAAACCATGACTATAAACTATTGAATGGGGTGACAGATTCACCCGATGATGCCCCCTCGTTTGGGGTGCATACAACATCGTAAGGAGTATGCGACCCAAAGTAGGACCGACCACTAAATTATGAATGATTCCCTAGGAGGAGGGGTGTGCTTGGTAGAAACCAAGGCACACACAAGAGAAGTGGTTGGAAAACAAGTTTTAGTGAAAAAATATTAAAACACATGTAGAATAAAATATGCAAGCTAAGCACCTAGAAAAATAATAGTACAAACAAAGTAGACCTTGAAAAGCATGTTTCATACATGGGACATCACTCACGATGTCACAAGACAATCGAGGCCATAGTAGTTGAAAGCGTACATGCAATCAAAGATCAAGAAAGGCATAGGGAAAATCCTGCAAACAATGGCATACAATGACAAGCAAAGTAGGAAATAAAATATCATATAACCATGGTAACATAGAGTTCCTACAAGAAAAATGTTACACATGAAGCACCCATTAACACGTTAGAAATATTAAAAGTATGTCAAAATGTGTATGATCTGATATAATGTAGTGTGCTAGTCTCGAGTAGTAAATTGCATAAAATGAAATAATAACACTGTATTGTGTACGAAAGTGGATTTCCCTAGGAGCTATTGTGGGACTAGTAATAGGTACTTCGCCAAGCATCCATGTTACGTGTATCGATATGTGTAATATCTGTAATCATAACTAGAAAGAAACTAAATGCGTATGTATATATGGAAAATATAATGACATACAGTGTATCTAGCTAACATAGTAAGAAAGATGTAACATGCGAGTATAAGTAGGCAAGAAAAATGAGAAACCACGATATGCAATACGTTGTGGATGAGTGAGATGGAATAAAATGCAAAGAGAGTACGATAATAACCGCGTTCCCCCAAAATGGATGTGTATGAGTATGCATGTGATGACGTTCACTTGTATATACCCCCTCAACGGTGATCAAGAATGAACCATAAAACAAGAGTGTGTTATCAGGAAATGGTTTAAATTGTGCGCTATAAATATATGATCTATAAAGCGTAAAGTGTAAAGAGTGAGTGGTTGAGTGAGTTTGTGGAGGTTATTTTTAGATTTAGACCCTCAATAACTAGAGTTCTTCATAGGGTAATGAGCGCAACATGTAGAAGTAGAAGCAATAAATGTGTATCGTGAATGTATAGAGTGCACAATATGTATGATGCATGATAGATGTTGTGTAGAAAGAGATGTCATGCATGTGCGATGTGTGAAGTGTGTAGTGTGTGAGGTTCATGTGTATAGGATGCCCTCAACATTCAATTGTGAACCATAACACGAGAGTACACCATAAGGTAATGACAATACTAATATATCAATATGTGTATATTGTGTGTGAGAGACTAGATGTGGAGTGTAGAGTGATCAAAGAGAAATGTCAAATAGTTGATAATGCTAGAAGGGAGGTTGGGAGGAAATAAGTATGATGCCCCAAGTGTGTGAGATGTGAGTATGTTATCCGCTGAAAATGAAATATGAGGATCCTCCCCAGATGCTTGTGGAGATAAATGTGTGTGACCATGATCTAAGATCGGCGATGCATGAGAAAAATGATGTGTTAGTGAATGAGACCTATGTGAAGGATACCGTAAAGGTGATAAACACCTATGTGAAGGAGACTACGGAGCGATGGAAACCTATGTGAGGTATAGAGTGGAGATGATGGACACCTATTTGAAGAAGAACGCAGAGGTTATGACCACCTATGTGAAGTAAAATAAGGCAGTGATGTATACCGATGTGATGGAGTTGTCCAAGTGGTGGACCTAGATTGATGTGATGGACTATCATATCGATAAGACCATGTAGGTCGTGCATGAACATGTGTACTAGGAATAGATTGTGACTTATATTTGAGGATTTTTTGGGACCTAGATGCTCTAGTGAGTGCAATGGAAACCTCAAGAGGAGGATGCGGCCATGGTGTGGATGGAGGAACACTATTGATAGTAATGAATTTCCTATTGTGAATGAAATTTAGACACAAGTGATGCATGAAGATGATATCCTAAGCAACATTAATCCAAGGAAGACCTAAAATAATTTCACACCCTTTCGATGAAGGTTCCACAAGAAAGGGCACAAGCATGGTTAGATATCCGATTGTGAGAGGAAGCTTGACATAACCGTATGATTTAGGAATTTGATATGAAATAGTGGAGAGTGAATAGTCAATAACAACAATAAGTACAATAGAATATGCGCTCATGTGAAATGAGGGATTAATGATAGTTTTATTGATAGAAATAGATCCAATAGAAGCACTAATGTACAAGCGATCAGAAGAGAATGTAGCATGATAGTCATGATTAGAGAAAGAAATGATCGGTGGAGAAGCCTCGAGTGTGAGAAACTAGAAAGTCGATATCCCCCGATGTAGGATGTACTATGCGATATGTATAATTGGTGAAGAGTTAGCTTCACGCTTATCATGTTTTGGAAGAGGTATTTGAATATTTTAAGCTTATGATTTTCATTAATGGGTGTAAAATCCATATGTTCTAGAATCTCAATTACATTATTATCGATAAGATCTTGAATAAGATTGAGAAGTTTGAAACATCAATATGTAGAGTGCCCAACACATTGATGATAACCGCATCTGAAATTTTCATTTTAATTACTACCCTTTGGATGAGATGGGTCCAAGTTGACTGGGGAATAAGCGTAATAATATTTCTCTTGACAAGTTGTGTCAAGAGAAGATGAAGAATGATAGTCAGTTTTGTATATGTACGCTTAGGTGGTTGCGATTGAAGCTCTTTAGAATTAAATACAACTTTGATAGTTTCTTTGGTTTGAGTGGGTTTTGTGGATGGCTTGAAAGTTGATTTAATTTGAAAGAACGTAGAAGATGAAGCATGTTCCTGATACTTAAGCTTTCCTATAGATAAGATTTTAATCTCGTCTAGCTTAAGAGTATGACATATATGATCGAATGAAGGATATGTCTCAAAGACAACACTCTCCTAGAGAGGAAGAAATAGAATTTAAAAAAATATATCTTGAAGCTCAGAGTCCGCGAGTACATTAGAAATATTAGCTAAGTTATTTTTGTATCATAAGACATAATCTGCTCGATGTTTGTTAGATCATTTTTTAAGTTGAGTGAGTTAAGCATAACATATCTTAGAGGTAATATTGATAGAGAAATGAGCTATAAAATCATCGACTAGATATGTAAAATATGTTACCGAGTAGATATGGAGATCATAAAACCAACCTATCGCATAATTGCAAAGACTTCTAAGAAATATCTTAGCTAAGAGAATATGATCATCCAAAAATTCTAAACATGCCACATGAAATTCTCAAGATTCTCAGGTCACTACATGACCATTGAAAATGGGGAGCTTGGGAGTGATGAAATTAGGAGGAAGCGGGTAAGAATAAATGACAAGTGTGAAAGGAGTATGAAGTAGTAACATGGAATCTAGATATGGAGATGCACGAGAAGTAGCTTGCTTTGTGATTGATGGATTTGAACTTGAAGATCGTGATAAAGGGAGGCTAAGTCTGGAGTATCGATAGAAGAGACTTATTGTTTATGAGAAATGATAGGTGGAGTGAAATGGTTAGTTGGTGTAGGAATAGAAATGAGAATGGTTGAAGTGGGTGGAAGAGTGGAGCCAAAGCGGTTGAGTAAGCGAGAGACATGGAATCGGGGATAGATGTAGGGACATTAAGCTCTACAAGATTGGTGTCCTCCTCACAAGAAATGAATAAAAGAAAATCTAGATCTTGAGGATGCTCATAGAAATGAACATTAAGCTCTTTAAGGTGTGCTTAGTAAATTCTCCATAAGATTGAGCCATAGTGAGAAGGTGATAAAAACCCTAGAAGTAAGGTGGGTTCGAATGATGGGTTCACCAAATGATTAAGAAAATATTGAATAAATAAATACCTAATTATATATTATGTAATAGTGTTGAATATAAATAATAAGGTATAGATTTTATCCAAGAAAATAAGTAATTTGAATTTGAAACCCTCATTACGAATGAAGGGAATGAAATACTTAGCTGATTCACAATAATCAAAAAGGTATGTCGAAATGGAAAAATGATAGAATAAGATCTTAGAGTGTCGCAATCGGACTCCAAAAAATTGCAGAGGTGTTAGAAATTCTAGGACTAGGACGCCTATGGAGGTTCAGGGGCACTTGGGGCACTAAAGACATGTTCAGGTGCCTATGATTTCTCAAAAGTTGCAAAACTAAGTTTCATAGGGTCATAAGATATTGCTACTTGTCACCTTTTATCTCTGTATGTCGTTGCACTTCGTTGTTATTCACATGAAGCCCGCAATCGAAAGAAGCACCAAAAACCCCCAAACCACATCAAATCCTAAAAATAAAGATGCAAAATGAGGGGTCAGACTATCCTCGATTGTCAACAAAGTGAACTTACAACCGAGCTTTGCACTACATCTCAGACCCAATGTGGTTCTATGTGTATGTGTGAATAATCATTCCCTAGGTGGCTCTTGTGTGTGTTGCACTTGATAACGAAAAAGTAGCTAGATGTAAAAAATGTATGTAGATGTGTGCATGAAAGAATTAACTTACCCTCCTATGTGTGTATGCAGAATATCAGTCCCTAGTCCCTTGTGTGGAGCTAGTTGGATGTTTGAATGCTCTTGGAATACTCTTGGATGCAATTAGGTTGTGATAGCTAATGCTTAGTTTTTGGTCCTTTATTATGATCACAAAACTTTTTATTTATATGATTCCCTTGTTTGAATTTTGTAATTAACCACTAAAAGGCCGACTAGTAAAAAGAAAGATGCCCAAACAACTAGAAAGGACCCAAAAGATGTGAGAAAAGTACAAAGAAGTCGGGGGTGCCTAGAGGGGACAAGGGCACTTGGAAATGGCAACTGGCCGGACGCTAGTGTCCAGAATGAGAAATGAAAAAGTATGAAAAAATAGACTAGGAAAGCAAGGAGTGTAAGACCAAGAAAGAAAACAAAAATCAAGCAAAGATGACCAAAGACGGTGATCAATTAATACTTTTCTCACTTGTGAATCATATGAATAGTGGTATGTGATTAGGACTATATAAATACCCAAAGTGTTTGATTTAGTGTCTACAATGAGAATTAACAACCTCTTTACTTTTCAAAGTGATCTAATAATAACATGTAGATGTAAATGCTCTCTTTTTCTTGTATGTTTTCAATGATTCTATATGCGACATAAAACAAACAAATCTGATCTAAAAATATGAATGAAATGGTTCTTAATGATCTAAATGACACACCAATAACAATAAATTTAAGATACAATTCTTTGAGTGTGATTTATAGTTTTTGATATAAGCTATATGCAAGAATAATATATAATTTCAATTCTAAAATTCCATTTTAACAATAATATGGTGAGGTCAAAAATCTAAATCTTAAATGAAAATGAGTTAATCTATGATTAAACGCAAAAATATAAAACCACTATTTAGTTGATATAAAGTTCAATAAATGATATGATCTACATTAATAGTACTTTATCGTAACAAATATGAGACTAAACTTATTTTTATTATTTCTTGGGATAGAATATGATGGATAAAATTGTAAAAAATATTCAAACCCTAGATGCAATTAGGTGGAAAACAAGACACAAATATGAGACCAAATCCTAGATGTTGGAATAACTCATAGAAAGAGAATTAAGTATATAAACTACCAACAATGAATATGCAAACCTAATCTAACTCTTTTTATTTACTTTTCAATAACTTTCTAGAATGGAATTGCAACAAATGAATTCAAATAAATCAAATATAAACTATGCTAATGATACAAAAAATAGAAAAGATTCAACCTTCCTCCAGGTGATGGAAGGGCTTAATATATAATTTATTTTCTTATACCCTCATAAAACTATCTCCTTGTGTTCTCAATTAACCAATATTCATGCAAGAATCAAAATAGAAAAGATAAAGATGGCTTAGATGGAAATCAAAGGCAAGATGTTAGTAGATTTGTAGCTGGTTTTAAAAATATAGAGATTGGTCTACAATTATTTGTATCCTCTTTGTGGTAGTAGAGACAAGCCTAGAAAAGGTCCTTAAACGTGCTTTGTATGGGAATAAATATTCATGGGCTCAAGTATAAAGGTTGGAAGTATAAATCTCTAGAAATGAAAAATTATGGGGGATAGAAGTGATCAAATAACATTTCTTAAAAGGTAATATTTAAATCAATCCCTATCTCAAATCCATATCAAACTTGATCAATGGTTGGATTATATAAAAAGAAGGGAGATGGAGTGAAGTGGGATAAAATAGAAGTGAAGCTGGGGTCAAAAAAATAAAAATGTGTGCGTGATTCAAAATTAGAGCCAAAAATTGTGAAAAAAATAAAAAGGTAAAAGGAATATTAAACATGATGGAATCATCAATGTCAACAAGAGACAATAATGAAAAACACCATACGGGGAAAAAAACCTATGGTAGGGAAAATAGAACCACCACAATGTGGAATGGAACCATTGTTACATGGAACAAAACACTGTAGTGATAGCGTAACCACCACAAATGTTTTTCCTCAAATGTACAAGGGAATACAAGGAGGGAGAAAGGTAGAATATTTCTTCCTTACACATAGGGTAGGCTAGAAATATCTAAGTTTGGGTTAAACATGTAAAATGAAAAATATTAGGTATGTGCAAGTGGTCTAACAAATTCAAAACATTTTTTTATGTTTTCAAGGTCCTTCGTTATCATCATTGTGTATTTATAGAATATTCAACCTAAGAGAATGAGTGCATATATATTTCCCCTTTGAGAAAGTTCCCTATCATTAATTATCTAGAATGTAATGTGGGAGAAGTGTGCATGAAAAGGAAAGGGTAAAGGGGAGATAACCTACCTTAGTTATTGTTGTCCAAAATAAATCCCCTCTTTATTTTGACAACTTACATATTTGTTCTTACTCGAGGTTCAAAACTCCAGGTTGGGAGCACTCTAGCAGTTCCCTTGGCACAATTTTCTTGGCTTGCTTCTTACGTGCACCCTTACGCACCCTTATTTTTTATTCTTTGCACTTCCTCCTCCCATATCATCCTCCATGTGCTTCCTCCTTCCCCTTCATCCTTATATCTCTTTCCATTTCCCCTTCGTGCCTTTCTCTTGCGTGCCCACTTCATTCCAATAGTCTCGCGCACATCTTTTGCACAACCCTATATATTTTCCTTCTAATTTGGCTAAGTCTCGTGACATGCCTTCTATGCGCATTCCCTTCCTCTTCAGATCTGTGGATTTCCTCACGCTCTTTTTCCTCATCCGCATTCTTCCCTTGCATATTTTTCCTTCACATTTACGCATTACGTACTTCCTTTCCTCTAGTCTTCACGTGCTCATTCATTTTAATGCCCGCACTCGCTTGTATACTTGTATCATGTTATCCATATTTCACCCCGGAAAAATATTGGATCAGAATGACCCCGCACTGAAAGAACCTAAGAAATCACGTTTAGATCCTACAAACAGATTGCAGAGGGACTCTATAATGGAAGTGGCGGGGCCTATGAAGGTCAAACAACCCTGTGTGGGAGAAATCTAGAAAACGGCTCTATCGAGTAGATCTGGGCCTTGAGTCCATTCTATGGGTTTCAGATGGGCTCAGAAATAGAACAATAGGGTCAGAGGAGGAGGAGTAGTGTCACAAAGAATCCAGAGCAAGAAAAAGAAGAAATGATGAAGATCCAAAGTCTTCGGGCTCAAAATAGTTCAAAGCTAAGTATGGGGAGGCGGTGGAGAAAGCTATAAGTCCAAACGATGCTTCTCCAAAGTTGAATCCAAAAGGGGAATCTCAAACGAGTGCCAAGCTTCCACGCATCCAGGGCCCCCAAAAGTTACACGACCGTTGAAAAGTCTTCGGCTAGGTAGGAAGGTGCCAAGTGTCAGCTCGACACAAATCCAAGATGGGAGCCCAAGGTAAAGACTCAAACTCGTGCCAGCCCTCCACGTAGCAAATGGTCAATAGAGGTCAAAAGGTGGATAGGGCGGGCCTAAAAAAGGCTAAGTATAGAAGTATTGGTGGGGACTACCACGTGTCCAAGCGGCGCATCTCCAAAGTTGAATCCAAATGCGGAGGCTCAAACAAGCGCCAGTTTGCCACGTAGCCTAGGGTCCGAAAAGGTAAGGTAGAGGTCGTTGAAAATTCCAAAGACCCGTGGAGGCTTCCAAGTGTCAACCCAACACTCCTTCAAAGGCAAATCTTGATCGGGATTTCAAGCAAGCGCGGAGCCTCCACGCGTCCAATCTCTTGAAGGGGACAGAGTCGGGTTGAATAGTCAATGCATAGTGGTAGGCTGGCGGAGAGTGCCAAGTGTCCAAACGGTGCTAACTCAAGGGTCGAATAGAGAGAGGGTTTTCAAACAAGCGCCAGACCGCCACGTGTCCCCGGTCAAGAAATATGCCCACCTGAGCAAAGGACTTAGCTGAGAAACATAGAAATTGAGCAGGTCGGCGGAGGAAACCATGTGTCGACCCGCGCTTTTCCAAAAGCAAGATACAAAGGCCACCTCGACATGCACCAACCAACCACGTGTCCCATATTAAAGAAGGGGGCCATTTTTTCAAACTGGTTTTCCCGCCCTTTTGTACGGACCGATACAAACTTCGAAGGGGCATATCTTTCGACTCAAGGCTCAAAATATTACAAATTTGACACCATTGGAAAGATCTCGGCTTCGCCCATGCCATGGAGATCTGAAACTTTAAGTTTGGGGAGGTTAGGTAAAGGAAAATGGAGAAAACATCTTTAGGGCCATTAATGCGGGATCTATCTGCCTCAACAACCAGATTGGATTCAATCTACTCTGTCATTTCCTCCTCCTTCAAGGTGTCAAACCAATGGTTGATGTAGTCAAGGCAGATTTGGGGGTAGATTTTGTAGGAGGCATTAATAGTAGTGGTTGAGCTTCGACCTACTTTTCCCACTTCTCTCTCTCTCTTTCTTCTCTCTGATTGAATCTATAAATACAGGGTCGAGACTCATTGTAAAGGGTTGGACATTCTTCTATTTTACAGGCTCCCTTTTCCTTCTGGAGAAAGGAACTCGTGGAGTTTTAGACCTCCCCTCAGAGTTGTAATACTTTTCTTGCCTTTCGGCCACTTGTAATGCATTGTATCAATCTCTGAGCAATAAAATATGATCGTGATTGATTTTAGATCCTTTCTTGTCTCATTTGCTCTCATCTGGTCTTTCATTATAAATTTGGTTATCTGTGCTTGATTATCGTATGTATTTTGTTGGTTTGTGTCTATCAGCAAAACTAATGTTCATCATTCCTTTGGTGCATCACCTTATAGCTTAGTTTGATTTCCTACATTCCTTTTATCCTTGCCTCCTTGGTAAAACTTAGATTAGGTTTAGGAATAGGCCCTCTGCAAGTTTTCACGCATGCACCTAAACAGAGGAATAGGAACCAACCTTTAATCTGGAGAGTTTTTCCCATCTGCAAAGTCCCACACTTTTGGGAACAACTCAATGTTATGTGAATCACACCAAATGAATCTTCCTTAGAAAATTAGATCGAATCATTTGGGGGTGCTATGATTTTGCACCAACATATCCTTTCATAGATATGCACCTTTCTTCCCTTCAATGCGCACCCTCTTTGTGCGTCCTTCTTCATTATTGCACCTATTTCTCTCGAATGTGTACGTAGTGCAACTCTTCCATATAATTCACTATGCCAAGTGGCAATCTGTCAAACTTGAGTGTGTTTCACGCAACCTATCAAAGTGCACCAACTGGGCGTCGGATCCTTATGACGAACCAATGCATGACACATGGTAGAAAAGACAAAAAAATGGATAGTTAGTTTATCAACGCATGTCACATGTTATTGCGTATTTAGTTTTCACTACTGAGACCTTCATATCACCATAAATTTTACTATAGGACTCAAATTCATGTACTTTTGGTCTTGTTGGAAATCTACTAACATGGGATACACGTTAGACCATTCAAAATCAGATTTTGGTAGGATTTGGTAGGTGGAAAATAGGGAAACATCACTCAAATCATTAATGTAGACATCTAATCAACTCAACCACTAGATTTTCTTTAGATCTTGCCTCTTTCCTTCTTCCACAAGAAAAACAGACATGGGGAGGTGCATCTAACAGAGTTGTAGGTGGATTCACAGAATTCATTACTTGTTAGTTGTGGTTAGATTTAATATTCGAGTTTCCCTCTTCTTTCTCCTCCTCTTCTCTCCTTTTATAAATTGTAGAGCTCTTCTCATTGAAACGAATCCCTCTTTGTTGTAATGACACCATGCCAAAATGGTGGCTGACTTCCCATGAGTTTTAGACCTTGAACTTGGTCTCTGTAATGTATTCTCTCCTTCTTCCATGAATGTAGATGAATGTGTATCCTTCAATCAATATAATTAGGTTTTGTGGCATTTTTTTGCCCTTTTCTCATTTCTATTGTGTCTTGCCTCTCTGTTCGCATTTTTGGCATGTTGTGTGGTTTTCTTCCTTGCATTTTTCATTTTCATGTGTTGTCAATGCTTGGGAAAATGGGTCTATGTGGTTCTTGTCTGTGGTGTGCCTATCCGCCCTCTCATCCACATTTTCTCTCTTTCCTTCCCCTTATGGAGAGTGATCAACCCTCTTTCTGGTGCTATCACCACCCCTTTTAGCTTAGGATTTCCCTTATACATCTCCTTCTAACTTTGTTCCCTTGACATGATTAGTTTAGGATTTTCTTTCAGCATTAGGAGTAGTTGTAATATAAGTAGGTAGAGGAATTGGCCTTCTTGAAGGTGCTGTCATAAGCGCCACGAGGTCCCACAACTTGGAGACAGTCCCATGTTTCCTCAACACCCTTTTGATTCATCCCGATCTAGGATGGGTGCAAGTTTGAGCTCCAATAGTTACTTACCTTTTGGTGGATCAAAGTCAACCTAATGTCTATCTTCCTACAATAGAACAATGAGAATCATGTTCACCATAAATAATAAGGATTAAATGAGTAAGTAATAAAAAATTGAAATGAGATGACATAACATTTGTGAGGGGTGAAAGATACTACATATTGTGTGTATATGCCACTTGCAAGACAAATAAAGAGAGGCATGATATACAAATTAAAGTGTTAGTGGGAAACTTGAGATGGATTTTTAGAGGTTTCGGGTATCTTAGGGATGAAAAAGTAGTAAATCCATGAAAAAATAATACATACACACCACTATTTACAATAAATAGTAATTTTTCAAAATTTTACACTAAGAGAGTCACCTATATATTCAAAAAAAATCCAAATTTGGAAATCATTTTTTCGTTTAACTATAGAGATTTTCAAGCTCTAAGAGAATGGTGACTATTTTCTACTTGAATATAGGTTACAAAGAGGTGACTTGAGTATGATGACAAGAGCAAGGAAAATTTTAAGGATCCCTCGGAAAAAAAAAAACTTGTAGAAATCATGGTGAATGTCCTTATATCTAGTTTCATATTTGTGGCAAATGTAGTAATTTCACCCGTCGGTTTAGTGGCGAAAATAGTAAAATGTAACAAATAGTTCCGATCAAATGGAAAATCTAGTGTTATTTATTTAATTCATAAAAATAGCTCGCGAATGCACTGTTGAATTTTCTCTCTAATGAAAGTTATAAATTATATTTGTTTCACTGACACTCACTTGACATTCTAACACTAAGAAGACTAATGAACTTTTCCAAATATTGACAAGAAAACAGAGTAGTTTTAGTTTTTTTAAAATTGAGAATGCTTCTATTAATAATAAAATGTTACGACAGTCACAAAACTAAATAGTAACAATAAGAAAGGCCCCAACAAAGACCAAGCTATGAACAAAAATCAAAATACAAATAAATTAAGAACCAATGCATTTGATTAAGATCAATGGAACAATGTTCGAGAGTATTGTTTCGCATAAGATAGTAGACTTCAAGGCGA
Organism: Taxus wallichiana var. yunnanensis; assembly: GCA_018340775.1. Classification (NCBI taxonomy): domain Eukaryota; kingdom Viridiplantae; phylum Streptophyta; class Pinopsida; order Cupressales; family Taxaceae; genus Taxus; species Taxus wallichiana. The sequence continues at coordinate 1,009,030,367 of CM031242.1, forward strand.
TCATGTATCTTCACAAGTTATTGGATCTAATAAGGCTCTCACCCTTGAAACTTACACACACACACACATCAAAGTACAAAATAAAGGCATATAATTATACTACCTAAAATTACAATGTAGGACAAGTAGGAGGAAACAACAGTCTTGACATAAAAACTAATAAATCGACAAAATAGATATACGTTATATAGAAAATTATTATTGTACACAATTCCATATGGAAAGAGGACCTAAGATTGGTACAAACAGTAGTTTCTCCTTCCTCTCATGAAATTCCTTGTAATTTTCCATGGCCTAAAATACGTACAAAATTTGACTGATGCAAGAAGCATACATCCCCTTTCAATCAAACTCCTCCTAGATAAAGAAGTGCAAGTTAAAACATTTAGAATCTTAGCCTTCCCTTTGGGCATGACTAGCTAGTATTGCATAAATTTTCCACGAAATGGAAGGTTTGTCTTCCCCTTCCCTAAACAATTATGACTCGGAGTTCTTGCTTGAGCGCAATGTAATCCTCGGAAGTAAATTATCCTTCACTAAAAATATTTGAACAAGGAATTGATACATTTGAAAGACATGGGTAATACTAGCTAGCCTTGGTAAGAAAGCCAAAACATACTGCTTTGTCAATGCAGAAAAACAATCCTCCACTAACTCAATCAGATTAGGCAAGGTTAAGACATGATTGAAAAATTCTTGTTCAACATCGCCAGATAAAATATTTTGTGCAATAAACTCCTTGGAATGTCGACCATAGTGGGTAAATAGAAATAACAAATTTTAATGGGAAACTCTAAAGCTTAAGTAGCACAAGATGAGAAGAGAGAGAGAGAGAGCGATATATATATATATATATATATATATATATATATATATAATATATATATATATGTATAATTATGAAACTTGTGAATTATACCAGTTCTAACTTATCTTTATATAAAATTCACCATGACTAGAAGATCAAAACACTTGTTACTTATGTATTTAATTTAAATTTGTGTGACTGTGACAAAATAGAAAAGTGTATTTGAAGTTGGTCTTGCTTTTTGAGAAATAAATATTGTTATAATTAGAATTTAATGTGTGACACCACCTTCTATTTATTAACCCACTCATAAATCATAAATTATAATCACGATGATGATTTTAGATTAATATATTATATATGACTTGATTTCAAGCTACTGCCTACTAGTACTCATGGCTTTTACAACTGATGTAGATTTAATATGGTGCTTTTCCTTATTCTCAAAGTATTCCCATAGATATTTCTTGTCTTTTCATATCCAAGTCTCGTTAATTCATATGTTTCAATTACAATTTTGTCACATTATTCTGCATACATTATGATTTTTGGGACTAAAAATGTTGTAATAAAGTTATGGTTTTATGTATAAAGTTGTAGGCCATTGATTTGCCTAAAGTACTGACATTGCAAATTGCGAAGTAACTTGGAGCTTTCTTATTGGCTCACACTTCACAATAACTAATAGAACCCTCCAAACAAGTGAAATTGGAAAAATAGTATAAAAATGAAGATTTCTTATTGGTTTGCACTTCGGGGTGAATAATAGAAGTTATGTAGAGTTTGACACTATGTAATCTGTATGTATGTGGTGTTTTGTTATTGGTTCACACTTCATAGTGAAACATACATGACAGAAAGATCATTTAATATAAAATAATCCATAAGAACCATATATACATGAAGCCTTCTTACTGGATCACCTTTCACACTCTGATATGGTTCTTACAAAGAAAAACAACATGCGAAGCTATCAAATATCGCCACGTAGAATTAACTTGGACTAAGAGGTGAAAAGATAGAAAATATTGTGGAAATCAATGCAAAACATATAAATTATATAATGGCAGACTAAACTTCAATGTTGAACGTTATACCACCATTATACCATGAATTAGCAAGATTTACATTTTTTTAAAGGATTACATGCTCAAGCACTGGAATTTGATCTATAACCAAGCTTTTAAAGTCTAAATTCAAGTGATCACAAGGCAAAACAAAGTATTATTGTTTTATGATATTGAGAGATTTGCATGCCTATAGTTGTTCAAGTATTTTAAATTTTATATCAATGGAGGCTTACCTGCACACTTTCTACTTGGACCAGCTCTTTAGAGACACCATTTTTGACAAACAAGTCATCGACTTAGAGCATTATATAGCCTTAAAAATGAAGGTAGAAGGAGCTAGTTTGATAGACAACGATGATGTTGTAGAAGAGGATGAAACACATTGCATGGTTGATCTAGTTTCCATTAGATATATTCGGTTGCATATTTCAGCTGAAAAACTAGAGGTAATTCCTTGTATCAACTTGCTTTGGGGCATTTTCCATGAAAATGTAAGTTGTATAGAAGGAATTCTAAAATCCAAAAGAGGAAATGTAATTGTTAATATAACCAAGAAGAGGTTATTGCTTCTTACTATAGTCTCCTATATCTAATATTTAGTTCAATCAAGAAATAGTGAAACAATGGGGAAAGAGCAATAACCTTAAGATTGTGCTTTAAAATTGGGAAGAGGGCCCAAATAATTTCAATTCCAAAGTCGTAATATAATATGAAAGATGAATACAAGATCTTTGGATGTGGAGTGAGAGTGGGAATGGCCTTAATGAATAGATTACTTGGAGAACCAAATATTATGCATGTCAATCAGAGATGGGTACCCCTACTATCCATGATCATCAATGATGAAAACATACCTAATCTAGCTTGAGTTCTATATTTTAATCTCTCTACAATAATCTTAAGAGTTCCAGGGAGAATCAAGACAATTTATATATGATGTTTTACTTTCTTGATGTCATGTGTGCAGTCCAACAATTTTAGGGAGAGCCTAGTTGGTCACCACAAGACATACATTATTCCCCAGGGTATTTAACAATATTCACATGCATAAATTTACGAAAAAATGGAGGTGATCAGTAATAATTGCTACCTGCGATATTCAATACCATACATGAAACCCCTATGCCTAGGTTAAGCCAAAGAATCATCAATTCATTAAGAGAATGGGGAGATTTCAGGTGTTACCTAGACTATACAGTGATAAGAGTAGAGGGGATTATCACTATCCCATTTAGATTATACAAATATGTTTTAGAAAAATATTTGAGCAGGAGATTGTCTATCACTTTCTCTATGACATCGTTCATGTGGAAAAAAAGCAAAAGAAGAAAAATTCTACTTATCCTCCTCTACCTTTCTCAGTAGGTTTCAATGAGTCTTGACTAAATGGAAAAATTCCAAGAGAATAACAGCCCACATGACATCATTCCACTTAGACTATCATACTCTAAGGTCTTTTGACCCAACAGGAAGAGTGGGAAAATTTTACAAGCACACTCTGGCATGGTCACTTATGTCTACAAACATCAGCCCCAGAATAATGACCTGGTTTATAAGGATGAGGCCAACGATTAAGGTGTGGCCATTAATATGAGAAATTTCAAATTTACTTATGCACCTGTTGGGTAGCAAGCTAGAGTTGGTGGATTGGAAGTTAGGTTGGGAGAAGGAGTAGAACTACAAAGGAAGAAAATGAAGAATATACAGATGAAACAAGTACTGATTCAAGACAACTTCATAAGCTTCTTGTTTGTGTGCCTCCTCCACTAAAGGTAAAATTTGGTCCTTCTCATTCTACTCCTTTTCCAAGCATACAAATGATAATCTCTGCAAGGTCTATTGGGACAACCACAAGTCCACACATAATCCATAAGAAACTATTCATATTCTTAGTATTCCTCTGGTGAGTACTATTACAATTGTACCTCATATGTTTTTCCTTTTATTTCTACTTATTCATTTCCTAATTCTATAGGGATGGTTTCTTCTTCTTTTATTCCATCTTCCCTAGGACCTTTCACTAGTAGTATTCTCATTTATACTAGTTCTTCTTTGAAGATGAAGTAGGAGGAGATCATGGGATATTGGATCCTACTGGTTATCAAACTCATCCTTTCTCTTCCCCTATTTCTACTACTTATATTGTTTCTCTTTATCTTCTTGCTTCTATTTTGGCACAAGTTTCTATTCCCATGCCTTATTCTTCTTCACAAGTTTCTTCAATTGTTTCTTCTCCTATTTTTTTTATCACTAACGATTGTACCATTTTCTCCCCAAGTTGTTATAGTCACTTTTTCCTAGATTTTTGTATTTACTATAATAATATAAGAATCAATCAAGTGTAGCTCCTACAACCATTACTTCTACTTCTTTAACTTTGTATTCCTCTCCTCTTACTATTGTATCTTCTTAAGCTCTAACATCATCTGACACTCTTGTCAAAAGACCTTCTAAGGCTAAGTTGAAGGCACCAATGCAACCTTATCCTTCTTTCTTTGACCTTATTTTAATTTCTCCCCAATCTAGTTGGTCACTTCATCCACCTTTGATTCCTCCTATCACACCATATGTTTTCAGAAAAATTTCTTATCAGGCATGCATGTGCCACTCCTTCCAATTCCTATTTCATTCCCATTTCTTCTTTCTAGGATCCTATGGTCACTCAGAGTTTCATGAGCCATCTCTTGGCCCCTTTGGGACTGTTCAAGTTAAACCAAATTTTCCTTGGATACCACACACCTTACCATAAGTGGTAAGTCCTTCTTCTACCTTGCCTTCCATAATGAAAATTTCATCTACTACTCCAGAAGGAACATGGACTCCTCCTGTTGGGAAAAAAGCAATGGCTTCTGCAATGACATAACTTGAAGACCCAAAGGTGAAACTCAAGTATGATACTCCCACAATAACCCTTAAGAGGGTCACAAAGAGGAATTTTTCCTAAGGAGCTACTCCTATCTACATGGAAATAGAGGAGGACATTTTGAGGATTTCAAGAAAGCACACACTGGGAAGAAGTCATAGATGTAGACCCCCATTCAGTTATTCATGCCACTCAGTAGATGAAAATTGTTTTTTTAAGAGAATAAAGGATCAAATTGATGCTCTAAATTCTTAGAATCAATTCATTGTGCCAAAGAACACTTTTCCCAATGTGCAAATGTCTTGAGAACTTTGTATGAGCTATTAGTTTATGTACGAATTCATCAAGATGTAGCAGAGAAAGGGTTATATTAGGTACAAGGCTAACACAAAAATATGACCATGATAAATTCCATGATGGAAAAGCTACTAGTTGTCATAAACAGGGGTCTTTGTCTCAATGTATTACAAATGAAAAGCCAGGACTTGAATACATGAAATATTTGTATGGTTAACATTTTGAAAGAATTAGGTGATTGGATGGCCACAAGTGGAAGGATTTATGACAAAGTCAGGGTCATAGTAGAGAAGATATCTGAATTATTTTTTGAAGCTCATGTTACCTCTATGCATGACCACAAGGTAGGTTAATTCGAAGTCCTCTTTGAGAAAAATTGCAAGAATTCATTTCTACTCTAAGTGCTAGCTTTTCCTAGATAGATATGGCTTAGAAGACATCAGATATTATGGCATTGGTGACTTATACAAATGGAAAAGTGGATAAATCTTCACTTTTGAGTGAAAATGCTAAATCTATCTATAGTAGAGTTCTAGTACTCATACAAGAAGTGCCTAATCTAATGAGATCGCCTATTATGGACATGGGTTATATTGAGAATGAGTTCAAAGCATGTGTGACTAAATTTCAACGTAGTCAAATGCAGTCTACACAGGTAACTTCTAGTGGAACCTAAGTAGAGCTTGAAAAGGTATAAAGTAGAATTCCTATTATTAGGATTTAATATTATTACATCTGTAATCTTAAAAATAGTAAGTATCAACTTTCTTGCATGGAAGCTATAGTTTTTATCCTTTAATTATCCACTCACAAACATTTTGATTATTTGAGCTATTTTTAAGCCCCATGATGGTGGTAATTTTGTATAAGTATACCAGTGGTTTACCCTCTAAGGAGGAATATTTTTATTAAAAAATTGCTTGATAGTCCAAGGATTGTTTCGAGTGTTTTTCAATTTCTATATAGTGCTTTCTCAAATGTGTTGTAAGTTTCTTAGATATGTTTTGATTGATTAATAATTGTATAATTTTCTTTGTCATGAAATTTTTAGATGTGCATAAGCTATTTTTATAGTCATAAATTTGATTAGTTTTACTACTTATAGAGACCTACTATCACTATCAAGGTTCTAATGTGATCAAACTTGAATACTTAGCACTGTAATGACCAAAAAGTATACTTAGCACTATAAGACATTCTTAAGACTTAGTGATGCAAGATTATCTACACCATGTCAAAAAATCATTTGAAACATATTCAAAAATCTCCCAAGCATTCCATTGAGAATAACTATGTTTTTATCTACTTAAATTTCATTTTTTCCATTTGTCTTTTAATTTTATGTTCTTATGGTATGCCTTATAAAAATATAGTCTTGACCATATTAGTTATATAGTGTTGTCCTTTAGAAAGTTAGCAATCCCAATATTGGTAGTGGTACCAAATATTTGTAGTCTTTGATCTGTATGTTTATCTATGTTGCACATTTGGATCATTCCTTCTCATTCCTCTATAGTTATTTTTGTCTACGCTCATGTGTATTTTCAAGAAATTACTTTATCTTTATCAAATGTTACAAGTTTGAACATATAATTCTAATTATGAATGGTTAATTTGGAAGGTAATTGATCAGAAGTTAATATTTTTTCAAAGGAAACAATAATTTTTGCTTATGACAGTTTCATGGAGAACGTCATCAAAGTGTTAGCTAACTATTCAATGTTTACTCAATTATGAAACTATGTGGATCTTTTTGATTCATTCTCTATTCGCAAATTGATAGGTCAAATACTTCATGAATCTTAAAATTTTTGATTTCTCCAAAGAAAGGACACTACACGAAAGCTATTCATTTGTGTGTTATTACATCTTCAAAACACTTACTAAAAACATTATAAGGGTGGAGCTTTCTTATTAGTTTGTGCTTCAAGGTGACTAATAGAGGATATGTAGAGTCTAACACTATGAAATCCATACGTACGTGGTGTTTTGTTATTAGTTCACACTTTGTAGTGAAACATACATGATAGAAAGATCATTTAATAGAAAATGGTACGTAAGAACCGTACATACGTAGAGCCTTTTCTTGGATCACCTTTTGTAGTCGACATGGTTCTTACAAAGGAAAAAAACATGTGAAAGAACGTGGAGATGTATTATTGGTTCACTTCTGACTATTTCGAAAAAGTCTTAGTAGAGATTGGTTATGAAAAAATAAAAGTAGTGTGGAATATTATTATTGGTTAACAACCAACAAGGTTATCAAAGGACTGACATTGTGAATTGTGAAGTAACTTGGATATTTTCTATTGGCTCACACTTTGTAATGACTAACAAGACCTACCAAGATGGAAAGCAACTGAAGTCTAACATTGTGAAAACATTATAAGGGTGGATCTTTCTTATTGGTTTTGCTTGGGGTGACTAATAGAGGATTTGTAGAGTCTGACAATGTGAAATCCATATGTATGTAGTGTTTTGTTCTTGGTTCACAATTTGCAGTGAAACATACATGAAAAAAAGATCATTTAATATAAAATGGTTTGTAATAATCGTACATACATGGATCCTTCTTATTGGCTTACCTTTCAAACTCTGACATGGCTCTTACAAAGGAAAACACCATGCAAAAGAATGTGGGGATGTCTTATTGGTTCGCTTCTAACTATTTATGACAAAGTCTTAGCAGAGATTGGTTATGTAAAAATCAAAGTAGCGTGGAATATTCTTATTGGTTAACAACCAACAAGGTTATCAAAGGATTGACATTACATATTGTGAAGTAACTTGGAGATTTTATATTGGCTCGCACTTTGTAATGACCGAGGACTGTCAAGCTCAAGCAAGTAACTAAAGTCATACATTGTATAAAAATTATAAGGGTAGAGATTTATTATTGGTTTGTGCTTTGGGGTGACTAATAGAGGATATGTAGAGTCTGACACTTTGAAATTTGTACGTACGTGGTGTTTTTTATTGGTTCTCTCTTCGTAATGAAACAAACATGATAGAAAGATCATTTAATATAAAACTATCTGTAAGAACCATATATACATGGAGCCTTCTTATTGGCTCACCTTTCACACTCTAACATGGTTCTTACAAAGGAAAACAACATGTGAAAGAACGTCAATATGTCTTATTTGTTCACTTCTAACTATTTCTTAAAAATTCTTAGTAGATGTTATGCAAAAATCAAAGTAGCATGTAATATTCTAATTGGTTAACAACCGAAAAAGGTTATCAAAGGACTAAAACTACGAATTATGAAGTAACTTGGAGCTTTTCTATTGGCTCACACTTTAAAATGACTAACAGAACCTACCAAGCTGAAAAGCAACTGAAATTTGACATTGTGAAAACATTATCGGTGGAGCTTTCTTATTGGTTTGTGCTTTAAGATGAATAATAAAGGATATATAGAGTCTAACACTAAAAAATTCATACATACGTGGTATTTTTTTATTGATTTTCACTTCACAATGAAATATACATGACAAAAAGATCATTTTGTTAGGTTGTGGAGCTGAATTGCTTCACAGATAGCCTGTTTTACACCTTGTTGGTTTACACAGTAACCATCACCGATCAGGTAACCGTTCTTGGCCGAAACCATCACGGTCGGGGTAACCATCGCTGGTCAAGAAAAAACGCCGCAAGTCGGGGTAATCGTCACTGGTTACCTGTGCATGAAATTTTATATTTAAATCATAGGAATTTAATCTAGATTTTGTTTTAAAGCTGATTTAAAGGATGTAATTGCATGGCTATTGTGCCCTAAGTTTGTATATGCCTATATAAGCATGAAAGCTAGGGTTAGAAAGTGAATTAAGAGAAGGATTGAATTAGATCCTTGATTATCCTAGATTGAGAGGATGAAGAAGAAGAGAAAGAAAGAACATGTTACATGAAGATAGAGCTTCCATGGAGAGGAGCTGGATAGAAGGAAATAACAGGTACATCTCAATGATGAGAAGAGGGTAACATATTCTATGGTATCTCCTTTGTATAGTTATGGTCTCATTGTAATGGCTTGCTTAGTATGCAAAGGACATAGAGTTTCTTCTTGTAGATCCACATGTTGCTGAGATATTGTATTATAGATACATGAGATCATATTGTATTTTTGATCCATGTAGATCTAGATATTGTAGAGGAGGTTGTCTTCATGTTTGCACAGGTTATGCATTGATGGAGAGACAAAATTACTTCTTGGTGCACAATTATAGTGGCACATATGGTAGACCGATGCAAGAGGTCTTGTTTGCAGATCCACAAAGAACTTGGTAGAGATTCGGAGATGCAATAGTTCCTGGTTATGTGAGATATGTTGGTGGTATTTGGAGGCATAATCAAGAGTGCACTTATGTAGATCCTTTTAGATATTTGGAGGAGAGGAGATACTCTTGGAGAGATGCATTGTAATCTTGTATTGGTTTGTACTCTTGTTATATTATATATATGAGATCTCTATCGTTGGTGGACGTAGCCCACATTGGGTGAACCACAGTACATGTTGTGTTATGTGTGTGTACTTTGTCTTGATTTGGATTATTCTAGTTTATACTTCCACCGCTGTAGATTTCAGAGGGAATTGTTTAGATATTACATGTATGATTGAGTTGTTATTAAATCATAGCACTATTCCGTAGTCCCGAATTCCCAACACATTTAATAGGAAATGATCCGTAAGAACTATACATATGTGGATCCTTCTTAAAGGCTTGACTTTCGACTTTGACATGATTCTTACAAAGGAAAACAACATGTGAAGCTATCAAATCTCACCATGTGGAATTAGAGGGACTTAATTTTAAAGGTGAAAAGACTAGAAAAATCTATGGGAATATAGGATTCAAATAAGATGAAAATTTTTCATACTCAAGCACCTGATATTTGAGCTATTACAAAGATTTTGGATTCCAAATTCAAGCAATTATGAAGCAAAACAGAGTATTTCTATTTTCATAGATTAAAAACTTTACATATCTACAATTGCTCAAGTGTTTTGAAGTTTATCATCAAGTATAATAAGGAAAATGATATTGTCATACCAATGTACTGATTATTTGAATATATTATATGAACATCTGTATCACCTAGCTACGGATAGAAGATTCTAATGTATTGATGGTGGATCATCTCTATCATTTTATTGACCAATTTCTCGACTTGGATGACGCTTAAATGGTGTAATAGATCCATCCCCGTCACCAATAGGGTCATTTATCATATTTGTGGCATTTTTATCATCCCCTCTCCTTTCATTAATCGACTTCCATATTGCCAAATCCTTGTCATGGGAAAGTTATTCACTTTGTACTGATCATGTGCAAATTCTCAAATAGCTTTCCAAATTTTTTTAAGTTTGCTTCGTAATTTTCACTTTATAAAGGTCAAAGAACTGAAAATTTTTATCATCTTCAATTGAACCCAAAATCATTGTTTCAAATAGCTTAGCCAATGAGAAAAGCTCGAGACATGGTTTCCTGTAAAATAGTACTTAATCTATTTTTTTCCATAGTTGAGTTATTGCTCCACACTCTAAGGGATTATCCAAACATTTGAATTGCTCAATCATTTTAGAGGAGAATTCATGGGATTGATCAATCAAACTATCATTTCTTAAAATACGGAATATTCCTTCCATTGATATTAATAGGCTTACAAAAATGTTGAATCAATGTAGTTAATCTCTTGTGGTAGTTTTCCTACAAAAAATCTTTCATTTGAACACTATTCCAATAGGTGGGATTTACTAAAGCCGTTGATTCAAGTAAAACATCCATGCAAAAATCTTCCCTTATTTATTCTAGTAGGGAAACTATAATTTCTCTTAACCTTACCATTGTTGATGATACAATGTTATCAAAGAGTGTCCCTGTGACATTTACCTTCTCAACCTTACTGCTACTATTTGAAATAGGTGCATTAGTATCTCATATCCACATACAAGAAGCACATACTTCTCCAAACAAGTTGAACCTCGAAAGCTACTTGGATTTCCAATCTTTATCAAATTATTCCAACCATCAAACTTTGAACCCGAAAAATCAGTCTCATTGATAAACAAATATTCTATTACTCAGACAAACACATTTCCTCAAACTAGAAAAATCAGCAATATATATAGTTCTTTCTTGGTATTTTTAATTAAATGATGCATTTCATCTAACATGTGAAGGAGACCACACAACATCATAAATGTCTCTAAATCAGTCAAATGATGTATCAAATCCATCGAGCCTTGTCCACTTCCATACGATTCTGCCACATTACTCCCAATAAGGATTGATACTCATCATACACCCTACAAACTAGTTGATACAATGAGATCCACCTAGTGTCGACATATTTTAATAGTTTATGCCCACTTGTCAGTCATTTTGCAAAGATTTGGAATTCCATGAATCTTTTAGGACTACGACATAAATAAGCATGCACCTCTCGAACAAGTTCTTCAAATTTTTCTACAAGTTTAAATTTGTTGACTATTTTATATGCTAGATTCATTCTATGATCCATACAATGAATGGAAATCATATACATGCAATGAGATGTTTGGATTCTTACACATAGACCATTACAATGACCTTGCATTACATATGCCCCATCTTCCCCAACACATTCCAACTTTGTTGCAATTATAGAATCATTCATGCCATTGATATCCTTCAAACTTCTTATCACCAATTCACAAAGGTTTTCAACATTGGAGTTCTCTCTCATCTTGTGAATAACAAGTAAGTGAGGTTATCTCACATGATTCTCAATAATATAAACATGCATACAAACCCAAGCAATATTATCTACTATTGTAACCTCATCAATAGACAAAGACACATATCATGTAGACTTAAGTTTCTCTTTCAAGTCTTCTTTCTCAACCATAACTATGCATTTTTCCCAATCCCAACCACTAATTTTAGACCAGTGAGAATGAGAAAATTGTGATACACGAAGAAAATCCATCTAATTATTTTATTAAGGAAATTTTTTTATAGGATGACCTCTTTTTAGAATGTGAAAAACAGTAGCTAGCTGAACTTTTTTACCTAAAAAAATTGAATGACCTTGTTAAATTGAGATGTAATTATCCCTCCATTCTCTGTAACTATTCTTTTAGTTATCTTGTGATCCTCAAATTATTTTTCATACCTAATATGTAAACAATCATCTACAATTTTCCATTTGGAAACATTCTTCACAACTCCATCTACAGTTTTCTTTTCATATATCTTTCATACATGTTTCTCAATAGTATCCAATTTAAGTTGCATTGTCTTGTCCCTACCTAATTTCTAGCTACAGATTGTACATTTGCATTCTTTGGGAGGTTCAACTTTATTTTCATTTTCAATAGGTTCAATAAATGGAAACTTAGAAACCCACTCTAACCTAAAACTCCTTCCCAAGTCCCATTTTCTTACCTTTCTCTTTCTTCCAGAAATAGGTGTCCCCTGAGTATTTTTCATGGTGAAATTTAAATTTTGTTGATTGTTAGAAGTTTCACCTCCAACATTCAATTGGGCGGTGATGATGTCCTAACACTAGAGTGGAAATGTAAATCATCCAGTGATGTAGTTTCAACTTCATTCAATGGGATGTCTTCAAGGGGAGGCATTTCATTGTCGTTGTCATTGACAACATCAATCATCAAATCATCAATGAAATCATTCTGAGTTTCATTTCAAATGCAATCATTATCCCTTGATTGTGTTGGTCCTACTAGAGAAGGATGGGATTCCTTATATGGTTTCTCAAAATAAGATGTGATTTTTCATATGCCTGTATTTAGGAGGGGTTACAATTACTTTTTTGCTTCGACGTTCCTTTTTAGTTGCCATTTTCCTAAATCCTATAAGGAAATTTTTTGAGTTGGTCAGGATGGGATGAAAATCGACTAAGACATTGTAGTGTCACGTGACATGGAAAAAAATGACACTCGCGATACCGTAAAATCAAAAAATGACATAAATAACTTACAACAACATATAAAACACTGCAACATGATAGAAAACATGTTTTAAATAGACTTACATGCACTAAGTGCTTCTAGGATGTAAACTGCAACGCAGTAGCCGAAAAGACCTTGATTTATTTGAATTTTGTAAGCAAATTACAATATGCCGATTCGTTGAATCCTTTTATGCTACGTCGCAAATTGGCAAATCAGAAAAGATAAAAAAACCTTTGAACTTTGCTTAGTGAATCTACAATCTAGATCTATGTACATTGTATGCATATATGCATGTATGTATGTACGTACGTACATACGTACGTAGGTATGTATGTATGTATGTATGTATGTATGTATGTATATGGTGAATTTAATCAAATTTCTAAAAAAATCCCAAACATGTTGATGAATGAGACCAAAGGACCAAAAAGGTTCCATAGATTTCTTGGTGATCTAAGAATGTTTTGAAATCTGGCCTGTCGATCACGCAACGATTAATTAAAAATTATACATTGGGATTAGAGATCTATTGGCTATTCAATTGGGACAAATTTGTGCTTGTGGAATTTTTGGGTGAAACGTGGGCATTTCCATTGTCGAAAAATAACCAAATCCATATTCCATAATTCCCACTATTCGCCAAATTACGAATATTCACCGCTAAAATTTTCCTTGATCTTCATAATGGAGGCGGGTTTGAACTAATAAGATCAAAATCTTGTTTGAGCTTAGACCATGAAGTCTAGTCCCTAGATGAAACAAGGTCATGGATAGTAATAATTCCTTCCAAAAGCGACTAATGAGATTTTAATCTATATTTTTCTGCAAGAGGGACACAATTCCCTATTATAATAGGTGGTGACAACCAAGTGTTATGAGTGACGAAATAAAATCCCTATTAAAAGCCAACCTTGACCCATCTCAAATAAATTTTTAAAAATCAAGTAATGTAGAATGACATGGGGAAATAAATTGGCTTATTTAGAAATCAGAACTAATCATCAAGAGTCACTAATGGGTCTCTCATAGTTGTGCATATTTATTCAAATCAACAAAGTGTATCAATCCTCTTCATGTCAACCCTAATTGGGCATTCACATCTAAAACGATAAGGAAAATCGTGTGTTTAGGGATCTACACTACCCCAAAGAATAAATGAGCTATCTCAACATTTGTTAGACCCCTCAATATTGTACAATATCAAAAATAACATACTAATAATTGTAATAAGTCTTCAACTAGGCAAACAGTGTAATGTAAGACATTTGATTTGTAAATTTTGTGCTTCAATGAACACTTAATCTATTTAAATGCTTAATAATTTCCTTCTCTAACTTTTGATTTTAAAACTTTTTGAATACATTAATAATAGATGTTTTGATAAATAAATAGTCGTAGATGTCTAAGCTGAATTAGGATGCTTATGTATTTATCTAATAGACAACTAAAATTCAAATTAGGATCATATTTACATGTACACTAACATCTAACAATCGAAAAAGTGAAAAAGATTGGATAAGGGTCACATAAGCACATAGAGAGAAGGGCTAGTAACAATTTGTTGGGAACACAAAGTCCACATTCTCGCGCAAAAGGAATCATAATCAAGAAAACATAAATAGATGGATCAAGGGTGAGGTGACAACGAAATGCACAAAAAGATAATCATGAAACATTAAAAGTGCAAAAATGAACCATTATAACCATAATTTAAATTAATAATTGAAAAACACACAAATATTTTAAAACCATATATTTATAATTAATATATACATTTGAACTATTTTCAAAGACTTATGGCAAGAAAGTTGTCTAACTTAATGATAAAAGTTATATTTTCTTTCCCGTCACACTTGGGGTCAAATCCATGTGATGAGGATTAAAAGGACAACTTCCATGCGCTATGTAAATAATACATAATAGATATTTATTTAAGCAAAACAAACAAACAAACAAAACTTGAACCGGTCAATGGATGTTAACTTAATATTTCATTTCGTTTAAATATGGCTTTCCATGTTCTCTTTCGAAATTAATTTACATTTTGACTAGATTTTGATCAAAGATTTAATTAGAAGAATATTTATTAGGATAATAATCTAACTTATTGGTTGTTAGTTATTTTGATATTATTTAAATATGTAATAATTGAATTATTTAATATAAATATATTGATTTTAATTAAATTAATTTAGAAATAATAAAAAAATACATGTTATAAATTTTGTTTATGAAAAAATAAAAATCTAAATCTAAAATAATAAATCGTTTATTTCATCTCTTTTTAATATAATGAAGTTTCAATAAATTTAATAATTTAATTAAAATAATCTTTCACATCTTCAATTATTATATATTTTAAATTATATTTTATAAAATATTTAATTTATTGTTTTTTTCAATTCAAAGATGTTTTTGAGATATCTTATTATATTGATTTTTTATTTTGAAAATTTTATATCAAAATTATATTTCACTTAATTGAATAGTCTTTCTTCATAAGAAGGTCAAAATTTAATTTTTAATAAATTGAAATTTTATATAATTAAACATTAAAAAAACTTACGCGATTAAAGTGTCCCAATTAAAAATGAAATTAGTATTAGAGAATGATTTTTAAGCGTATTTGGGAAGATTTTAATATTATTTTTATTTGTGTGATTTATGTCGTTTAATATGGATTTATTGTATTGTTTCCTTTTACTATTGGAATTGCCCTTATATTAATAAATAAAAGAGAGTTACATTAGTAGGGGTGACTGGAGAACTCACGGTCCCACAAAATGCCATGGAGGGCATGTAAAACGCCTAAAGGGAAACATAAAGCACAAGAACTACAAAAAACCAGAGAGCACTAGGCACATACCACCGGGTCAGGAGGAGGAGGACCATCCGTTGGAGGAATGAACACTCCACTTGATGGTTCGGCCGAAGGAGGATCCACCTACCAACCATCGACCGAAGGATGATTGTGTCCTTAACTGGTTTTGTCAATGGAAATATTTTTTCTATTATGAAGTATGAATTTAATGAAGGTTAAAGGAGAGCTTTTAACTACATCGTTATATGTATATGTGTGTGTGTGTGTGTAACATATACATACGCGCGCACGCATGCACACACACACACACACACACACACACACACACACACACACACACACACACACACACACACACACACACACACACACACACACACACACACACATACATACATACATTTGTGTGTGTGTATTTGATTGAAAAGTGCACTTATATATTAATAACAAGGATGTACAATGCTAATCATACAAAAATGGGTGGAAAAAGTCACACCCCAAATTGCCAAAAGTCTCATCATATCGAGCCAAAAAGGCCTCAAGAGAGGCCAAATCACCTCAAAGTGTTAGCATTAAAAACCACATAGTGCAAACTTCAATAAAAAAGGAGGCGAAAAATCAAGCAAAGAGCAATGAACATGGCGGTAGGTGACAAAGGAGGAGGAAGACTATCAAGCGTGTAACACCAACCCGAACTATAGGGGTGAGGCTCTTCGGAGATAGGATCCCATCCATCTTAACAGAATCGTTCTTATGCTCGTCAGTACCATCATCAAGCTTGTTAGGAGAAATGGTTAGATCCAGTTGAGGGAATTTCCCTTGAGACACACCGATCCAACCATAACCATCAAGAGGAGCATGCAAAGGTGAAGGCGGCCTCAACTAAGGGGGATTTCCGCCTCGGTGGAGGTGTAGGGCTCCATCGACGGTGAGGAAATCCCCAACCATGAGTAGGAAGAGGAAACAGTGGTGCGAGTGGCGTGACGAAGACGCATTTGAGGGCACCCAACCGACATCATAGGGCACCGAACTCCAATGGTCAAGGAGGCACTAGAGATGCGCCACCTCCAAACGCACTTTTCACTTGATTTTGAATTTGAAGCATAGTAGTAGAAATCACAACCACCTTATTAGTAACAGATAAATCATAATCCAAATGAACATTATTAAAAATAGCATTGTTTTTGTCTTTCCATAAATGGAACAAAATTTCAGTTCTGAAGATGTGCCAATTTTTTTGTAAATTGCAAGTAACATGGTCGAATCCCCAAGAGAACCACTTTCCAAGTGAAGAAATTGGGAGAAAAGGGTTGAAAAAGGGTGTGAATCCATCTCCAAGTCATTTGAGCAAGGGGAAAAACCCAACAAAATGTGTTTGATAGAATTTGGTGGTTGCATAACACAAAGCAGACAGGGTCAAGCCCGAATTGTTTGAGATGGGAACCAATGGGGAGACCTTGGTGAAGAAGGAACCAAAGGAAATGAGATTTCTTAGGCTCAACAATGGCTGACCAAACCCTCTGGAAGTGACAGGACCACACCGAGGCCAAGGAGGAAAGAGACCAAAGCCTATTGAGCATGTCAGTGTCAACTGATCTAGGAGCCAAAATAGAATAACCAAGGGAAGGTTTATATGTACAAAAGGAGTAGCAATAGGAAAATTCCAGTCACACCACCAAGGAACTCCATTTGTAAGCCTTATCTTGTGCAAATAATATTCAAGAATGCATGTAATTACTATCCGGATAGGATCAACATCCGTAGGAAGAAGGTGGAATTTTAAAGCCAAAGTATCCCAAGAAAGCTAAGAAGGATATTTCTTGCAGAACAAATCCTCTAAAAAATTAATTCCCTTTTTAAATAAACGGAAGGCTTTAGCCCAAGGAGCCAAAGCCAGAGGTGAATCATGGTAAGAAAAGAGAGACGACCACCAAAGAGAACAATAATTGATGGAAATGTCATATATAAAACCATTTCCAACCCAAATAAGGTGTGGTCTGAGAGATTCTCATGCCTTCCAAATACTATGCAAAATAAAAGTGCCCTTAATCTTAATTGAAACTGGACAGAGAAGGAGAGATTGAAAGTTAAGACCCTTCCAAGCCTGTCTACCCAGAGGAACACCCTGACAAATACCATGCCGAAGGATAATTTTCCAAGCTTCATTCCCTTCAGACTACGCAAGATCCATTTAGCACAAAGATCCCGCCCCTAGTGTTTAACATCAATTAAGCCCATACCACTAGCTTCCTTAGGCATAGAAAATTTTTCCTAAGAAACCCTATGGAACCCCTTGTGCCCTTCAGTGTTAGCCCAAAGGAAATCATAAAGAAGCTTCTCAAGTTTGGCATAAGCAGCATTGGATGGAGCCCAACATGAGGAGTAATACACATGTGTGATTGCCAAAACCTTAGAGAAAATATGAAATTTCCTGCAAGAGAAAGAGGTTTGGTGATCCAATAAGAGATCTTGCATTCAACCCGTTGGACCACATAAGACCAAAGTTGAGCTGAAGTATCCTGAAAAGTGAAAGGGATCCCAAGAAATTTGAACTACACCCCAAGCTAAATCCAACTCCATTGCATATCAACCAACCAAGTGGGAATGTGATTATGATTGTCGATAACATTGAGTTTTCTCCCATTAAATAGCAAAGCCCGAAGCCGACAAAAATTGTCAATAAAATCCATAACATGATGAACATATTGCTCCTCCTCCAAAAGTGTGAGAAAAGAATCATCAACAAAATGACCATTAATAATCTGTTGAGTAGTAGAAGGCAAAGAAATACCTTTTACTAGTCCTTGAGAAGCATTGTGAGCTAGAAGATAGCTAAATCCTTCAGCAACCAACACATAAAGGGAAGGGGATAGGGGAAACCTTGCCTAATAGATATGAACAAACCAAATCTAGAAGACTAGGCACCTTTTATTTTAATACGACTCTAACATTTTAAAAGAGCATTTCAGACAGTCGAACGAAGCAATAACCAACCATAAGGCTTGGAGCATAGCTAAGATGAAATACCATTCAATTCTGTCATAAGCTTTAGCAAAATCAATCTTGATAAACATATCCTATTAAGAGGAGAGATGAGCCCATTCCATACCTTCCCAGATAGCTATAATGTTATCAAGAATATACTTGTTTTTAATAAAGCCAGTTTTCTCACTGCAATAATTAAGGGTAGAAGATTAGAAATCATGTTAGCTAAAGCTTTAACAATAATATTGTATGACATGTTAAGCAAAGTAATGGGGTGCAATTGGAAATTTGTTTAGGATCACCTAATTTGGGAATGAATTTGATATTTCCTTGATTGATCAGGTCACCCAAAGAGTTAGTTTCCAAAGCTTCCAAGTAGACATTCTAAAGATTAGAACCAATAGTGTTCAATAAAGATTGATAAAATTCAGTTGGGAAACCATCAAATATGGGAGATTTTTCTAAAGCCATTTGAAAGGAAGCCTCTTTAATATCAAAAGAGATAAAGGCATATCCCATGCCACTCGTTGGATTTTAGAAACTTTGCAAGGCACCACCTGAAGACATTTTAAAAGTGTCGCTTCCTGAGATGGAGTGGTAGGCTGAGCAAAAAATACCCCATGATAATGATGAACAAAATCTTTGAGAATATCAAGTAAGGTGGTAAGCCTAGTATTGCCATAAGAAATTTTCTTGATCTTGTCAAAATATCTGCTTCTGTTTGGAATGCAACATGGAAAATAATTCCTTGGAATCTTGGTCCCCAATTCTAAGCCAATGAAAGTGAGATCAAAGCTGATCTACTCCCACCCGGTAGAATTCATGGAATTTAGTAGTATGCCTCTAATAGGCATTCTAGAATTGCAAGGAACGATTGAAAGGCGAGGCATTGAGCTCTTGTGAGATTTTGGAGAAATCACGATATGAGGCTTCATGTGCATGTTGCCTAAAAATGGAAGCTTGCTTCCCATATATGTGAAGGAAGGTGGTGGTGCGTTTGATGACATCATTCCACCAAGTGATCTAGCTAGACCCATTAGAAGGTCGATCAAATAGATTCCATACTCGTTGTATGTGTGACATAGTCTGAGCATGCTTAAGGTGAGCAGTGTTAAGGTAAAATTGAGAATTAACATGACGCCTTTTTGTAAGAACAGACCACGTAATGTTGAAGAAAATGGGGGAATGTTTATAAAGCAAAGTGGTGTCAGCGACAATAACAAGACAACCTGAGAATAGGGAAAGGTAAAAACATCCTCACCGGTCATGAGGGATCATTCTAGTCGCTGAATAACTCAATCTTGCCCTTCTCAAAAATTAGACCAAGTGAACCAGCGAAGGAGATTTATGACGAAATGGAAGATGGGGTTAATAATTCCAAGCTTTTTCCGAAATAAAACCAAGCCTCTCGATCTCACATATACCAACGTATAAGAAGATGCCCTTTTTACTATCAAATTAATGAAAATAAATGTGAGAAATAGAGGTCCTATTGCTAACACTTTGATTTAGGTGTCTCAAAATGTTATCAACACACTAGATTAAGAAAAGTATTGAAGTAAAAACTAATCTAGCATTAGGAAAGGTATGGTTTATGGTTGGGAAAGGTCATTGAGGTGTTAGGAAAGGTCTAGGTGAAGTTTGGTTATGTTTTGGGTTGTTTGGTGAAAGTTATAAGCTCATTGTTCTAGGAAAAATTACTAGTCATAGAGACCGGTATCGGTTAGGAAACCGATGTCAAGTATTGGAAAATGACCAATGATGGTTGGGTGACTAGTGTGTTAGTAGGGGAAATATGGTCAAAATATTAAAAATAGGTGTTTTGGATCTCTCTTGTGGTTGCACAGAGAGTTGAGGGGGTTTGGGAAGGATGGTATGATTTATACGAAGACTCAACAAGGGTGATAGAGGCACTAGGATGGGAAAAATGGTTTAGGTTGGTAGAATAGATGGTAGATGGGTGAAGGGTGATATTTGGGATAGAGGAGAGTCGGATAATAGAAATGAATAAAAGACTTAAGATAAAAAACTAGAACTAACAAATAAGAGTGAGTTACTTATCTGAGAACTATGTAGATCTAAAGGTGGTGGTGGTTGATGATGAGCATTTGGAGATGAAACAGGGTTGTGTCTAGTGCCATGACAACAAAGCTGTGTGTGCTCTGTTGTGGGTGATCAAGGTTGTGGAGGAAGAGATTGGTTGTTGGTGAAGACTTGATGTGCTCTGGTTTGTTTTTGGTAGCTTGAATGCTCGAGAGTTAGAATGCCAAAGCTTGAGTGAATGAATGAATTGAAGAACCGTGTAAAGAGTTAGAAACTCTTATTTAAGGTAACCAAAATAGTTAGGGAACCGACCGACCGAGGGATAATCAATGTCGGTTAGGAGAAATGGTCAATTTTGCTAAAATTAGCCTGATTTCTCCCAAATTTGGTGTGATTGAAGTTTTAGGTCTAGGGTCAGAAGTGGGAGATAACACTAAATGTAGTGAGAGAGTGGTTAGAGAGATAATAGGTCATAATGATTAGGGTTAGAAAAGTCCTAGTTGGTTAGGATAAGTGGGGACTTGGTCTAAGTTCATTAATAGGCTAGGAATAGGTCTAGGATGAGGTGGAAAGGTGAGGTGGCTTAGTGAGATGGATATTAACTTAATTAAGGTGATTAAATTAATTGTGAGGTGAGGTGGGGATTAATTTAATTATGGGTAATTAAATTAATTAAAATGTGTGCAAATGGGCATGGTGATGGGATAATATTGAATTAATTAATCGAAGGGGATTAAAAGGATTGACCCAATTTTGGTGTCTACATTTTCCCCTTTTTTGTGTAGCTTGTATTGATAAGTGATGATGAAAAAAATAGGAGGTGGTTGCCCCAAGTATGGGTAGAGATGAGGTTGTCCCAAGTATGGGTGGAGGTGATCCCCCTCAAACTAGAACTGATGAAGTAAGAGAAGTTGAATTGGTGATGGGTTTGATAAAGTGGTAGGTGAGGTGAAACTAAACTAGGTAAGGTGTGGGCATAGGAAAATAATATATGGGTGTAGGTAATAGGTGGGGAATCAAAAACACATGCACATGTATAAAATGTGATAAGGCACTAGGTTGAAGAGCTCACAAACTCTACATCATCAAAGGTTGATAGTTTATCCAAACAAGGTTGATGTGGTAGGTATCCAAGGTATAGGATATGGTCTTAAAACACAACGAGGCTAGGTGCAAGAATGGGCATTAGGTGGGTTCCAAAGCACCAAAAGGTTTGGTCTAGTCAAGATAAACATCATGACATTAGGCAAGGCAAGGTGGTAGGCTAAACAACACAAGTAGTGTCATCACAAGGTATAATGAGTAGGAGAATTTGAGTGTCAAAATAGAAGGTTTGGGGATTGAGGTGTATAGGTGAGGCCGTGGGTAAGGCCGAGGTATAGGAAAAAACATGCCCCAAATGATAGTGAGGTTGGGTGTGAGGTAATAAGGCAATTAGGTGGGGTTATAGGGTTGGGGTAAGGTTGTGGCAAGAAAATGGGCATTATGGAATCAAAATTTTGGGTAAATTAGGTATAATTAGGTTGGCAAGGTGACTGATACTAGTTAAGGGGAACCGATGCATGAAAGAGATAACCGATAAATGATTTCCGTCCATTAGGGCATGAGACGATGTGTCATGTTGATTTGGGGATAAAAAGTAAAAAACCACGTTGAAAAGGTTTCATTTGTGCTTTTCTATATTTGGAAAAAAAATGAGAGAGAGAGAGAGATTTGGGATGTTGACTTGGGAGAAAAGGACAGAGGTACTATCTAGGTTGAGTTGGAGAGAGTTGAGTGGACCCATGAGATATTTTGGAGTGATGAGATTGGTTGATAGCTGAGGAGGGTGAGTGAGCCATGAAAGAGGCAGGAGAGGGTGTTGGAGGTCCTCCAGTGTAGAGACCAGACATCCCCCATGAGGAGATGATGTCGAGTAGAGGTAGGAGTCAATCCCCATTTGTGTTTTTGATTAAAACTAAAGTGGAAAATTGAAAAATGTGGATTTTGAATTTGATTTTGAATTTGGGTAGAAAATGGCTAAATCGGGTATGGGGGGGGAATGTTAGTTAAATAGGTGGTAAAAGGAATGAAGGTGTAATTTAGGGGGTTTTTGGGTAGGTTTTAGGTTTTTTGTTAATTTTTTAAAGAATGGGGATGTGGGGTTTGGCCCTAGGGTTGAACCCAGTGACCGGTCGACATTGGTTGGTGTCGAGGCTTGGGATGCATCGATGGGGCTAAAAAATGGGGGGGATGGGGGTAAATGGGGACATGTGGAATGGTCATGTGACCAATGACTAAAATCTAAGTCATATCACTAGTTAAAAGTGGCTAAGGCCTAAAAATGGGGGTTGGGAAGGAAAAAGGTAAGGGTAAGGTGGGTAAATGTGTAGTGAAATAGGTGTGGATAGGTTAGGAGTCTGGGAGAAATAGATTTAGGTGAGATTTAGGGTTGGATTATATGTATGAATGGGTGATTTTAGGTGAAATTTGGGTAAATCAGTGAAGGAGTGAAAAAAGTGAATCAAAATAATTGTAAATGTCTAGGAAAGGTAGAATATATAGGTAAGTGAAGTGAATGGGATAAAAGGTAGCTAGGTTAGGAAAATATAGGTGGGGTGTAATTAGGTAGGATAGAATAAAATGATCGAAAGGGCTAATTGGTTGACAAGTTGAAATGGGAATGATGTAGTGCATCAACAACTGACTATGTGGAGACATGGTGCCACCTCTTTTGGTGTAGATGTGGCCTAGTGTTATAGATGAGGAGTGGAGGCATATGCAGGATGTTGGGCTTGGTGCTATGAGGTGATATCGGCGCATCATATGAGATCATATTTTGATGGTCACTCTCATTGATAGATGGGATTCAATGACCAACACCTTTCATTTACCTACCTACCATGAGATGAGATGATATCATGCATTTAGAGGATGTCTATAGGATTTTTTGGTTATCGATTGTTGGGAGCCATTATATCATATTTTTTCAGAGGCATCAGTTGAGATGATAGTGATAGTATTTGGTGAGGTGATGGGTGACTTGAGATATCACAGTGCTAGTATCAATTATGGGGATATGTACGCTGCACATCCTCAGGAGACGAGATTGGAGTTATGATGATGGTAACTATTTGGATGTTATGCTCTCCCAATTAGAGGGGAGATATCCATGAGAATTGATGGGGTATTAGAGGACATGATTGAGGAGGAGTGAGTGTTTTTTTCATGGGACCTAAATTATCTAGTACATATTGTATAGAGAGTTATGGGCATATCGGAGGATTCGGTGGTTTGGTATTTGTTGCACTTATCTACTATTGCATTATTGGGCATATGAGCACATCATGTGTCTACATCCCATGGGCCTTCCATGATAGGATTGACATAGAGTGTATATAGAGATGGATACAAGAGATGGGTGTTAGTAGGGGCACATCCATGAGTGGAGGAGGTGTCACGAGATGTGACATACTATCGGTGAACACTAGAGGGGTTATATGCTTTGGATATTGTATGATGGCCATATGTTGATTTTCCATCCTATGGGGGCATGGAGAGAGTTGAGGAAGGATTATAAATGGTTAGGTGGATATAAGGATGGAGGGATGGGGAGCATGAGATGATTCCAATGGACTAGGTTAGATGATAGTTTGGGCTTTAGATAGGATGTGCCTCCACCATTTCCATAGTATCGTAGGATGATGTGGAGAGACCATTTATCTCCACCACATCAACATCCACGATAGAGGGAAGAGGACAAGGTTGGTAGATAGGTGGATTGATGATGTTGGTATTACTCGATGGATATAAGCATGGTGGTGGATAGCCCAACTACTGAAAGCACCACTGAGGCCAAGATAACCTGATCTAGCCATAGTTATAGTCATAGTATAGAGGGATGGGATTAGGGGTAGGTAGTGATTACATTTAGTTACAACTAGCATTACTGGAGGCACAGCAGTGAAAGTGACCACTTTTCAGGGACAAGTTACTAGATTATAGGGGTAGTTGGCACAGGTGTAGGATCAGATTCAAGTTCAAGCTCTGTACATAAACCCAGTAGGGGATGGGGGGGTAGGTAGCCACATTACATGCTTAGATGCTGACTCTATGGGGGCATTTGTTTAGTATAGCCAGTAGCAGCAGGCACATGTAGGGGAGGAGAGGTGGGGGACATGTTGCATGGGCTAGAGCACATTTGGCACATTGTATAGGTTCCCACTTTAGAGGGCTAGTTGGAATAGGTGCAAGCACATGCACATGTACCGACAATAGGATAGGTCATACATTATAGGTCCCACATGCTTAATAGACCGAGGATAGGAAACAGGTACATGTTATAGATAGAGATAGAGAGGACCATATTTGGTCATACACATAGGTCTAGGTTATATGGTTTAGTAGGTTCGAGCTATGGACCACCTTAGGTGATTTCTATGGTTATTATAAATATGTCATGTTAGAGGTTTGGTATTATTAGGACCGATTGATGGAGGCTAGTATATAGTATATTATCTATGGAGAGTATAGAGCACAACATAGGCAAGAAGTTCAGGACTAGCTCAGACAGACTCACTCAAGTTCAGCATTTCTAGAGAGCTCGAGCCATCCTCAGCCTCACATACACAGGGAGAGGGAGAGGTGATGAGTAGGGACAGAGGTAGGGGAGGGGATGAGATGAGGGTACTGGAGAGAGAGAAAGAGAGGTGTCACCCCTTTTATATGATGATATATGGAGAGATATAGACATATTTTATTTTGATTTTTGATATATATACTAGCATGCATTAAAGAAGACGTGAGATGTATATGAGAGTTTTGAGATACTTGTATTTATATATATATATTCAGTGTATTGATATACAATTTTTTTGATGTATGATAGATGATGATGATGATATTTATTTTTGTTATGATACTATTTTGTTTTATTTCCATTGTATTGTTATCATGGAGAGTAGATGTAGGCATGGTATGGTTTAATGTTCAAGTTAATTATATGATGTATGGAAACTGTGATTAGGCATGGTTGAGTCAATGTTGTGAATGATTGGTTGAATTTCCATTGTATTGATGTCATGGAAAGTAGATGTAGGCATTATTTTGGTATGGTTGAAATGGTTTAATTTCCATTTTTTTATTTTTAGGGAAACTATGATGAGTAGGCATGGTTTGGTTTAATTTCCAAGTTAATGATTTTATGGAAACTAGATGATTAGGCATGGTTGAGTCAATTTTGTGTTTGTGAATGATTAATTTTCAATTTTATGGATGTTAGGGAAATTAGATGTAGGCATGGTTTGGTGTTGATTATTTTGATTTAATTTCCAAGTTTATTGGTATTATGGAAAATAAAATGATGATGTATGATAGATGATGTATGGTTTAGTTTTGAGTTAACTTCCACATTATTATTTTTATGGAAACTAACTAACTAGTGTTTGTTTGATGGGGAAATGATGATGGAAAAAAATGAGTGGAAAATGAGGAAAGGAAAAGAGTGGTTGAGCTAACCTCCAAGGGCCCCATGCCCTAAGAGTGTTACCTACATAGCCCTTGTGAAAGGGGCCTTAGGATGATGTAGTTCTCCCATAAACTAGGGAAGAATGAGATTGGTTAGGTAAGAAAGGTAGGTGAATAGGTAGGGTTGGATTGGTAGGTTGGTTGGGTAAGAATGAAAAAAAATAGGTAAAGGTTGAATGTTGAATAGGTAATAGGGAAAGGTTAAATTAGGTGTAGGTATAGATGAAAGTGTCATGGTGAGACAAAAGAGAAGTTTCAATGATTTGATGATCTTTGTCTTTGAAAAAAAAAACAAGTAAGTAAAGAGGTGAAATGAAAAAAGAAGTGAAATGCCCCAAGTTGGAAAAGACCATAAATGTTCATACCCTTAGACTTATTTGAACATAAGTCCCTAGATACATTGCATGATGTGATAGGTCTATAGGTGAAAGAAGTTGCGCATGATCACTATGTGTAAAGTACACATCATCCCTTGAATAGGTAGAAGAGAATAAAAAGAAGGTAAGGTGGAGGATTGTGTTTAGCGTAACCTTATTGTGGGACAACATGCCCCTTCTACAAGATACCCAAAACTAGAATAGGCAAGTCCATGACCAAAAAGTTTTTTTTTTTTTTTTTTGATGATTTTTTTTTTCTTTTTGCTTTATATAGACTGATCGATGTGGGAAGTCTATAATGGGATAAAAGAATATCTCCTTGAGGTCTTTGTGAAGTTGATCGATGCGGGAAGCTCTAGAATTATTTTATTTTTGAGAGATAAAATAGTCTTCTTTTTGGATAGACTTTGTACAATAAGTGGCTAGGCTTTTTATAGTTTCCTTCGAGGGAGTAGTCTATTTATAACAAAACAAGAGAGAGAGGTAGATGTCCTTTTGAGGGAATTCATCTATTTACAAGAATTTTGACTCAAGGAGTTGAGTTTTTGGTTATCCCATGTATATATTTTTTGTTTTTTTTTTTTGAACTTTAGGTCATGGACAAGACTATAAAGGAGTATAAGCCTCTTGTATGAAGGAAAAACCATAACAAAAAGGTTAGCTATGAAAGAGGGTTTCAAGTGATGAATGACCATGGGATTCCATCCTAAAAAGGATGAAAAGTATCCATGAGAATCATGCCATGAGTAGAGCCATGATACTCATATTGAAGATAAGGTTGAATGGTGATGGATAATCACACAATTTGTTTGAGTCATTGGTCCTTGAAATAGGTAGATGGAAAGGAGAGGTTCACTCAAGGGATGAGCATGTAAGTGACATAAAGTGATGTAGTACTTTATTCAACAATAGAATGGTCAAAGATGCAAGGCATTAAGGGGCTCAGTTTGGGTTTACCTTCAAGAGAAGATAAATGATAAGCACTTGATCCATAGGTATGGGTGACAATGTAGGGTCCAAGCCAATTAGGAGAAAACTTTCCTCATTTACTTTTCTCAGCTTTAGTTACATGTTGATTTTATTTTAGGACAAGATCACGACCTTGAAAGTTCATTCATGAACATGTTTTTCATAGGCACGTTTGATACATTTTTGGTAGATTTGAAGGTGGTCGAGAGAGC
Organism: Taxus wallichiana var. yunnanensis; assembly: GCA_018340775.1. Classification (NCBI taxonomy): domain Eukaryota; kingdom Viridiplantae; phylum Streptophyta; class Pinopsida; order Cupressales; family Taxaceae; genus Taxus; species Taxus wallichiana. The sequence goes on from CM031242.1 coordinate 1,009,058,277, forward strand.
ATTTAAATGATGTTCATCTAATAACTCAAGTTGTGCCAAATGGTCTTGGTGAAATTCATCATCATTGAGCATATCTTTAAGTGAGATATACAAAGAGATGGAATTTGGATTTGAGAGGTAGGACAACCTCTATACTATAGACCAAAGAGAAAGGTGTGGTGGTGGTTGAGGTGTGAATGCTAGTGTGATAAGCCCATAAGGTGAAAGGAATGTGTGTATGCCAATCCTTACAGTATATCATCAAAAATTTCATGAGAATTTTGTTGAGGGTTTTTTTAGTTGATTTGGCTTGACCATTTGTTTGAGGATAATATGGTGAAGAGAAACTGAGTTGAATACCAAAGTTATCACAAAGTTTTGTAGGGTCTTGTTTTTGAATTGTTTACCATTTTCAGTGATGAGGTGATGAGGAACACCAAAAATGAAAAATGATGTGATGGTTAATGAATTCACATATTTTCTCATCTTTTGTAGAAATGAGAGGGATGACTTCCACCCATTTAGTGTAATATTAGTTTGTGATGATCCATTGATGACGTTGAGAAGAATGAGGGTTAATCTCTCTGATGAGATCCAAACCCCATTGAGAGAAAGGCCAAAAGTCTCTAGTGACTTGTAAGGTGTGACTTGGGGTGTGGTGAAGGTTAGATGTGTTGTTGACACTTCACACAACATTTTGACATAGTCACAACAATCTTGGTTAAGGGTTGGCTAGTAATAGTTGAGGTGAAGAATACATTTGGCAACAAGTGTGACCACTAAAATGTCCACCACAAATCCCATCATGGATTTCTTTAATGGTGTATGAAATTTCAGAACTAGTGAGGCACCATAAGAGGATACCGTCAAAGCCACATTTGTAGAGAAGACCCCCATGATGACATAATGAGAGACCTTTTGGAGGAAGGCTTCTTACCATTGTGAGTGAGATCTGGAGGTAGAATTGAAATTGGGAAAAGGTAATCAAAAACTACTTATACCAAATGTCACGTGGGTCGGTTTCAATTCTTCCCAAAAATTTATGTCATGGATGAGATAAGAAGGTGACTACAATCATTGTATTGTGAAAATATTTTAGAGTTTGAAGGTGAGGTAGGTATTTGTGAGGTGAGGCAAGCCATGGTATCCAAATTTTTTTAGTGGATCATGGAATAGTTTGAATGTCATAATTATCAAAGGTAGTCAAAAGCATGTCGATGTGATGCTTATACTTTTGAATTATTTTGTTATGAAACTAGTATAAACCATTGACTTGGTTGATGACTAGTTGAGAATCACCAAAGATATTAATGGTCTTAACATCTAGGGAAATGGAAGTTTGGAGACCTAACATGAGTGCTTCATATTCAGCCACGTTATTGGTACAATCAAAGTCAAGTTTGAAAGATAAAGGCATAGGCTCACCATCAAGAGGAATGAGGATAACCCCTGCACCACCCCCATGTTGACATTTAGAACCATCAAAGAATAGGGTCATCGATAAATGGTGTCATCAAGGAGAGAGTGTAGTAATGGATTCATTAGGAAAATCAAGTTAGAAGATTGATTTTAGAAAGAGGTGTCTGCAAGATGATCTGCAATGGTTTGTCCTTTAACAAAATTTTGATGGATGAATTTGAGATCTAGGTCTAAGGAGCATGAGCCAACGTGTGACACATTGGTGTTGGTAAGGTTTAGCATACATGTAATGCAAGGGTCAGTGTTGGTGATGATGAAGGTTTTGTGGTTGAGTAGGTAGTGGAAGTTTAGTGGCAAAAAGACTAGGGCTAAGAAAAAAATTTTTTCAAGCATGTGGTATATCTAGTCTCATAGTCTAAAAGAGTATGACTTATATAATAAACCACTTTCTCCCTATGTTTCTCATCATGATGAGTGAGCATGCACCCAAGGAATGATCAATGGCAAAAATATAGAGGTAAAAGGGTTTGTCATCCTTTGGTGGGATAGAGCATAGGTGGTTGAAGAAGGTATTCCTTTAACACTTCAAAATATTTGTGGCACTCATCATCCAATTGAAGGAAACATCCTTTTTAAGAAGATGATGAAAAGGGTGACATCGGTCAGAAAGTTTGGGAAATAAAGTGTCGAATAGATTTACAACTTTCCTTGCAAACTATGAAGTTGTCGAAGGTTAGTAGGTGGAGGCATCTCAAGAATAGCCTTGATTTTAGCAGGATCAAATTTGATACCCATGTAAAGAGATGATGAAACCAAGGAGTTTTCTAGAGAGAATGAAAAAGACACATTTCTTTGGTTAAAGGAAAACACAATATTTGATGAGATGATCAAAGATGATTTTGAGAACTGGGAGGTGTTTGACATGACTTTAGACTTGGTGAGAAGGTCATTGACATAATCTTCAATATGTATATGCATGATGTCATGGAAGATATAGGTCATAACACGTTGATATGTGGCACCAACATTTTTAGGCCAAAAATGCATACGATAATAAAAAGGTCCCCAAGGGGTGATGAAGGTGGTTTTGTGTTGATCTTTAGGAGTGAGTAATATTTGATTATAACCCAAAAAACCCGTCCATGAGTGATAACATCTCATGGCCGGCTGTAAGATCAACAAGTTGGTCGATACTAGGAAAAGGAAAAGTCATCCTTAGGGAAAGTGAGGTTAAGGTCATGGAAATCCATGCAAATGTGAGAGTCCCCCTATCACTTTGGTGATAGGAATGATGTTAGAAATCCATTGGGATAGTCAATAGGTAGAATAAAAAAAAAAAAAAAAGGTTGGAGTTCTTCTTTCACAAGAAGGGAAATGTGGGGATGCATTTTTCGTAGCTTTTATTTCACAGGTTTAGCATCAAGAATAGTTATGATATTGTGGACCATGATATTAGGGTCAATACGGGCATATCGGCGTAAGACCAAGAAAAATCATTGTTATGATCTCGAAAGGAAAGAGGTGAAGGCTTCTTGTTTAGTGGAATCTAAAGATTGACCTATCTTTAGAATTTGAGGGTCATCCTGAGTGTGAATGTTGATCTCTATGGTCGATTCATTCAACATGGTTTGTGTCTCAGAAGGTAAGGTAATGATTGGTGAATGTAAGAATCTTCCACACCTAGATAGGTGAGAATAGAATCATCATCTTGACATTGAAAATTTATAGAAGGTGTGTCATCATCGATCATGTCAGGATATAGGAAGGGAAGGGAAGAAGGAGCCTCACCATTGTGTTGATAGGTCAGAGGTCCCAAGGAAATGGTGTTCATGAAATTTTTTTTTAGGAGGGATGGATTTTAGATCCATGGACTCCATGGGGGAAGGTGGTGTAGTAGGTGAGTGAGGTGGGGAAGGTGTATCTTCCTCTATGAGGTTGATATGGGATTTCTTAGAAGAAGGTTCCTTAGAAAATCCAAGACCATTATGGTCTTTGTGTTTTGAGTGGTGCAAGGTATGACTGTGTGTGATGACCTATTTCATAAAGACCAAAGCCAAATCCTTTCAAGCACATCGATGAAGAAAAGTGTGGTGAAAAGTGGTGATTGGTAAGATATTGGAAATCAGATGAGAATGGATGGGTTTGAGTGGGTGGTTCTGGAGTATGAAGAAGCATCAAGTCCCCCATACGTCAAGTTGGTGTGAAGGTGGGGTGAGACCATATGGAAAGACCTCACCTACATGATGGTTGTAATGTGGGTGTTGATGGAGGCTTCCATACTCTTGAGGAGTAAGAAAGGTGTTGATGTTGTAGAGGTGATACTCCCTAAGGTAAGGCATTGAAAAACACCTACCAAGGATCAAAAGTTGGTATTTGGTTAGTGGGAATGGAAGAATCACTAGAATCCTGAGAAGGAAGCATCAGGTGTTTGTGAAGTAGATGGGTTGGTTGATGGGCCAAGCTATGGAAGTATGAAGAAGTTATGAAAGAAGTGGGAATAGAGGAGTTGGTTGTGGAAGATGTAGTGAAGATAGAAGTGGTGGATGAGGTAGTGGTGAAGAAGAAGTGGTAGTGGTGGTAGATGGGATAATGGAAGAAGAAGTAGTAGTGGTGGTAGATGCCTTAACTGGTATAAGGACATCATTAGGTTGATAGAGCATATTACAAGTTTTGAATGGTGAAGGATCTTTTCTAGAATGGTGTAGTTGTGCCCTTCATGTTCAAATTTTAAACAACGGTGTAAGGTTGAAGGTACACAACCCATGCATGAATCTAGGGTTGGCCAAGTAGCATGTTGTATTGGAATTCCCCCTCTAGGACATAGAATAATTTAAGAATGGTATGGGGGCCCATGTGAATGTGGAGGATGATGGTGTTGAGGGTGGAAGTCATGGCATCATTAAATGAATGCAACATAACTGGGTTATTATGCATGTAATTGGAAGGGATGCACATTTTTTTATACACATGGGAAGAAATGATGTTGATACTAGCACCTCCATCAATCATAACACATCAAATGTGTGTGTTATCAATGTAGGAATGGAAATGAATAGGGTGGGGTAGGATCATCTGATTGGAGAGGGAAATCTCTTCATTAGAGAAACTAAACAAAGACTTGATGAAAGGTAATGAGGAGGAGAAGAAGATGGAGGTGGAGTAGTGAGGGAAGCCACATGATGTGGGGTAATGATGGCAACAATGGGTGTGGGGTCATTAGGTGGAACCTCAATAGATTGTAGGACCTCGATGAGGGCTGATGATGAGACTTAGAGGTTTGGATGAGGTCATACAAAGACATTTTGAGGGGGATTGGTGAAGTTGTTTGATCATGGTATGATGTGTGACTCTCATCAGAAATGGGATATGCCGGCCCATGGATGGTTACCTTGGGTACAGGTGTAGATGGAATGTTGGGTAAAGGTGTAGTGGATGGGTTTCTTGTCTTCTCTTTTCCTTTTCTTTTATGTGCTCTAGTGGAAACTCAAACCATATTGATTTGAGGAAAAGAGGGAGATGTGTCATGAAAGGTATAATGATAGGAGGGACAAAAACCTAGTGTGGGATAAGAGCCTTGTGAAATGAGTATGTGCATTGGAATTTTGAGAGGGGTTGGGCTAGCTCCCTAATCTGGACCATATTGATCTCAAAGGTTGGAGGAGGAAAAGAGGGTTGTGGAGGTGGAGTGAAGGCCATGAATAGATATGGGGTGAGGCTGTGTGGTGACGAAGTGAAGGTGGAATGGGATCTTCATCCAAAAGGTCATCTTCGTCAAAGAGCTCTTCAGAGAACACAGTTGAAGAAGAATATTTTTAAGGGCCTTACAATTTTCAACATCATGCCCTGACACATGATGATAGGCACAAATATTGGTATCGTCAAACCCTTTTGGTTTAGGTTTGAGTGGGTTGTAAGGCCTGAGAGGTGGAAATGTAATGGTGGAAGTTTCTAACAACCGAGTGAGGATGTTAGCATAAGACCCTACCAAGGGATCACAATGAGAAGTGAGAGTAGGTTTGGATGGAGGTTTGGGTGACTTTTGTGGAAGAGGTGTTCTTTGGAGGTGGAGTTGGTTTGGATGGAGGTGTGGGTGGATTTTTTTGTGGAAGAGGCGTTATTGGAGGTGGAGTTGGAGGTTGAGTAGGTTTAACTACCTTTTTGGTAGGTAGTGTGGTTTTGGGCTTGGGTTGCACCTTCTTGGGTAAAGGTGTTGGGGTAGTGTGTGAAGTAGAAGGGAATGTAGAAGATGGAAGTGGATGGGTCAACCAAGGTGAGAGTGGAGGTGTGGTGAAGATAGTAGTAGGAGGAAATATAAAAGTGTAGGTTGAAGGGAAGGTAAAGGCATGGGTAGTGGAGTAGGCATAGGTAATGTAGAAGGCTTGGGTGGAATGGGAGGTTGTGATAAGGATGTAGGTTGCTTTGTTTTAGTTTTACCTTGGGTAGGAGGTTTCTTGACCAAGGTTGATGGATGGGGCCTAAGATGGATGGAAGTGGTGAAGGTGAAAGAGGAGGAGTGGGAGAAACTGGGGTATGAGGCCTAAGAGGTTGGGTCTTCCTCTTAGGTGGGGGATAGGCCTAGTGATAGTTTGGGAAGAGGTGGCTAAATTGATCTTCATGGGAGGATGGACTAGACTCGGTGTGGCACAACCCCAATGTAGTGATAGGTTTGGGCGTAGGTGAAGGTATGGGTAGGTAGAGGTTTGGGTGCAGGTGGTTGTTGGGGTAATGGTAAAGGTTTGGGTGTAGGTGAGGATGATGTAGAAGAGGCTACTATAACCAGCTCAGGTGTGATGGATTTAGTTGTCTTGAACACTTTAGGATAAATCATTGAAGTGTCTGTGGACAACATTTGCATTTGAGTCGATATGGGAAGTCGAAGGCATCCCCAAAGCATGGAGTAGTTGACATACTCCAAGTAATCGACCAAATGGGAGAATGGCGTAGAAGTGGAGGGGGATGATGATGATTTGGTAGTAATCCCTGTAAATAAATTTGACATCTGTGAGATAGGAAATGGTTGGCTTCAGACTCTTTGTGGGTAGAAGAGATGATAGCAAATTGATAGGGTCTTTAAAAGCCATTGGGGAGTTGTCGCCAATAGGAAGAGATGCTAAAAGTGGATCCTCTATGGGCAGAGAGGAGGGGAAAGGTGGATGGTGTAGACTCTTTGATTGGTGAAGAAAAGGGTAAGTTGGGATCCTCCATGGGTAGAAGAGTGAGTAATGTGGGTTTCTTGATAGGTAGAGAGACGAGTGGGGTAGATGCCTCCATAGATGAAGGGATAGATGAAGTGGGTTGCTCGGTAGATGAAATGGTAGATAAGGTTGACTCCTCCATGGGTAGAGGAGAGGATGAGGTGGACTCCTCTATGGGTGGAAGAACTCACACAAGGATTTCCTCAACTGATGGGATGGGAGGAAATTGAGTAGAAGGGGCTGGTATGGTATCAAAATGGCATGAACCTCTCGAATGTTGGTATCATTGGTTGAGGTTTTTTGGCTTGGTTGGATGATGGAGTGTGATTTGGAAACAAATTCTTAAAGATGTGGAGGTTTTGGTTAGTCGGTGCATTGGGGTTATCAAGACAAGATCTCATTATCCAACATCTCTTGGATGATATTTTTAAACATTTTACAATTACCATCACTATGACCTCGACACGACATGGTGATAGTTAGTAATCATTCTCCTTGTACCATGCAGGCACATAGGAGGGAAGGGTCAAAACCAGTATGTGGTTTGATGGGTGGAAGAGTTATGGCTCTGCATTTAGAATATTTTCCAAAACCGAGGAGTAAGGTTCTCTATGGGAGTATATCATCATTGTTCATGCTTGTATTGAAAATTTCTGAACAGAGAAAGAGTGGAAGGTGGTTTTGGTTGGTTGGATGGATGAGATGGACCAGCTTTTAGGACCACCGCATTGGTGGATCCTTTGGGTTTTGAATGATTGGTTTGTGGTTTGGAAGAAGAAGAAGAGTCATTTGATTTGAATGGAGCACTCTTGTTGTGTAATTGTAATTTCTTTTCTCTTCGATAACATGAAATTTCTAACTTTTGAGCCATGGTGAATGCCTCATCAAACATTTAGAATGTTTGGACTTGAAGAGTTGGAGAGATGTCCTAGCACAAGCCCTAGTGAACAACTCTATCAGCTCGGTTTGTGGAAGTTGAAAGGTGAGCTGATTGGTAAGGCTTGCCAATGTGTGAAAAAATATGTGATAGATTCATCTTTGTATTGGCGCATCGAATAAAAATCAGTCATGGTGACCTTCTTAGTGATGTTGATGGAGAAATGATTGAGAAAGGCTAGGCTAATTGATTGAATGAAAAGATAGAGTGCCTAGGTAAAGCACTATACCAGTCTAAGGTAGGTCCTATCAAGGACATTGGGAAATTTCTTAAAGAAGCAAGGCATCATCATGGGAAATCAAGATAACATATGTGTTTAAAAGATCACAAATGTTGTTGTGGATCCTCCTTGCTATTAAATCGGTTAAACTTTGGCATCTCCCAATGTGGGGGATAAGAATGAATGGGTATGGATGGATGAATAGGCTCATTACAAATTTCATCATAAGTTAAAGCATGCATGAGAGCGAAAACAAATGCTTCTAGGGTTTGCATCTTATCCATCATCATCTTGATCAAATCATGGTTGGATTAGATTGAGGAGCACCTCCTGTGGTATAAGGAGGTGGATACGATGAATAGGATGTAGAAGGTACATCTAGTATATGGAGGTGCCAAGTAAGAAAACTGAGAAGGGGGGATATAAGTAGTGGTAGATGATGATGGCATATACCTAAATGGGAAGTGTAGGTGATGGGTGGTGGTTGAGATAAGGTATAGGTGGGAGGGACTTGTGTAGAGACCCTCGTAGTGATAGGTGGTAGAGTAGTAGGTATAGACATGACCAAACTCTAAAAAGGGGTGATGTAACTGGAGGTTGTGAGGTAATAATGACTGATGATGTGGGAATCCCTACACTAAGAGTCATAGATGATGATGGTGAGGTGGATTGAAGGTGTGATAGATGTTGTAGGTGTGAACATATATCGAAGATGTAGGGGTGATCTGAGAGAAATGAAGGTGGTAAGGTGGAAGCAAGTAACACTACACTAGTGGTGGCCGATATGGAAGTGGGGGCAAGAGGGAGGAATGGAGACAAGCATCCCGTATATAAGGTTTTTCTGATGAGTCATGGTGGAGGAATGAGAAAGATAATACTGCAAGGTTGTGGGATTGTGATCAAGGATTTTTGTGAACTCCTGTCACCTACAGATATAGTGATAGAAGAAGTGGGGTCCATGGGTGAAGAAATAGAAGGTGGTGAAGGACTAGGAGGTAGTGGTTGATGGCTAGTGTGAAAGACTAGGGTGTTGACTTGTCATGAGTCAAAACCATGTGAATAGTGGTAGGACAGGTGGTATGAGCTCTATAGATGGTGCAGAAACACAAGAAAAGAAGATAGAAGAAATATGGAAAATGAAAATTGGTTGTTTTTTGAGAAAAATCAAAACAAAGAACAATCGGTAGGGTAAAACGATAGGATGGGGTAACCGACCGATGTCGGTCATTGACGATGTTGGTTATTGAGAATAAATGATAGATTTAGAAATATGGAGATGAAGAGTGTAAATCGGATGAACTTGAACTCTGTTGATGGTAACAAAGACTTAGAAATGTGTAAAATGACATAAACAGGTCACAAAAATGAATGGATATGAATTGAATACTATTTTGGAAAAATAACCAAAAATAGAGGAACCGATGTTAGTTAGTCAACCGATGCCGATATGAGGAGGTAATCGATGTCAGTCTCTGGACCGATGTTGGTTACTTATGAAATCTGAGAAGATGATGAAAATTTGAATTTTAAAGTGATTAAGTCCAAATAAAACACCAACCCAAAACTGAGTATGACAATGATGAGTCCTAACACACCCAAAATGAATCAAATACACCAGTTATGATGGTGGGGCATGAAGGAAAATAAAAATAAGAAGAAAAATGACCTCACTCCTCAAAACACAATTTAACAATCAAAATCTAACAAAACATGTCAATCCTATGCTTCATATTTTAATGTTATGTGGCTTATGCCATTTAAAACTGACTATGAATAGAGTAGAGTTTTTGGTCAACGAGGGTGCCCTATAAGTAATCTATCTATGGTTGGTATCAGGTGTGTTTTGGTTAAAGTGTCCCCAATATATACTTCACATATACGTGAGGTCAACTTGATATGATGACTGGCCAGAACACCAATTGGATCCACCATCAATCAGGTTATTAACCTTTGGTGGAAACTACTAGGAAGGAAGATGTTTAAGAAATGAGTAAATTGTTAAAGTGATTTGGATAGGGGTGTGTGTGCACAAAGTGTGAACTATGCTTAATTCCCACCAATCATCAATTGGTCATGACCTCCAATATATAGATTGCAAATAAATTTAGGTGATCTAATGCAACAATCACAAAGATGAAATGCATAGATTTTTAAAACCCAAATTGACAATGAAATTGATGTAGCAAATGGGGAATAGGAAAAGAGAATGCTCTTTCACTAAAATGTAGGTGCAAAAGAAAGGAAGAAGAATTATTTTTAAACACCAAATGACGAATTTCCTTTAGACAAATAGAAGAAGAGAAGATTTACTAGAGAGAAATTTAATGTGAACTTTTCAGAAAAGAAAGAAACACACAAATATTCCACCAGATATCCAGCAGGGGCACTCCACTTATCCATGTGGAAAAGCTAGCCATTTCTCACTAGAGAAAAACTTTGTCTGAGAAGGGAAAAGGGAGTGATAATGGAGGTAGGAAAAACTAATGTTGTAGGTAGAATATCAGATGCCCACACACATCAATTAGAAACTTCATTTACATGCATTTATAATCAGAAGAAAAAAAAATCCGCATGGGAGAAGCTACAAGACCAAATGAAACTCATTGGTCACAAAGTACCAATTAATTCCTCAATCAAAGAGGCAAAAATTCCTTCTTTTCTTATTGAAGCTTGAGCGAGTTTGTACATAGCTTGAGAATGGAAGAAATTCGAGGAAGAAGAGAAAATAGAAGAAGAATGGCATTTTCTGTCTTTTCTAGGTACAAAGCACTCTGGTTTTTTCAAAAATCAATCGCCCCTTTGGAATGATGTCGAGAAGCCATTATATTCTTTGCAAGAAACCATTACAACTTCACAAATCCTCAACACCTTTTTGAATTCCTTTGTTGTGAAGAAAACACTCATGGCGGGTTAAAACCAAATCTTGTAAAGTAACTGTTACATTCGATTTGCCAGTTTAAATATAGACCGTTAGATTTGCTCCTCTAACTTTGAAATCGGGCCATCCACATGGCAGGAAGGGATTGGAGCGGTTACTGGGGAAGCCCTTTGCATTTTGTGATTTTTTAGAGATTTGGCAATTTGGAACAAATTGGCCCACACCCCCACTTTGACTTTTCAACTTAGACACATGGCTGCTTCTAATTGGAAATGGGGTCGTGCCCCTTTTCTCAACATTTTAACCTTTTTGGGAAAAAGGCTCAAAACCTCAATTTCCTCTGCCGGCCCGCTCTCCCACTTTGACTTTTCAATGGCGGGATTCACCTTTGCTTTTTCCTTACAGGCTTCAACTTTGACTTTTTCCTTTATAGCCTGATCGGGGCTGCGGATCATTTTTTAACTTTTCACCTTTTTTACAAAAAGGCTCAAAAACACAAATTCCTTCACCAGCCCACTCTTCCACTTTGAATTTTCAAATTAGACACGTGGCTGCTTCTGATTGGAAATGGGGTCACACCCCTTTTCTCAACATTTTAACCTTTTTGGGAAAAAGGATCAAAGCGTCGATTTCCTCCACCCGATGACTCTCTTTATTTGAATTTTCAATGCCTTCGACCACTTGGTAATCTGGTGTTGATTTGGTAATTGACCTTTTCTGCCCTATCATGGAGTTATGCCATTGCGACACATGGAGCTGTCTGCTGAGCCTTCCATACTTAGCTGATTTTACCTTTATTTTGTACCTGGGACATGTGGAGTCATCCGCTTAATTGAAGACTATCCCTTGGAATTTTCCCCTGGAGTTATGTCGTTGCGACATGTGGAGCCATCTGTTGAGGTTAGACTTTTCAACGACGATTTAGCTTTTCGGGTCCGTGGGGAAAATTTACCATTTTTGCTAAAAGCAACCAAAAGTTTTAAGTTCACCAAAAATCATGTTCATCCCCTTCCAATAGGATCTAACCACGTACTTGCATTCATTGGGGCCAAAATTTGACAGGAAAAAGACACCCATCATCCCGACTGTAGGAAAAATACAGAGAGGAAGAGAACTTTTCCATTTTGAGTCCAATTTTCGAGATTCCTTCACGAACCAGAGGCATGGAGGAAAAATAATGATTTGGTGACCGGGCCATAAAACAAGTGAACAATTTAGATCGAAAATGGAGGTTGCAAAGAGGATATTACATGCATAGACCTGGAAATGGAGAATTTCTCAAAATGAGAAAAACAGAGGTTTAAACAGCTCTAGAGCATGACTTCTGCTAATTTCTTGAATATCTAATTTGGCTTAAACACCAACGAAGGGCATGAGCTCAAAAAAATTGAATTTGGCTATGAAAACATAGAGTATTTTTGGAAGACAACAACTAGCTCTAGCTTGGGGACATGGCGTGAACTGGGCATTGCTAGGGCACGATGTGAGGATCCAAAATCTCAAGTTTCAAAACATATTACGTTGACCAGTGCCTTATCCATTGGGCCTTGCAGAGTCATGTAAAATTCTAAGAAAGAATGGAAGGAGAAGGAAACACACAAGCCAAACCACACACAACCAAAACCAAACAAAACTAAAACCAAAACCATGTAACAGAAAATGGAAAAATGCACCTACACAAATCACCTATGGTACAGGGTGGGGGACAACCTGCTTTCACTGATGATATAGTTTCAAGTATTTCCCACTTCGAGGTAATTCCAATGGCATTCCATCCAAGTAAGAGAGGATAAAAACATTCTCACCACAAGCTCCATGAATTTGGAATGGGCCCAGCCATAATGAATCAAAATTTCCATGGCTCCCCTTTGAATCTCTTCTCTTGTCCCACAACAGGACCAAATCTCCAACTTTGAAGTTCCTTGCTTTGGTCTTCTTGTCAAAAAATTTCTTCACTTTTAATTGATGTTCTTTAATTTTATCCACCACTTGGCATCTGCTTTCCTCCAGCTTCTCCAGGAAGAGGATCCTCTTGTCAATGGAATCTTTGTGCGACCATCTTATATTTCTTGTAGCAACTTGAGAGAGTGGCATCTCAATTGTGAGAGGATTTTCTGCCTCAATTCCATGAAACATTTGGAAAGGTGACATACCTATTGCCTTCTTATGAGTGATCCCATCAGCCCACAATGCATCATACTGACTTCTTATGTCAATTCCTTTGATTCTCATCTACCAGCTTGCGAACAATGGTCACAATGTTCTTGTTGCTTGACTCAACTTTACCATTTCCCTGTGGGTAGTAGTCAGAAGAGTGAGATAAGGAGATTCAAAAATCATAACAAAAATCTGTGAGCTCCTTTGAAGAGAAATAGGCGGTATTGTCAACAACAATATTCTTTGGTACTCAAAAACGGACAATGATATTCTCCTTTATGAAGTTGCAGACTGTTTTAGAGTTGGCTTGGTTGGTTGGAATGGATTCCACCCATTTAGTGAAGTAATCGATTCTGATGAGTACATAAGTATTCCCTGCACTAGAATTATGATTCAAAACACCAATAAAATCTAGCCCCCATTTCTAAAATGGTTCCTCAATCACCACAGGCCTGAGTGGCAATGCATCTAGTTGTGGCTTTCCAAAAAATTGTTGGCATGCTTTGCATTTGGAAACCCAGTCTTGAGTATCTGCAAAGATGGAGGGCCAATAATATCTCCCCCTGAGAATCTTATGCACAATGACCATTGTTGAGAAATTTCCACCACAAGCTTGATCATGATATGCCCTGAGTAAATTTTCTTGCTACTCCTTATCTAAACACCTGAGGAAACAACCGTCTAGGCCTCTCTTATAAAGTGCATGATTTCAAATCACAAACTTGGCTGTCTTTAGCTTGAGTGTTCTTCTTTGTTTGTAGTCAAGATGAGGAGGAAATTCTCCATAAGTGAGGTAGTAAGCAATATCCGCATACCACTCATCAGTAGTGGTGACAAAGAGCACTTGTGGTGAATTTGTCTTACGAACAGTTAGGAAAACATCATCCTTTTCTCCCTGTCGAGCCTTGAGAGTTTCATCTTCAACAATCAGCTTGCATAAACCATTTCCTATTGCCATATTAGAGGGCCTAATCTCCAAGTCATACTCTTGGGTCTTTGTAATCCAACTTCCTCTCTTACCCCCAGGATCTTGTTGAGTCAAAATGGACTTGATTGCACTTCCAGGGAACATCACCACTGTATGGGAATTGAGAATGTATAATCTGAAAAATTTAATAGCTTTAACCACTTTGCGTAGGCATGCTTCTCCATTACTACTGTACTTTAGCTCATGATTTTTCAAAGGACAGCTCATGAAAGCAATGGGTGCTTCCAAGCCTTCATCATTTTTACGCACAAGGATAACGAGAGAGTGTATGTTCTAATGCATAGGAATATATGATGAGCTCGTTATTGAAATCTAGAGATACAAGAGTTGGATCTTTGGTAATGACTTTCTTGATATTCTCAAAAAAAAAAATCCCTCCTTATTCCACTTGAAATTTTCTTGAGGATTCATCATGGAAGTTATATGATTATTTAGTTCGAGAAAACTCGGGCACGAAATGACGAAGGAAGTTTACTTTTCAAAAGAATGAGCGAACTCCCTTTTTTTGGTTGGTAAGGCTAATGTTTGGATAGCTCTGACCCTCTCAGGACCAATGTGTGCTCCATGTTTGCTCATAATTTGTCCCAACAACTTACCTTCTGTGACTCCAAAAATGCACTTCTTTGGATTTAGAGAAATGCCATGTTTCCTACACCTTGCAAGGACTTGCTCCAAATGACTAATATGGTCTCCCCTCCTCTTTGAGAAAACCATGAGGTCATCAAGGTAAATGAAAATGCAATATTTCAAATCTTTGAAAGCCAAGTCCATTGCTCTCTAGAAAGTGGCCCCAACATTGATCAAGCCAAAAGGCATTCTGCTGTAGGCAAAAGTGCCCCAGGGTGTTGTGAAGGTTGTTTTGTTGCAATCCTCTTCTGCCACCTTGATTTGGTTATACCATGAGAATCCATCAAGCAAAGAGAGCATCTCAGATCCAGTGACTACTTGCAAAATATGATCCATGATTGGAAGAGGGTAGTTTTCCTTGAGAGATGCTTGATTTAGATTTCAGAAGTCTACACAAATCCTTATTTCCCCATTCTTCTTCCTTACTGGCACAATGTTAGCCACCCATATTGAATGGTGGATGGAGAAAATGATTCTAGAATTGAGCATCTTTGTCACCTCTTCTTTGATAACATCAGTAATCTTTGGATTTTAGGGCCTTTGTTTTTTCCTGAAGGGCTTGGCTCCTTGCTTTAAAGGAATCAAATGATGCATTTCCTTTATTTGAAAAGCCTTGAGTTCATCATAGGAGTAGGCCGGGAAATCGAGTAATTTTTAGTAGAGTGACAAACTTTCTCTTCTCTTTTGGTGAGAAACATTTACCAATGTTAACCATCCTTGGATCCTCTAAAGTGCCAATGTTTTCTTGATCAAAATTAGATGGGCACCGAGAAGACTATTTTTCTTTCTCTTGGATGAACCTATCATGCTTGTCAAAGAGATCTTCCAAAGAAACTAGGCCTTTGGGGATTTGTTTTCCTTTCAGTTTAATTACCCCCTCTTCATCAATTCCCTCAATTCCTTCCTTCTCTTCTTTAGGGACTGATTCATGTGTGGATTTTCACTTCCTTCAAAGAACAAATTATTGAAGTTATCCCTTTGTTCTAAGAAGGCTAGGATCTGATTGTCATCATTGAAGACCTACTAGTGATTTGTATTATTTGGTACACTAGGTCTAAAAACCATCTCAATGGTCACTTTATCTTTTCCAAAAGAAGGATGAGGTGTCACTAAGGAAGCTGACACTGCTAGAGAATCAGCCTTTTCATTCTGCTCCCTAGGGATAGCTTCAATGGAGAATGCATCAAAGGATTCAATGCAGTCCCACACTTTGTTTCTATAGTGCCTGAGCCTTGGATTTTTACCTGATATTGTTGGTGGACCTGCTTCACCACAATATTAGCATCACCTTTGCATCTCAGCTTCTTAATCCCCATGTCCTCTGCTACATTCATGCCTAAGAGCAACACTTCATACTCTGTAGTATTGTTTGTATTATCAAATTACAGCTTATAGGAAAAAGGGTATATCTCATTAGAGGGAGAGTATAATACTACACCAGCTCCTGAACCTACTCTGGAATGACTGCCATCAAACTCCATTGTCCAAATCTGATCTTCTTCTTCCTCCATGAGGAGTGGCAAGTTCTCTTCCTTTTGTGATGTAAGGAAGTAGTTTCCTAGCCCATAATCTTGAAAGAGGATGTTAGCTCTTGGATCATCATATTTCCTTACTGTGAATTTCATTTTCCTGACTGGCAGCAGCTTCTTCATTTCTCCTTTCACTAGGATAGTTACAAATGACCAATCCATTTTTATTTCTCCACCTAGGTCTTTGTAAAAACTTATACTCAAAAGCATACCAAAAGATGTTGGGATATCTACCACCAAAATGCTCAAGAGTATCTTCTTGTTAGGGTAGTCAGCTAGTGCAACCCGAGCATCCTTAATCCTTCCCACCAATGGAACTTGTTTGGATTCCATTGAGTAGCATGCACCATTTACAGGTCAACGTGAGGCCAAGAGCATTTGAAACTTTTACGGCATCACATTATCTGAGGCTCCAGAGTCTATGATGCAATTGTTCAACTAGAAGCCTTTGATGAGAAGTGACATGTAGAAAGGCTCAACTCTGTTGGTGTTGGAAGCACTGAGGGCTAGCATGTTTTGAGAAGGTGGTATGGATGGTGTGGGAAGTAAGCCTTTAGAATTAGAGATTTGGGGTGTAGAGTTACCGCCCCGGACTGCCTTGATGAATTTTTCAAATTGGGTAGGATGTGTTTGTAGGTATTCAATCTCAGAGAGTTGAACTTTGGTTTTGCTTGCATGCTCCACAAAGTCAAATGGAGCTATGGTAGGTGAGGAAGAGGTTCAGAAGCAGATGAGGACTTAAATGGTAGATGTTTTGTTGCTTTTGGTGTTGGGTTATCCTATTCAAATATAGAAATTGTCTTGGAAGGAGGTGAGGGTGTAGCCCTTGATTGAAATTTAGATGTTCTTGCAGAAACAATATTAAGAAGAGAATTGCTCTTAACAACTTTTGGGTTGAGAGGAGAATCAAATGACTTACTTGGCACAACAATGTGATCCTTGATAACCAGTGGATCTAGTTTCTCTTTGGCTAATTCCATGGAAGGTGGTAATGGTGATCCTCTACTGATGATCTTGTTTTGTGGAGGCTTTGAAGAGATATCTTCTTTGTTCTTCCTACTCTCGATTCTGTGCTAAGGCTGAAACACCATTCTTGGATTTTGCACAAGTGAAAACACCACATGAAAAACATGGAGCTCCTTCATCACCTTCTTCCTCATCATCAACATATTCAATCAGGCCATTGTGCATGCCGACCTATTCAATTTCAAGATATTTTCATAGTCGATAATGCTTTCTTCTTGATTTCCTCAAAGTATGTTCCTTCTTCGATTCTCTAGTGTCACTGAGATAGCATTGACTAGTGGTGCTTTAAGAGCAAGCCTACGAAGAGGTGGAGCAATTCTTGGTCTTCGGGAGGATTTGATCTCCTTGGAGCATTCCTCATTGTGATCTGTGATAGATTTGCTTCTTAAAAGTAACTAGGTCATTTGCCATTTTTGGAACATTGGATCGGTGATGACTAGATTTGAACTCGACCTTTTGCTTCTCATTTGGTCCTTTCACTTTGCTAGAAAGCATTAGATCATCATCAATCTCAATTGTGAAGTCTTTAGTGTCCCTAAAGGTTCTTGGTTCGGCTCTTCGAGGAATAAACCAACACGGTGGTAAAGCACGATCAATAATATTTTCAAGTTGTTTTCAGAGGGTAAAACATCTTCTAAGAACCTCTTTATTAACCTATCATACCTTGCTACAAAATATCCTCATTGATTCGAGAGGTCTCCTTCATCTAAACCAATTGGACAAAGACGTCCACGACAATCTTTTGTGCTCTTGAACCTATGTTCAAACGCACTTCTTATATCTTCCCAGCATGTGATAGATCTTGGGGGCAACATGTAGAACCATTTAACAACCTTTTCTTGGAGTGACTCCATAAAGATCCTAACTAAAACATATTCATCTTCAACTCCCAACACTCCACAAGTAGTGATGAATGCTGCTACATGTTCTTCTGGGAGCTGAGAACCATCCTCCGAATTTTGGGAAGTTATTTCTCGAACCTCTTGGGAGCTCATGGAGTGGTTGAGCAAGAGCTAGTGGACTGGTATTTCTCCCCCATGGTATGTTGGGTATGCATTCCTCATGCTCACGATCACCCATTCTATTCCTATTTCTATCCTCTAGTCTTGCTAAGGTTGTTTCTGCTTGCTACTCTTTCTTCTGCTTTGATTTGGATTCTTTCTATTTCTTCAAGTTGAGCCCTTATCTCCTCCTCAGCAACTACCTCTCTTTCAAGCTCTTCAAATGTGGGATCAATTTTTCCTCCTTGCCTCAGTTGCCAGGTGTATCTTCTATCAGCCAACTTGAAATTTTATGCTCTCCTATGGGGTGCTAGAATTTGTCTCTACCTTTCTAGTTCGATAGCATGTTCCTCTTCTAGGTCCAGAATCCTTATGACAATAAAGTATTGATTGAGAATTTTTCTCTTATGCCAAATAGCTTCTCTCAGATTGGAAGCAATGTCTTCTTGGATGTGAAAGAGTAAATCAGGTCTCTTAATAGGAGGATTTCTGAAAAATAGCCATGATTTACATCCATGTAGCCTGTGTGATTATTCAATCTCCAAGAACTTTTCTTATAGAATATTTTTGTATTTTATGACCTTGAGGTTGTTTTTAGGTGCAGATGCTACAAAATCTGCCCCACGATGGGCGTTAAAAATTGTTGGCAAGAAAATTTGTCTTGTGGAAAAATTGGTAGGTTTTAGGCCAACGCTATGGGAATATAAGTCCCTCTACTTGAAAGATGCAGCTTCCACATGTGCATACGTGAAAAAATGGATTTCAATTGTGGTCTTTCGATCCAGAGATCCAATAGGGGTACTCCACTGTCCTGTGGAAAAGCTAGCAATTTCTCACTAGAGAAGAAATTTGTCTAAGAAGGGAAAAGGGAGTGAGAATGGAAGTAGGAAAAACTAATGTTGCGGGTAGAATATCAGATGCCCACACACATCAATTATAAATTTCATTTACATGCATTTATAATCAGAAGAAAAAAAAATCATGCTGGGAGAAGCTACAAGACCAAATGAAACTCATTGGTCACAAAGTACCAATTAATTCCTCAATCAAGGAGGAAAAAATTCCTTCTTTTCTTATTGAAGCTCGAGTAGAGTTTGTACATAGCTTGAGAATGGAAGAAATTCGAGGAAGAAGAGAAAATAGAAGAAGAATGGTGTTTTATGTATTTTCAGTGCTGAGCACTTTGGTTGTTTTGAAAATCACTCGCCCTCTTTGGAATGATGTCGAGAAGCCATTATATTCTTTGCAAGAAACCGTTACAACTTCACAAATCCTCAACGCCTTTTTGAATTCCTCTGTTGTGAAGAAAACGCTCATGGCGCGTTAAAACTAGATATTGCAAAGCAACTGTTACATTTGATTTACCAGTTTAAATATAGACCATTAGATTTTCTCCTCTAACTTTGAAATCAGGCCGTCCACATGGCAGGAAGGGATTGGAGTAGTTACAGGGGAAGCCCTTTGCATTTTGTGTTTTTTTAGAGATTTGGCAATTTGGAACAAATTGGCTTGCACCCCCGCTTTGACTTTTCAACTTAGACACGTGGTTGCTTCTGATTGGAAATGGGATCACGCCCCTTTTCTCAACATTTTAACCTTTTTGGGAAAAAGGATCAAAACCTCAATTTCCTCCGCCGTCCCACTCTCCCACTTTGAATTTTCAATGGCGGGCTTCATCTTTGACTTTTTCCTTGCAGGCTTCAACTTTGACTTTTTCTTTATAGCCTGATCGGGGCTGCAGATCATTTTTTAACTTTTCACCTTTTTTACAAAAAGGCTCAAAAACACAAATTCCTCCGCCGGCCCACTCTTCTGCTTTGACTTTTCAACTTACACACGTGGCTACTTCCGATTGGAAATGGGGTCGCGCCCCTTTTCTCAACATTTTAACTTTTTGGAAAAAGGCTCAAAACCTCAATTTCCTCCACTAGCTCGCTCACTCTCCCGCTTTGAATTTTCAATGCCTTCGACCACATGGTGATCTGGCGCTGATTTGGTAATTGACCTTTTTGCCCTATCATGGAGTTACGTTGTTTCAAAATGTGGAGCCGTCCGCTGAGCCTTTCATACTTTGTTGATTTTACCTTTATTTTATACCTGGGACACATGGAGTCATCTGCTTAATTGAAGACCATCCCTTGGAATCTACCCCTGGAGTTATGCCGTTGTGACACATGGAGCCGTCTGCTAAGGTTAGACTTTTCAACAGTGATTCGGCTTCTCGAGTCCAAGGGGAAAATTTACCATTTTGCCAAAAGCAACCAAAATTAAGTTCACCAAAAATCCTATTCCTCCCCTTCCAATAGGATCTGTCCATGTACCTGCATTCATTGGGGCCAAAATTTGATGGGAAAAAGACACCCGTCATCTCGACTGCAGGAAAAATACACAGAGGAAGAGAACTTCACCATTTTGAGTCCAATTTTTGAATTTCCTTCACGAACTAGAGGAATGGAGGAAAAATAATAATTTGGTGACCCAGGCCATAAAACAAGTGAACAATTTCGATCAAAAATGGAGGTTGCAAAGAGGATATTACGTGCATAGACCGGGAAATGGAGAATTTCTCAAAATGAGAAAAACAGAGGTTTAAATAGCTCTAGGGCACAACCTCTGCTAATGTATTGAATCTCTAATTTGTCTTAAAAACCAAAGAAGGGCATGAGCTCAAAAAATTTGAATTTGGCTATGAAAACACATAGTAGTTTTCGGGAGACAATGATGTCTTAAAACGTTATCAACATACTAGATTAAGAAAATTATTGAAGTACAAACTAATCTAGCACTAGGAAAGGTATGGTTCATGTTGGGAAATGTCATTAAGGTGTTAGGAAAGGTCTGGATGAAGATTGGTTATGTTCTGGGTTGTTAGGTGAAATTTATAAGCTCGTTATTCTAGGTAAAATTACCAATCACAGAGACCAGTATAGGTTAAGCGACTGATGCCGGTATTGGAAAATGACCGACACCGGTTGGGTGACATGTGTTGGTAGGGGAAATATGGTCAAAATATTAAAATTAGGAGTTTTTGATCTCTTTTTATTGCATTGAGAAAGTTGAGGGGTTCAAGAAGGATGGTATGATTTATACAAAGACTCAACAAGGGTGATAGTGGCGCTAGGATGGGAAAAATGATTTAGGTTGGTATAATAGATGGTAGATGGGTGAAGGGTGATATTTAGAATAGAGGAGAGTTAGATAATAGAAATGAATAAAAGTATTAAGATAAAAAACCAGAACTAACAAATAAGAGTGAGTTACTTATCTAAGAACCTGTAGATCTAAAGGTGGTGGTGGTTGATGAGCATTTAGAGATGAAATAGGGTTGTGTCAATGCCATGGAAATGGAGCATGTGTGCTCGATGTGGGTGATCCAAGGTTGTGGAGGAAGAGATTGGCTGTTGGTGAAGACCTAATGTGCTTTGGTTCGTCGTTTGGTAGCTTGAATGCTTGAGAGTTAGAATGCTAAAGCTTGAGTGAATTAATGAATTGAAGAACCTGTGTAAAGAGTTAGAAACTCTTATTTAAGGAAAATGATGGTGGTTAGGGAACCGATGCCAGCCGAGGGATAATCCAGTGTCAATTAGGGAGAAATGGTAAATTTTGCTAAAATTAGCCTGATTGCTCCTAGATTTGGCATGATTAAAGTTTTAGGTCCGGGTCAGAAGTGGGAGATAATGTTAAATGTAGCAGGAGAGTGGTTAGAGAGATAATAGGTCATAATGCTTAGGGTTAGAACAAGTCCTAGTTGGTTAGGATAAGTAGGGACTTGGTCTAAGTTCATTAATAGGCTAGGAATAGGTCTTGGGATGAGGTGGAGGGATGATGTGGCTAGGTGAGGTGGAAATTAACTTAATTAAGGTGATTAAATTAATTGTGAGGTGAGGTGGGGATTAATTTAATTATGGGTAATTAAATTAATTAAAATTTGTGCAAATGGGCATGGTGATGGGATAATATTGAATTAATTAATTGAAGGGGATTGCAACCCAATTTTGGTGTCTATAGTATGAAAAATGACATGGGACTAGATAGTATAAGTGTAGAGTGGAACAAAAATCCAGCTATCTTGAATTATTGCAAACACAAAATTTTCATGTGACAAAAATGAAGATAATTGTCCCTGACCAGATATCATTGGGTCAGTTCAATAAGCCCATGTATATTCCAAGAGTACACAATCATTGAGAAGGGTTTAAGTACATGTTCCCTTCATCATCCATATCAGAAAGGGTGGAAAATTGGTTATGAGAAGAAGAAACTCGGGTAAGAACCGAAGCTAGATATCCTAAATTCCAAGGGCGGTGTTTATCTTACACATACTCACCATCCTCTGAAGGGTAAGGGCTATGAGAGTTAACTAATCGAGTCTTGCACAAGTGAGATGAGTCAACCATAAATGGGGACTTAGGTAAGGTCAAGTGAGAACCATGAATGAAATCGAGGAAGAGTAACAATGGAAATAGTTGGGGCACCCAAAGGTGTGCGAGACAATGAGAGGTTTGGGTTTAGCAGGCTCAACTTGTTTGATAGGAGCTGAGGAAGCAGAACACCTTTGTTAGCGACTGAACAATACGTGGAGGTCGATGATTTTGAAGGGCCTTGTGAAAAACCTTTTTATAGTGATAGCGGTCTAACCATCGAAGTGGAAGTTGCTTTAGGGTTTGTCAGAGGTTTATTAGCGGAGCTAGATGAGATTCAACCATTAGAGGACACTCACGAATCATGTGCTTAGATGAATGACAACAAAAACAAGTATTTGGTAAGTTAATGTAAAGCACCCTTTGGGAAAAATAGGTGTCCCCAATCTGAATATTGATGGTTTCTTTTAAATCTTTGGACAAATCGATTTCAATAAAAACACGACGTTGAGGACGAGCATGAAAAAATTTGGGTTGTTCATTGCAGATGATCCTTCCCAAGGGTTTGACTAAATCCCCAATAAAACCCCAAAGGGGTAAAGGCAGTCCTAGAAATTCAATCCAAACAGGGACTTTGAGCTTGGCTTTCTCAAAAACCTGAAAGTCTCAAGTCCAATGTGAAAAAACAACCAAGGAGTTATAGATGAACCAAGGACCATGGTTAACAATGGCCTTACAATGTTCCGGGTTGGTAAAATGAAACAAAAAAACCCTTTGTGAGGTTTTGAACTCCGTTGAGTTTAACCCCATGAATCTACCAGTGGTTGTGAACCCATTATTTCAAAAGGCTTTCAGGGGGGACTTGGCCAACAAAATACCCAACTAGGGTATAGTTTTCAAACCAACTGCATGCATTATCAAAAGTAGGCAAATCAAGAACAACATCAAGAAAAGGAGAATTAGACTCGTTATCTCATCGAAAACCTTCGGGATGAACTTTCGTGCTTTCTTTGGAGTCATTGTTGTTAGTCACCCTATCGATGACCCCTGCATTAGTAGATGAGGGAGTCAAATTGGAAGCCATTAAAGGGTGTTTGCCACCACCCAAAAGGGTGGAGTAAAAGACCAACGTAACATAATTAATGAGCAAAACACGAAAGGATTGTTAGAGTAGGTATTTACCTTAGCTCATGTTCACCTAGGCTGTATTTACCTTTATTGTATTCATCCTCACCCACTTATGTGTGTGGATATTTATTTTATCTTATTTAGATATTAGGAGATATTATCTAGTTGTTAGGTATAGTTCTTTCCTTAATCTATGGTATTGACTAGATCCTTGATGTCTAGTTCTCTCCTAAATCTATGGTCTTAACTAGTTATTTGATGGCTAGTTATTTCCTTGATTTATGGCTTGATCTACGACCTTGACTTGTTCTTAGATTGTTATTCCTTTCCTATATAAGCAAGGCCCATTCTCATTGTAATTCATTGAGTTCCATAATAATATATGATATTGTTGCTCATTTGTTTGCAAAGGTTTTATGTAAAGTTATTCTGGTGAATTGCTTTCATCTTATTGATTGTGGTGTTTGATTAGCATCTGTATTCTTGGTTTGGTACGATTTGGTTATCATTCCTTTCGGGGATAGTCGTGTGATGGCGGACAAATGACGACGATCATGGATAGACAGAGCACAACTAAAACCTAGACCTAGCAGAGCTCTCAACCTTCGTTAAATGTATTTTTCCGTAATTAACCTCATATATTTTAATTTTATTATCATATGTAAATAGGTATATAGTTTTCTAACTTTCCATTATTATATTTATGATTAATTAATTGTATTTTTATAGGTGGAATTTTCTATTTTATTATTAAAATAAATGTTATTATTGACTTAAACAAATTTTTAGGTTTCTCTAGATTTTTAATTAATAAAAATGACATTTTGTTTGTCTAGTCCATAACAACACATTAGTTTTTTTAAAAATTATATGTCACAATATTTTTCTATGTATTTATTTGGATGTAATTATTACAATTGACAAAATTACAATTGGCAAATTATTTTGATGTACATTTGTTCTATGTATTTAATTAGATTTTTACACTGAGGGGTGTCTTACAATTGCAGGAAAGGATGTAATGGAATGCATTGTTCACTTTTATTCTCGACATAAATTTGACGTTTATGTGATTTGTCATGTGCTAGTTATTCATAAACTTAAATAATTTATTTTCTTTTTCATAGAGAAGTCAATAAAAATTATTAATATCTTAGCCATGTAGTAATGTTTGGGTCTTTTTTTTTTTAATAGATATTTTTGACACGATACAATCACATAGGTAAATGATTCCATTTGCCACAAATCAATTGTATATGTAAATGATATCAATTGATGTATTTATATAGATACATTTATTATAATACAATTATTATATTATATTTTATGTTTAATTGTTACTTTTTTGGTATACTTAAGCTACACTTGTCATAGTTAGATGTAATTAAGATATTATTAATAAAAACTTGAAATTGATATCAATTGATGTATTTATATAGATACATTTATTATAATACACTTATTATATTTTATGTTTAATTGTTACTTTTTTTTATATACTTACACTAGTTAGATAGATGTAATTAAGATATCTATACTAGTATTATTACAATTAAAAGATAACTTTCACATACAGTAAATCATTGACAATTTTTTTACATTAAATATAAAATTGATGACATTAATATATTTTATTAGAATAAAAATATTAATTACGCCGAAGGGATGTTTTTACCTGGGAGAGATCCTTAGGATGACGTTCACCTGTTCCAGGTGCCTGTCACTGTTTATGCACCATCCTTTACTCTACCTGCATGTCCACCACTGGCCACATGTTCTTCAGCTATGTTCTTGCTGCCTACCTTCGGCTCCACCTCTCCCGATCGGTCCCTGCCAGTGTTGTGTTTGTTGGATATGGATTCTTCTGTTTTTTCCTATTATCGACTTACTTGTGCCGACCCTGCTCCCAACCTTCCTCCACAGCAACCCCACCAGTGCACAAGTTTGTTCCTGTAGATTTCTGTGTGTTTTTATTAGTGAATCATTTTAATCAGTTTAACTGGTGTTTATGGGCAGGGTTTTGAATGTGACTGTTTTGCCAAGATTGTTTTATCTGTTTAATGAAAATGGTAATAATGTTGCATACGATGGATTTCTTTCTGTTGAATCTGGTTAAGTTAAGATGTCTCCATACCCAATCTTTGACACTGATTCTTCTGTTTGCATTGAGGAGGGTTATCATTTTCTTTATATGTATTCTTGTATGTGCTTCCATCAGGTTAAAAGTTGTTATGATATATTATTTTATCCCCAATTTCTACATAAACATAGTGGAACTCAACAGATTGTGGAAGCCTCTGAAGGGATGAGTACAGTGTTATGATTTAATTACTATGTGATTAAGTGGAATTCAGCTACCAGATTGGGTGGCTGTAAAGGAGAAACATTTATGCCTTCCGCAGGCTGGGAAAAATAGCTAGGCAAGTAAGGAAGATTGCAGTTTTGGTTTTCCATCGAAGGAAATTTTGTTCTTTTGTCTAATAGATCCTTCCAATGCATAATTTAAACCATTTTTAGATCTAATAGCTTCCTCACATGTGTTCAAAATAATGAGGCATCCCGTGCCATAAGTGCTCTTTACTTTACCTTTTCTACAAGATTGTCAAAATCACAAGGGTGGGTTCATGCCATTCAAGGCTCTTCAAATCCATCAACATGGTTCGACCTGTATTTGAGAAAACAGTAACATGAGTGCCTTGAAATTTTGTTCCATCCTTCCCTATTCCTTTAACAGCCCCAATCAAGTTCCAAATCAACCAGCTATCCACATTTCCAAATAAGGCATCATTTTTTTACTGCTCTTTTATCATCGTCTATTGATTCCAACTACAATAGAAGCTTCAGGGCACTGAAATATGTCTGAACCATTCTCAAGCTCCTTTTCTAACCTCCTGCAAAAATCAACTGAGTAGAAAATCATTCTTAAAGGGTAATAAGGAAAATATTTTATCTCTATATTCTTCAATTTCTCTTCAAATTACTCCAGATAAAAACTTATGGCTCCCTATAGTTGCAAATTCAATTTGGAAATCACCATATTTCTTTGAATAGCCTTGAATAAGGTTTGGTTTTTTTGGAAAATGAGTGTATTCACAAACCCACAAATATATTTGGGGAGTAGGTTCCTTCATATTGGTCATGTACATAATTAAGAGATTGCAGATAAAGGCCTCAATGTGTATCTTCATGTTCCTTAAAGTGGGGCTATAATTTTTGAGATTAAAACAATCTAGATTCTTAATTCTAATTGCTTCTTAATAATATGCATAGCAAAAATAGAATGTTTTCATTGATATACAAGCATGAGGTTTTACAAAGTTCAATTCTAAACCCAGGATGGAAACCTCTGCTGGTTTGTATAAAAGTAGTAGCAGCCACTAAAGCAGAATTGGGTGATAAGGCCGGGAGATCAAACCTAGAGACAAGGTTGTAAATCGGTATGCTTGTCACAACTAGGATAATGAGTTACCACACTAGGTAGATTTTTTGTTTCTTCAAAACAAGGATGCAGACATTTACAAAATATGAAGATAATAGATCAGGAAGGACATGCATAAACATATAGGAACAGTTAGGAAACCAAATTATCTTCAACATTTGTTAAGGTGTATACAATTGCCATGATGGTAATCCAAGTTCCAGCCTCATTGGGCATGCTCTACATGTTAAATAGAAACTCCTACAACTTGAATCTTGATGATAACCCAAGCTGAAGTTTGATGGGGTATTGGGTTGTCGATGATGTCATAATTAGGATAATTTGGTAAATTAGAAACCCATCACATACAACTTCCAATTCTAATGGTGATCTTGGCTTGATGGTGTATTCAAAGTGTGGGAAAGTCTTACGAGTAAGGATAATTTTGTAGAATAGGAACCAATTCTTAGCTTACTAGCAATTTAAGATGAATGATGTATTTGATTGTGAGTGAGTGTTATAATTAGGAGAATTTGTAGAATAGAAACCCATTGGACTCATCAACTAGACTATGGAAAGCCTCGAAGGGATGAATACGGTGTTATGATTTAATTATTATGTGATTAAGTGGAATTTAGCTACCAGCATTGGGTGGTTGTAAAGGAGAGAAAATTTATGCCTTCGTAAGTAGTGGGAAAAATAGTTAGACGAGTAAGGAAGATTATAGTTTTGGTTTTCCATCGAAGGAATTTTTTTCTTTTGTCTAATAGATCATTCCAATGCATAATTTAAACCATTTTTAGATCTAATAGCTTCCTCACTGTGTTAAAAATAATGAGGCATCCTGTGCCATAAGTACTCTTTGCTTCACCTTTTCTACAAGATTGTCAAAATCTCAAGGGTGGGTTCATGCCATTCAAGGCTCTTCAAATCCATCAACATGGTTTGACCTATATTTGAGAAAAAAGTAACATGACTTCCTTGAACTTTTGTCCCATCCTTCCCTATTCCTTTAACAACCCCAATACAATTCCAAGTCAACTAGCTATCCATAGTTCCAAATAAAGCATCATTGTTTTTCTTGCTCTTTTAACATTGTCTCTTGATTCTAATTACCATAGAAGCTTTAGGGCACTAAAATATGTACAAACCATTCTCAAGCTCCTTTTCTAACCTCCTGCAAAAATCAACCGAGTAGAACATCATTCTTAAAGGGTAAGAAGGAAAATATTTTAGCTCTATGTTCTTGATTTCTCTTCAAATTACTCCAGATAAAAACTTATGGCTCCTTATAGTTGCAAATTCAATTTAGAAATCACCATATTTCTTTGAATCGCCTTAGATAAGGCTCAGTTTTCTTGGAAAATGAGTGTATTCACGAACCCACAAATATATTTGGGGAGTAGGTTCCTTCATATTGGTCATGTACATAAGTAAGAGATTGCAAATAAAGGCCTCGGTGTGTATCTTTATGTTCCTTATAGTGGGGCTATGTTTTTGAGATTAAAGCAATCTAGATTCTTATTACCAATTGCTTCTTAATAAGTTGCATAAAAAAATAGAATGTTTTCATTGATATACAAGCATGAGGTTTCTATAGAGTTCAATTCTAAACCTAGGATGGAAACCTCTGCTAGTTTGTATAAAAGTACCGGTAGTCACTAAAGCGAGAACTAGGTGATAAGGCCGGGAGATCAAACCTAGAGATAAGGTTGTAAATCAAGTATGTTTGTCACAACTAGGATAACAAAGTTACCACACTAGGTAGATTTTTGTTTCTTCAAAACAAGGATGCAAACATTTACAATATATGAAGATAATAGATTAGGAAGGACATGCATAAACATATAGGAACAGTTAGGAAACCAAATTATCTTCAACGATTGTTAAGGTGTATACAATTGCCATGATGGTAATCCAAGTTCACCTCATTGGGCATGCTCGCATGTTAAATAGAAACTCCTAAAACTTGAATCTTGATGATAACCCAAGCTAAAGTTTGATGGGGTATTGGGTTGTCATGACTATCATAATTAGGATAATTTGGTAAAATAGAAACCCATCACATACAACTTCCAATTCTAATGGTGATCTCGACTTGATGGTGTATTCGAGTGTGGAAAGTCTTACAAGAAGGAGAATTTGGCGAGAATAGGATCCAATTCTTAGCTTACTAGCAATTTAAGATCAATGATGTATTGATTGTTAGTGAGTGTTATAATTTGGATAATTTGGCGAGAATAGAAGCCCATTGGACTCATCAACTAGACTGTGGAAAGCCTCGAAGGGATGAATATATTGTTATGATTTAATTATTATGTGATTAAGTGGAATTTAGCTACCATATTGGGTGGTTGTAAAGGAGAATTTTTTTTGCCATATGCAGGCTGGGAAAAATAGTTAGATGAGTAAGGAAGATTATAGTTTTGGTTTTCCATCGAAGGAATTTTTTTCTTTTGTCTAATAGATCCTTCCAATGCAAAATTTAAACCATTTTTACATCTAATAGCTTCCTCACCTGTGTTCAAAATAAAGAGGCATCTCATGCCATAAGTACTCCTTGCTTCACCTTTTCTACAAGATTGTCAAAATCTCAAGGGTGGGTTCATGCCATTCAAGGCTCTTCAAATCCATCAACATGGTTTGACCTATATTTGAGAAAAAAGTAACCGACTTCCTTAAAGTTTTTTCCTATCCTTCCCTATTCCTTTAACAACCTCAAGACAGTTCCAAGTCAACTAGCTATCCATAGTTCCAAATAAGGCATCACTATTTTTACTACTCTTTAACATCGTCCACTCGATTCTAATTACCATAGAAGCTTTAGGGCACTGAAATATGTACGAACCATTCTCAAGCTTCTTTTCTAACCTCCTACAAAAATCAACTGAGTAGAACATCATTCCTAAAGGGTAAGAAGGAAAATATTTTAGCTCTATGTTCTTGATTTCTCTTCAAATTACTCAGGATAAAAACTTATGGCTCCTTATAGTTGGAAATTCAATTTGGAAATCCCATATTTCTTTGAATCGCCTCGGATAAGGCTCAGTTTTTCTTGGAAAATGAGTGTATTCACGAACCCACAAATATATTTGGGAGTAGGTTCCTTCATATTGGTCATGTACATAAGTAAGAGATTGCAAATAAAGGCCTCGGTGTGTATCTTTATGTTCCTTATAGTGGGGCTATGTTTTTGAGATTAAAGCAATCTAGATTCTTATTACCAATTGCTTCTTAATAAGCTGCATAAAAAAATAGAATGTTTTCATTGATATACAAGCATGAAGTTTTTACAAAGTTCAATTCTAAACCTAGAATGGAAACCTCTGCTAGTTTTTATAAAAGTACCAGTAGCCACTAAAGCGAGAACTAGGTGATAAGGCCGGGAGATCAAACCTAGAGATAAGGTTGTAAATCAATATGCTTGTCACAACTAGGATAACAGGTACCACACTAGGTAGATTTTTTGTTTCTTCAAAACAAGGATGCAAACATTTACAATATATGAAGTTAATAGATTAGGAAGGACATGTAGGAATAGTTAGGAAACCAAATTATCTTCAACGAGTTGTTAAGGTGTATACAATTGCCATGATGGTAATCCAAGTTCCAGCCTCATTGGGCATGCTCGCATGTTACATAGAAACTCCTAAAACTTGAATCTTGATGATAACCCAAGCTAAAGTTTGATGGGGTATTGGGATGTCGGTGATTATCAAAATTAGGATAATTTGGTAAAATAGAAACCCATCACATACAACTTCCAATTCTAATGGTGATCTTGGCTTGATGGTGTATTAAGTGTGGACAAGTCTTGAGAAGGAGAATTTGGCGAGAATAGGATCCAATTCTTAGCTTACTAGCAATTTAAGATCAATGATGTATTGATTGTTAGTGAGTGTTATAATTTGGATAATTTGGCGAGAATAGAAGCCCATTGGACTCATCAACTAGACTATGGAAAGCCTCTAAAGGGATGAATATAGTGTTATGGTTTAATTATTATGTGATTAAGTGGAATTTAGCTACCATATTGGGTGGTTGTAAAGGAGAAAATTTATGCCTTATGCGAGAAGTGGGAAAAATAGTTCGATGAGTAAGGAAGATTATAGTTTTGGTTTTCCATCGAAGGAAATTTTTTTCTTTTGTCTAATAGATCCTTCCAATGCATAATTTAAACCATTTTTACATCTAATAGCTTCTCACTGTGTTCAAAATAAAGAGGCATCTCATGCCATAAGTACTCCTTGCTTCACCTTTTCTACAAGATTGTCAAAATCTCAAGGGTGGGTTCATGCCATTCAAGGCTCTTCAAATCCATCAACATGGTTTGACCTATATTTGAGAAAAAAATAACATGACTTCCTTGAACTTTTTCCCATCCTTCCCTATTCCTTTAACAGCCCTAAAGTATAGTTCTAAGTCAACTAGCTATCCATAGTTCCAAATAAGGCATCATTTTTTTTTTGCTACTCTTTAACATCGTCACTTTGATTCTAATTACCATAGAAGCTTTAGGGCACTAAAATATGTACGAACCATTCTCAAGCTCCTTTTCTAACCTCCTACAAAAATCAAGCGAGTAGAACATCATTCCTAAAGGGTAAGAAGGAAAATATTTTAGCTCTATGTTCTTCAATTTCTCTTCAAATTACTCTAGATAAAAACTTATGGCTCCTTATAGTTGGAAATTCAATTTGGAAATCACCATATTTCTTTGAATCGCCTCGGATAAGGCTCGCTTTTCTTGGAAAATAAGTGTATTCACGAACCCAAAAATATATTTGGGGAGTAGGTTCCTTCATATTGGTCATGTACATAAGTAAGAGATTGCAAATAAAGGCCTCAAAGTGTGTATCTTTATGTTCCTTATAGTGGGGCTATGTTTTTGATATTAAAGCAATCTAGATTCTTATTACCAATTGCTTCTTAATAAGCTGCATAAAAAAATAGAATGTTTTCATTGGCATACAAGCATGAGGTTTCTATAGAGTTCAATTCTAAACCTAGGATGGAAACCTCTGTGGTTTGTATAAAAGTACCAGTAGCCACTAAATCAAAACTAGGTGATAAGGCCGAGGAGATCAAACCTAGAGATAAGGTTGTAAATCCGTATGCTTGTCACAACTAGGATAACAGGTACCACACTAGGTAGATTTTTGTTTCTTCAAAACAAGGATGCAAACATTTACAATATATGAAGATAATAGATTAGGAAGGACATGCATAAACATATAGGAACAGTTAGGAAACCAAATTATCTTCAACAATTGTTAAGGTGTATACAATTGCCATGATGGTAATCCAAGTTCCAACCTCATTGGGCATGCTCTGCATGTTAAATAGAAACTCCTACAACTTGAATCTTGATGATAACCCAAGCTGAAGTTTGATGGGGTATTGGGTTGTCAGTGACTATCATAATTAGGATAATTTGGTAAATTAGAAACCCATCACACATACAACTTCCAATTCTAATGGTGATCTCGGCTTGATGGTGTATTCAGAGTGTGGGAAAGTTTTACGAGTAAGGAGAATTTAGCGAGAATAGGAACTAATTCTTAGGTTACTAGAAATTTAAGATCAATGATGTATTGATTGTGAGTGAGTGTTATAATTAGCAAAATTTGGCAAAATAGATACCCATTGGACTCATCAATTGGACTGTGGAAAGCCTCGAAGGGATGAATACAATGTTATGATTTAATCATTATGTGATTAAGTGGAATTTAGCTACCATATTGGGTGGTTATAAAGGAGAAAAATTTATGCCTTCTACAGTGCTGAAAAATAGTTAGGCGAGTAAGGAAGATTATAGTTTTGGTTTTCCATCGAAGGAATTTTATTCTTTTGTCTAATAGATCCTTCAATGCATAATTTAAACCATTTTTACATCTAATAGCTTCCTCACTGTGTTTAAAGAGGCATCCCATGCCATAAGTACTCTTTGCTTCACCTTTTCTACAAGATTGTCAAAATCTCAAGGGTGGGTTCATGCCATTCAAGGCTCTTCAAATCCATCAACATGGTTTGACCTATATTTGAGAAAAAAGTAACATGACTCCTTGAAATTTTGTCCCATCCTTCCCTATTCCTTTAACAGCCCCAATACAATTCCAAATCAAGTAGCTATCCATAGTTCCAAATAAGGCATAATTGTTTTTTTGCTCTTTTAACATCGTCTCGATTCCAATTAACATAGAAGCTTCAGGGCACTAAAATATGTACGAACCATTCTCAAGCTCCTTTTCTAACCTTCGTAAAAATAAACTGAGTAGAACATCATTCTTAAAGGGTAAGAAGGAAAATATTTTGGCTCTATGTTCTTCAATTTCTCTTCAAATTACTCCAGATAAAAACTTATGGCTCCTTATAGTTGCAAATTCAATTTGGAAATCACCATATTTCTTTGAATCAACTCGGATAAGGCTCGCTTTTCTTGGAAAATGAGTGTATTCACGAACCCACAAATATATTTGGGGAGTAGGTTCCTTCATATTGGTCATGTACATAAGTAAGAGATTGCAAATAAAGGCCTCAATGTGTATCTTCATGTTCCTTAAAGTGGGGCTATGTTTTTGAGATTAAAGCAATCTAGATTGTAATTACCAATTGCTTCTTAATAAGCTACATAAAAAAATAGAATGTTTTCATTGATATAAAAGCATGAGGTTTCTATAGAGTTCAATTCTAAACCTAGGTTGGAAACCTCGCTGGTTTGTATAAAAGTACCAACAGACACTAAATCGAACTAGGTGATAAGGCTAGGGAGATCAAACCTAGAGAGGTAAGGTTGTAAATCCATATGCATGCTTGTCACAACTAGGATAACAAAGTTACCACACTAGGTAGATTTTTTGTTTCTTCAAAACAAGGATGCAAAAATTTACAATATATGAAGATAATAGATCAAGCGGGAAATGCATAAAAATAAAGGAACAATTAGGAAACCAAATTATCTTCAATAGTTGTTAAGGTGTATAT
Organism: Taxus wallichiana var. yunnanensis; assembly: GCA_018340775.1. NCBI lineage: Eukaryota > Viridiplantae > Streptophyta > Pinopsida > Cupressales > Taxaceae > Taxus > Taxus wallichiana. The sequence continues at coordinate 1,009,092,124 of CM031242.1, forward strand.
AATTGCCATGATATTAATCCAAGTTCTAGCCTCGTTGGACATGCTCTGCATGTTAAATAGAAACTCCTACAAATTGAATCTTGATGATAACCCAAGTTGAAGTTTGATGGGGTATTGGGCTGTCGAAGCTGTCATAATTAGTAGAATTTGGTAAAATATAAACCCATCACATACAACTTCCAATTATAATGGTGATCTAGGCTTGATGGTGTGTTCAAAGTGTGGGAAAGTCTTACAAGAAGGAGAATTTGGCAGAATAGGAACCCTTCTTAGCTTACTAGCAATTTAAGATCAATTGTGTATTCAAAATGTGGGTGAGTGTTATAATTAGGAGAATTTGGCAGAATAGAAACCCATTGGATTCATCCTCTAAACCAAATGGAAATCTATGCTTGATAAAGTGCCACAAATTGTTGGTAGGTGCTATAAATAATTAGCATTATAGAAACCCCTATGACACAACTTTTAAGCTTATTGACAATCTAAGCTTGATGGTGTACTCAGATCGTGGTCATGTGGTACCATTAGGAGAATTTTTCAAAGTAGAAACCCCCATGTGAAACCTTCTAAGCCTAATGGCAATCTAAGCTTGATGATGCATTTAGACTATGGGTGCTTATATTTTTCTAATTCAAATAGTCTATTGTTGTTATAGTGTTTGGTGCATGTGCATAATTCAAGACCTAAATAATGTTCATTTTTTCTAATTCAAATAGTCTATTGATCAACAGATGGTGTAAAACCAGATTCAGGGCATCAAACCATCTAGAGATAGGACGAATTTGATACTAATAAATGCATCCTCTTCATTAAGTCGGTGAGTCTAATCTACCCCTCAAAAATAAGGGTTTATATTCTTCGCTTAGGTGAACTCACAATACCATCTTCATTCAAATAAACATACAATATGGGGTATGTGGTATTTGTCAATTTGATATATTTGTAACTTTTTACTGTTGTATTTCTGTTTTGCTTTTATCTAATTAAATTTTACTTGCTTTGGGTACATATTTAAATTTAACAACATACAGGGTTTATTGTTATTGTTTGAGGTTTACATAACATACTGTTTATTTTTCCACAACTTGAAAGCTCAAGGTTTGGTATTGCTAAGTTTCATGATACTCTATAGCAGGGTTAAACTGGCCACATTAATGTAGGCTATGGTGTTGTTGACCACTGCAGTTCGTTAGGCATACTTGATAGACATAAGCATATATAGTTCAGAGTGAGAGATTCATGTTACAAGATTTTCCACAGGGAGGTGTAACTCAATCTCATGGACAACAGTGACAAAAATGGGATCATTGATAGAGGGTATGGACATCCAACATAGAATAATTGAAAGCGGATTATTCTCAGAAGTTGTAGTTGTGAATGCCCTAATAAACATGTATGCAAAACGTGCACACGAACTGTTTGACAAGATGCTTCAAATATATGTCGTCTCATGGAATGCCATGGTTTGAGGATATGCACAAAATTGCTTTTCCAAGAATGCTCTCAATCTTCTTTCCTTTTTGAGTTAGATCCTAAAAAAAACTGCAACTTATGTTCTTTTGTCAAACATGTATGCAGATATGGGTAGGTGGCCTGCGGTTCAAATGGATGTCTTTAGAGATATGCCACCATAGTGAGAAGCTGGAAATTGAATTTAGCTTGTTAAGTACACCCTCTGGAACAAACTCTGCTATTGCCTTCATAAAACCAAATGTATCATAATTTTCACCTTCACCTTTGTGAAATGATTAGATTTTTGATGTTTGATAATTTAGTTTTACAGCACAGATGACATATTTTTATTACATCAGATGTTGTTGTGATTTGTTTTTTGCAGACTTTGTTATTTCAAATTCAAGATGCCTAATTGCTCGGCCTGTTTCACAATGGTATGCATTTTATTTCTATTTGTTGCCTAATTTTTAGAAGTGGCAAGTTATTAAATGAAAATATATGCCTATTAGGTTTGTAAAATCCTTTGAACGAAACTTCTATTCAGGACTTTTAAGCTGCCACCTCTCATAGGACAATTGAGTCACAACACTGTGTTTGGTTCTGTCATACTAAGCGCTCACAAAAAAATAAAATTTAGCCTTAATCGAGCCAATGGATTTGATCCCAGTTGTCTGAGATTTTGCATGGTCTATGTTTGATGTATTTATTCATTTACCATGTTGACTGCCCAAAGTTTTTTCAAAAGCATTGCTCAAAAAATATATATATCTTAATCTCTTTTGGCCTGAATTGCAACGTTTCAAGAATAGTATCTAACTATTTTTCCGTCGGATACTCCCAACTTGCTATAACATTTATAGGATTTTGGTTGGTTTGCCAATTAGTTCATTCATGATTTGCATGAAACTGTAATGTAGATTCTTCTTACTACCCATAGATGGTGTTTTACCATTTATATTTACAAAGAAAGGAATAGTAATTTTCAAGAGACCGATCTCCTTTTTGGCATTTTAAAACCAGTTCCAGCTAAGGTTACCTTTTCAAAATACTTAATTTTTAAGTTGTGTTTGAGAATGCTTCCCTTTCAATAATAATATTTAACTGCCCGTCTTCTTTTCTTCATTTTGTGAAAAACATGGTAAGTGACTGCCACATCAAAATCTCTTTATAACAATTGTTTATACAAGTTAAATACACCCATATATGTATCGCAATTCCTTGATCAATTTATACAGGTTGGGTATTTCTGAAATTCAGAGTGGTGGATATACAATTTAAGTATGTTTTCTTGTTTATCATTTAGAGATATGGATGTTAAGGTATGGGATCATAGTCTATGCAGGGTAGTGGAATTTATACAAAATGCATGCGGTTCAAAATTTGTAGGGCATTGCTAAAATTCATGCAATAGTTTTCTGTGGATCTAATTGTTATTTTGAACATGTTATAATTTCATGTGGATGCAGGGCCAACAAAATGGGGCAATTATTTTGTTCTATTCAGGTGGATCACGCATCGGTAGCGATGAAAGAGATATTTGGAGAGTATCGGCAAGTGTCTTTGGAAGCATCATGACACTGCGTGCCATGGTTTTGGGTCCCAAATCCGAGGAAATATTCCCTTGAGAGTACAGAAACTGGATGAGTTCTTATTTTGTTGAATTCGATTGTGGGGTTCTAGATCTTGAAGAATAATGGATAGTGAATGGCTCTAACAAAGGTGGTGTATATGGTTTGAGTACTTCCACATTGAAGATTAGATGTATGCCCATGTATGGAATGGTGTAGGGACCATATTGCAGCGGTTTGAGTTTGCGGTGAGGACCTTGGAATATTTTCTTCTGTAGGTTCACCTAAACGTTTTCACAATTAATACAAGAGCGTACAACGATATGTAACTACCCACTACATTTTTACTAGTGAGAACATAATGCAGATCTTATTTTACCCATGCTGCTACTACTCAAATTAATTTCAAACGGTAGTAGTTTTAGAGTGCGTTATACTAGAATATGCATTAGAAATGAGTAAATTTTTTTGCAAACCATAAACAACTAGAAAGAACTGAAACAAACCACAAAATAAAAAAAAATTTAACTTAGAAAATTTATTTTCTAATGTTTTTATCAAAAGATTACGAGGAACACAAAGTAGGAATCAACTATGAACAACTAACTACTCATTACTACCCATTCATACATTCATCAAATCCTCACTCCTTCCCCCCATCTCTTTTCCTAATTGTTTAGCCACAAGTCTTCCTATACCTTGCTAGAGGTGTCCCTTCGAAGACCAAAGGATCTCCAGTTGCAAAGAACAGGAAGAGACATTGAATCTTTGGTTTTTTTTTTTTCTTTGGTTTAAATGGGTGAAACCACTATAAAAATAAAAATAAATTTTCATGACATGCATATATGCTGCAACGCATACAAGGTTGACAATCTCCCATTGGAGCTGAAAAATTGATCAATGAAGGATTTTTCAGCATGCTCTTGTTTTCCTTGATCTTGTGATTGTTTCTTCTAATCCTTTATGGATCACACCTCCCTCTCTTAGAAGGTTTTGTTCCCACAAAAACTTAGTCCCTCATGATATGTGGAAGGATTTCTCCCTATTTCTCCTAGGTATCTTCTGCATGTCTTGGTGTTTGGCCTTGACCCCAACTTAGCATGCTTTTCGGTGGTCTTCTTGTGGTTTCTTTCTCTTCTTTTGCAATTTAATGTTCCTCTCACACTTTGCTTGTTCATCACAAGGTAAAGTTCCGAGTGAAAGGTAGTAATGATCTCTTTCCTTTCCTAAACATGAAAGGCTTTACAAGTATTTCAAAACATCCTCATGAAATCCTGCTTGAAATCTATTCTTGCACCAATATGGTGCAGAAGTTGGTTCTTTTCTCATCAACGAAAGAGTGGCTCTCAAATTTTCCCATTTCTCCTCCTATAGAAGAGTAGTGTACAATTCCACCTCTTTGGAGGAGTGAATTTATTTTCCTCCTATAGAGTCTTCTCTTCCACTCCAACCTCTTACCTTGCTGCAATCAAACTGGTTTGTGGTCCAATCACGATTCTTCCTCCAATGGTGTCCACTCACGATTCTTCCTAAAATGGCGTCCACTCACGGTTCTTCCTAAAATGGTGTCGATCATGACCCCATGATGGCTTTCCACCAAATTGCCTCATGATTGCACCATTTTCCCCCAATAGAAAGAGTGAGCTGTCTCAACTACATATGTTAGAGTTGAGCACGAAACATGTGTTATAACCTATCACCTTAATTACAACCCAAAATGCATGTGTTAATTTACATAAGCAACAAACAAGTTCATAATTGCAAGACAAATATCAAATTCACACCTTGGTAACCGTAAATTTGATATTGGTCTTTAGGTGCTTTCATAAGAATGTAGGGCATCTTTGAAATTTTCTTCAACAGAGACAATATTTGTGTTTTGGTACAAAATAGTGTTGCTCTGAGATTTTCTGTTTTGTTTCAAATTGTTGTAGAGAAGGCAAGGGATGTTTTTTATAAGCTAGGCAATACTGGGAAATTGAGGCTTATGTATTCGATGGTAAAGTTTATCCCACGATTTATTCTAGAAAATATAGGGCCGTACAAAGACTCTACAAAGTAAAGTTGGAGTTGGGAGGGCTGGTCGAAAGGTTACTATCTCAAGGCTAAGGCTAGCTAGTATAGATATAGGGCCTCCCCTATATCTATTACTACTAGGCACCCCTATGATATCTCATCGGACCCCCTCTCTATTTTGGCCGATGTGATGATTGGTCTCATTCATCCCCACATCAATCTCAACCCCATCTATATGATATTTGTATTTAGGGAAGGGGCAATCCCATATATATCTAGGGGGTTTGTAAAGAGAGATCCTAAAGAAAACAAATTCCAGAGAATGAAAGAGGATTTGGGTTGAATATCCAATTGATCTACATCGTGGCCTTTCCCCTGTTCACTCTGTTTTCATGTTTGATTTACAGTTGTCCGGTCAAGTGTCCCTAAGATGAACTTGGATGATGTGTTTGAGAAAAAGAGTGAGGTCACTAAAGATTTTGAGAAGGAAATTGAAAAGGTTAAATGATTTGAAACCCTTTTCATAGTTGAAATGTGTGTTTGTGCCCCGAAAAGGCGGTGCTTGGAAGATGTTTTTGAGAAAAGAGTGAGGTCACTGAAGATGTTGAGAAGGAAATCGAAAATGTTAAATGATTTGAAACCCTTTTCATAGTTGAAATGTGTTATTGTGCCCAAAAAGCGCAAAGTGCTTCAACATCTTTTTTGTACATATTCCTCAATTGAATTTTGATAAGAAATGTCAATTCTTGTCTGAAGGCTTCCAATTACCCTAGGTTGGTAACATGGTTTGGGAGGAATCTTCTTGAAAGGTCTCCTTAGTGTTTTCCAAATTAATCCTATGAGCCTCTTGCCATAACTAGTTTTCAGCTATTCTTAATCATCCCATTGTCCCCAAGCAAGAGATCCTTCCAAATGAAGGGCACTAACAATAAGATAAGATTCAGATTAAAACCAATTGCAAAAGGACTTCACCATAGTACATCTCCAAACTTCTTTATCACCTGCCCACATCTAGAATCTATAATATTGCTTTTAGTTTCTCTATATTTGGTTAAGTTGGCCACTATTGTTTTCATTCCATTGTTCTACATCAGTTGTAAGAATGAGGTTAGTATCACAAGAAAAAGTAGAGATGGAGAAAATTTTACAAATCATGCGAGAAAAGGTGAAGTCGGAGTCGAAGTATCTATCGAGGTCTAGGTATTACTCGACAAAGGCAAGCAATTGTGGATGGGTTGAGAGAGAGTGTACTTGCCTTCTCAGGAAATGTGCTGGGACAACCGCAAAAGATGTGATGGATATGGTGTTGGTTACACAGTATTTTGACACAATGAAGGAGATTGGAGCACATTCCAAGTCTTCATCAGTGTTCATACCACATGGACGGCACTTGTTTGTGATGTTGCTCAAGTAGATTAGAGATGGATTGCTCAAGGATAACATGCCCAATAGTTCTTTGTAAAGGGCACACATTTTCTTGGCATTTTAACCCACAAAATATTTTGTTGTAAAACACTATGACATTCCTTTACTATAAAATTTCAAACATAAAATATTCTTAGCATTAATTTCGATACATAATTGTATTTCTTTGCTAAATTTATTTCCGTTAGCACATACATTATCATTTTCATTTTGCGCACCAATTTGCAGTTTGGAAATTAACATTGGTGTGTAAAAGTGATGACAAAGTCACAAAATATAGCCATAATAAACCATCTAAGGTCTCTCTTAGACATGCCTTGATTGTTTGGCAAAAATTTACATGAGAGCTCTCACTCCACCTAAGTAGAACTAAGATCGGTAATTACCAAGCAAACACCTTGCACCACATTCCTAACTCCAACTGCCCCAAACACGCACACGTAACCTTGCTCCCCTTGGAACAACCACTAATATATTTTAATATAATAGTTATTCATTACCATATATTGCTCTACATTTTTTATTTGAAAATTGTAAACCTATACCTAAATCATTAAATTAATTTCCCAATTCTAATTTAGCCGTGGTACTCTTTCAATAATTTATATAACCCATTTGTTTTCCCTTGAAAAAAGCCACCACTCTCCCACTCCTTCCAAAATCTTTTAACTATATCTAATCTAGTGGTTTTTAGTCTATACAAAGTAGCATTAGACCAAACAATGTCATTATTTTCTACTCCCATATTTTTCGTTATGGATAGTGAACTTAGACTAAGCTTGCACATCTTTTTTCAAAAACAAAATGCTTAATAAGGTTAAATTCCAATAAAAATGTCACGAATGATTTTGAAAAAATTTAAAATACCAATTCATATTCCATGTTTTCATTATTTTTGTGCTCCATTATAATTTTGTAACAAAGTTAATAAAATGTTATCTAATAATTATTAAATTATAATAATAACACCTTGCACCACATTCCTAACTCCAATTGCCCCAAACACGGCGTAACCTTGCTCCCCTGGAACAACCACTAATATATTTTAATATAATAGTTATTCATTACCATATATTGCTCAACATTTTTATTTGAAAATTGTAAACCTATACCTAAATCATTAAATTAATTTCCCAATTCTAATTTAGCCGTGGTACTCTTTCAATAATTTATATAACCCATTTGTTTTCCCTTGAAAAAAGCCACCACTCTCCCACTCCTTCCAAAATCTTTTAACTATATCTAATCTAGTGGTTTTTTAGTCTATACAAAGTAGCATTAGACCAAACAATGTCATTATTTTCTACTCCAATATTTTTCGTTATGGATAGTGAACTTAGACTAAGCTTGCACATCTTTTTTCAAAAACAAAATGCTTAATAAGGTTAAATTCCAATAAAAATGTCACGAATGATTTTGAAAAAATTTAAAATACCAATTCATATTCCATGTTTTCATTATTTTTGTGCTCCATTATAATTTTGTAACAAAGTTAATAAAATGTTATCTAATAATTATTAAATTATAATAATTATTTTGTAATAATTAATAATTAATTCTTACTAATCAGTATAAATATTTTAAATATATGTATTTAAAATTTAAAATATATATTTTTTTAAATATAATTTAAATATTTTAAAATTGATTTTTGTGAGTGTATAAAATATATAGTTATATTTGAAATATGTGTGAACTAAAATATTATAAATACACCAAAAATAAAAGTAAATATAATATAATAAATATATCTATCTAGAATAAGTTAATAAATATTAATTTTAAGATGGTATTCTTAATTTTTTCACATATTATATTGATTAAGAACTTCAATATATTTTCAGTTTCTCATTAATTTATGACAAATAAAATACATAAATATTTTTAAACCATTTAATTAATAATTAATAAATACATTTAAACTATTTCTAAATACTTATGATAAAATTGTTTGACTTAGTGAAAAAAATGTTATGTTTCTAAAAATAGAGATTTAAAAGATGACCTCAAGGATTATTTAAATCACACATAAATATTGATTTTAAAAAAAAACAAACAAAAACTTAATATTTATCAAAATTGGGATGATATTGATTTTAAGTTTGTTAATTGTTAACTTAACAATGTAAATATCGCTTTTCATGTTCTCTTTAAAATCAATTTACATCTTCCATGGATGTTAAAGTCTCTTATCCCTCCCAAAATTCAGCATTTCTAAATTTTCCATAGATTTTGATCAAATTTTAAAGATAATGATAAAAATAGAGGGTGGGGATGATTATTTATAAAAATCAAATTGAAAATTATTTGTAAATTTAATATAAATATTTAAATTTTAATTAAATTAATTTAATATTAATAATAATTTTAAAATAAAAATAAAATGTGATACATTTTGTTAATGAAAAATATTATAAAATAAAAATTCAAATCAACAAATTATATATACCAATTTTTATTTTATGGATTCATTGTTTTATTAATTAATTTTTTTATACAAAAGTTTTCATAAATTTTGATCACTTTTTATATAAAAGATTATTTTTATAAATATTTATAATAATAATAATAATAATAATAATAATAATAATAATAAATATAAATATAAATATAGATATAAATATAGATGTTTAATTACAAAAGTCAATGTAAAATTATTAAAGTAAATAAAAATATAATTATTTCTTTATTATAAATACATAAATATTTATTAAATTAATTTTATCTTAATAACAATTTTAAAATAAAAAGGAAATGCTATAACTTATATTAATAATAAAAATTTATAAAAACAAAAGCAAAACAATGGATTGTATATATGAATTTTTTTACAATAAAAATTAAAAAAATCTAAACATTTAAAATTACTCTTTGAATTTTTAATTATTATATATTATTTTTTATTTTTTATATTTTTATTATATTTTATAAATTATTTAATTTGATGTTTCTTTCCATGAAATTTTTTTGAGATATGTTAATATATTAATTTTTTAATTGAAAATTTTCTATTAAAATTGTGGTTCCTTTCATCAAATCGTCTTACTTTCAATTACGAAAGAGAACCAAAGAAAAAGGTCATTAAACTTTAGAGAAGATAATCTATAAGATAAATTGAAGGTTATTAACATTAAATTTGAAACTATATATACAATTTTAAAAATTACACTTATGCCTTTTAATATGGATTTATTAAATGGTTTGTGCCTTATGGTATGTCTTCATATTAAATTTAGATATTGTTGATTCAATTATTTAATAATTATGTTGTTAAGTATAATTTTAGTGAAGGGTTTAAAGTAGGTTTTAAAGTAAGGTTATTTTTTTATTTCATCATTATTATTAAATAAAAGTATTTTTTCTTTTTTATTATTATTAATTTTAAAAATGTTGTTTTTGGTTTAGCAATATATTTGGTGAAAAATTATTTATATATGTAGTTTTTTTTATATATTTATTTAAATTTTATTATTATGTCAAGAGACATCTACAATTATATATTGAGTGGAGGAATATGATGTAGTATCCATGTAAATAAAAATAAATTTCTTTTAATAATAATTGTATGCGCCCATCAAAAATGACATTCTAAAAACACGCTAATTCCTAACACTTAACCTAAAAATTGCGACTAATTTTTTTTTGTTACAAGATAAAGGTAAGAGGATAAAACAGGTTTCAAGGATGTTAATCCCCTAGGGTACAACAACTAGCTTACACCACTAACCTCCACTTCTCGATTAAAGAACTAGGTCTAGATAAAGGTTAACATAATCTCAATTTATCTCTAAGGTCCATAATCAATTTTTCATTAGGAAGGTACCATAGATTAATTTACATAGTTAGGTGTTTTCTTCTCTTTAGTTAATGTGAAAGGTTAACCTTATGTTAATTTAATTAAATTCATTATCTTATTAACTTAGAGGCCTTTCTAATAACTACCTAAAGCTTGCTAAGAACTAACCATGGCTTAGCACTCTATGGCAATTAAATGGCCCCATTCCCCAATTACACATACCCTTAAAGATTTAATTTAAACATTTAAATTACATTTCTACCAAACAAAAGTAGGGTGAAACCTCCACCCTTAGATCAAATCAATCTTGGCCACTAGATCCTAGGGTTCCAAACTAGCCCTAAATTTCCTTATGAGTTTTTATTAAAGTCTTTCCTTTGTTCATTTCCCTCATTTGGTCTATTTGTTTTGTTAAAAATTGTAGGTTGGAGAAGAGGAAGCCATGGGAGCAAAAGAAGGAAGAACTATGGAGGATTCTACAAGGAGATCTAGTTTAGATTAGTTTAGATTAAAGTTTTATTGTTGTTATTACTTCCATTCAAGGATTGGGAGGGATTTTCCTACCAATCTAGTTTTGGTTCAAGCTTATGTGCATTTGGGTTCTCTATTTGGGGAAAACCCTACCCCCATCAATATAAATGAAAATAATGTTTTTAATTCACCATTTGTATGTTTTATTTCTCAAATCCATGGGATTACTCATTGTTTGCTTGTTGGTGATTATTAGTTAAATTTTACAACTTAAAAATTTAGTATAAACCAATTAAAGTTTTCACATAGGTGTGGATCCGAGGAGTTCTGTCGTAAGTGAAAAATTGTCACCCAAAGCGGAGATCGGTGGTCTGGGACCACCACCCTGCCTGGGTGACAAACCATGGACCGCCACCCTACTAAGCGGTGGTTTTGAGACCGTCGCCTTAGCCTGAGCGGTGGTTATGGGACCGCCGCTCTTCGGATAGCAGCGATGGACATGTTTCGAAAAATAGAACCTTAAATATGAGGTTTTCTCAAAAACTAAAAGATATTAAAAGGTGCTAAATTACATTCTGAGCTTAATTTTGAACATATAGAGTTTCCAGTTTTGAGATTTCATTCCTATTGTTCTTTTCTTAGTTAAAATTTATTCATTTAAGCATTTTTCATTCCAAAAGTAGTAATACAACTACAAGGTCTATTCTATCTTGTTCAACTAAATTTTCTTCAATATCAAGAGTTAAAAGAAATTTATATCTACTTCTAACATTGTTATCACCATTTCTAAATAGCAAATACTTTCAATTTGTTGTCTCTTCCATTCAATACAAATTATAGATTCAAAAATACTACAATAACTTTATTTTCCATTTAAGTTTACTATGCATACAAGTTCAACCTCTTACAACTTCTATATTTCATTCTTTCTCTTATACAATAAATAACTTCACAATGAAAGTAAAATTTCTTTTTCACAATGCAACTTCCAACTAAACTTTTACACAATATATCCATTTTGATTCTTTCCCTTACACAATATACAAATATTGTAATGCAACCTCTCTCCATAAGATTATTACAAATTCTTCCACTCAAGGTGGGAAATAATACAAGAATGCATGCAAAACACAAAATACCTCCTTCGACCTCATGGCATTAAAAACATCCATCCCAAAATATGTGATATAAATATAAAATCATCTATATTGAATTAAACAGGGTTCCATCCCACTTTGTGGCCATAAATATTTTAAAATCGACTAGTAAATAAATAGTTAAAAATACTATAAAAATTTAAAAAATAAAATCTGGATCTTCACCTTGTTATTTATGCCTCTTAAAAAATTCAATATCATCGGACATAGTTTCTTGCAAAAATTGGGACACGAGTTATATGCTTTGACCCATCATTAGGCAATTATGAATCATTTACAAATTTCTAAAGAACATTTCTATCCAACATTTCATCCATGCCAAAATGATCACAACATTAATTCAATTATCATTTGTGATCACAAGTGAATCAAATCAGCGACAATCCGGTGGCCTAACCTCCAGCGCATGTATCACATGTATATATATATATATATATATATATATATATATATATATATATATATATATGTCCACATCATATTAACGTCAATATAAAATGTTTCTAACAATCCACATGCATCATATATGAATCGAAATCAACAACAATCCAGATTTCTAACATCTAGTATCATGCTAAATCAAAAAGGTATAACAATGTCCATAAGTGTAGTTGATAGTATCGAAATCAAAGCAAAAGGTATTGAAGGGAAGTGGGCACTACATCCCCCTCCCTTAGACTCGACTTCCTCCTGATGTCACTAGAAGCAGTGTGGGAACCGAAATCATAGCAATGTATCATCCTCCCATGTAGCCGCACTCTCATCATACATATCCCACTGCACTCGAACTTGGTCAATCTCTCTACCGCGAAGGCCTAGGGTCCTATGCTCTATAATGCGAGATGGGCTCCACCATCACTTGCCCCGATCCCGCACTGTAATGCGGTCTAATCTAGCACATGAGAAGGATCGAAATATATCTCCTAAGCACGAAAAGTGAATCACATCATGGATGGTGAGACAAGATAAGTGGCAATGCTAGATGATAAGCTAAGGGACCGATGCAATCCAAGATCTCAAAGGGACCCACAAACCTAGGAGCAATCTTAGAACCTTTTTCATAATAGATAGGGATCTTATATGGTCTGACATGAAGGAACACCTTCGTGCCCACCTCATAACTACGATATATCTATGCTGGTTCGCATACTTCTTGCCCGTCATCCCGCCTCCCGGAATCTCTGTCTGATCAAAACAACCTGCTGCTCCATGTCCTACAATAAGGATGGCCCAAGAGAAACCCTATCCTCTAACCTATCCCAACTAAGAGGTGTCCTACACTCTCTGCCATATAATGCCTAAAAAGGAGTCATGCCTATCGAACTCTGGAAACTATTATTGTAGGAAAACTCAACCAAGTATGAGATCTTTGCTCCCATCTTGATTGGTGATCCATAACATACATCCTAAGCATGTCCTCCAAGATCTGATTCACCCACTTAGTCTGTATCCATCTGTCTCAAGGTGATATGTCATGTTGAAATTGATCCTCGTCTCGAGAGCATGCTGCAAGGTGGTCAGAAATGGGAAGTGTACAAAGGATCGTGGTCATAAATGATCTTTCGTGGAATATCGTGTAATTTGATAATATCATCAAGATATACCCATGCCACTGCATTAGTTATGTAGGTTGTCTTCACCGGAGAAAAATGAGCCACTTTCATCAATTTATCCACTATGACCATGATGGTGTCATGGTGGTATCTCGGACATTAGTAACCCCACAATGAAGTCCATGGAAATGGTGTCTCACTTCCACTCCTAGTATGGCGTGAGGAAAGAGAAGGCTAGCTAGATGTTGATGCTCGACATTCACCCTCGACACTCTAAAAATGTGACACAAACCAAGCCACATCTCTCAATGGTACAACTGTTGTCTCAAAGTGGTGTGCATCTTCTTCACCCTTGGATGGGATGAATAAGGTGCATGATGAGCCTTTGTCAAGATGTCATGTCTCAAGTCTCCATCTATAGGAACGTATATACGACTGTTTGTTTGAGAAGACCATATACCTCTAGTGAAAATCCATCAAATCTCCCTCAAGGGTGCCTCGAGACTCAATCTCTACTTTGGCTATAAGGTAGAAGTTTATCATGAGGAAGCTCGCTTTGCAAAATCCTACTCCGCAAAATCTGTAACTATTGAAGTAGCCATAGCCACATGTCTCCATCTTCTCAAAGTGTCTGTAACCACATTCTCCTTCCCCTTCACATGCTCTATCTCCATATTGTACTCACAAAACAATTCCATCCAATGCGCATTTGCAGCGTTGAGATTGGGCTGCGTGAAGAGGTGGCGAAGACTCAAGTGATCAGTCCTGAGTGTAAATCTCTAGCCAAGAAGGAAATGTCTCCACTACACTAAGATGTGCACCACTGCTGCAAACTCAAGATCATGAGTCGGATAATTGAGCTCATAATCCTTGAGTTTTGAGACTCAAAGTAACTACTTTGCCTGCCCTCCCGCATCAACACACCTCCAAGTCCTACCAAAGAAGCATTTGTGTGAATGTAGAACTCACCCTGAGGATCTCGGCACTACTAGAATAGGCATTATTGTGAGACATTCCTTCATTGTCTTGAAGGCATACTCACATCTGTTGATTCAAACAAACTTCTTCCCTTTCCATTGAAGGGAAGTGATGGGGTCTTGTAATCTGAGAAAAGTTCTGAACAAATATTCTGCCAAACCCATCAAGTTGCACACCTCGGTCACATTGGTGGGTGCTGGCCAATCCATAATATCTTGAATCTTGGAAGGATTAACTATGATAACTTCCAGAAATGATGTTGCCAAAATATGCACTCTGTTTGAAAGAACACACACTTCTCCAAGTTCCCATAAAGATGTTGCTCATGAAGACACTGAAGAACCTAATGAAGGTGCTCCTCACGTGTGCGTGAGTAAATTAGAATTTGTCATCAAGAAATATGAGCATGAAGTGATCTAGAAAATTCATGAATACCCCATTCATCAACCTCATGAACACTACGGGGCATTCGTTGGCAGGGATGAAAGGTACCTTTGTGAACTCGTAGTGACCATATCTCATATGAAAGGTGGTCTTATGAATATCTACCTCCGTAATCCTCGGTGATGATACCCGACTTAAGATCTAAGATTGCAGAAAACTTTGGCCCCCTTCATCTAATCAAACAAGTCATCATATGTGGAAGGGGGCGTAACGATTCTTGATCGTTACTTTGTTCAGCTAGCGGTAATTAATACACAACTACAGAGATCCATCCTTCTTCTTCACAAAGATCACCAGTGCACCCCAAAGTGGATACACTAGGATGGATTAGGCATTTCTCTAGAAGGCCCTCAAGCTGCAATTTGAGCTCACATAGCTTAGGAGTAGTCATCCGATAAGGGCTCGTGAGATAAGCTCTACGCCGGAACCAGTTCTATGTGAAAATCTATCTCATGTGGGGGTGGTAACCCCGGTATCTCCCTAGAAAAACATCAGCAAATCTCTCAAAATGTGATGGTCATCAAGGGATGGTCCACTAGACTCATCCTCAGATCTATCACATGACCGTAACAACATACATTTGACAACCCCGTCGCACACACCACTTAAGCTGCATAGCAGAGATGGTGTGAATAGAAATGGGCCTCCTAACCCCTACTATCACTAACTCCACTCCTAGATCATCTGTACAAGTAATAGTCTTATGGTAACAGTCCACTCTAGCTTTGTGTGTAGACAACCAGTCCATGCCCAAGATGACACCATAAGAACCCAATGGAAGGATTCGAAGATCTGAAGTAGTGGTGAAGGGTCCCAAATCCACTACACACTCCTTAACTAAGGAGTCTACAGAAATTTTGGCTCCAAAGCCATCTCAACGTCCCAACTACGACCTTGCCTAACTACCACCAACCTACAACACTCTACCAAGATGGTGCAATAAAAGAATCAGAAGAGCTAGAATCAAACAATATAGAGGTAGAAATACCACCAATACTACCTATCGTCTCTATCACGGTACTCTGGTGCTCATCCTAGTAGTTCTTAACCACTGCGTAGATCCGATGACTCCATGTCATATCTCCAACAATAGGCTCTGATATCTGCATCTTACCCTTGTTACTAGGGTTCTCTGGGCACTCTCTCTAATGGTGTCCCGCAACACCATAACCATAAAATTTATCCGGTCCTCTCTAGTGGGATGCGGCTCTAACCGGTACTCTAGATGTCTGTGTTGTGGATCTTGATGACCCGGCTATGGACTACTAAGGTCTCTATTGATGAGCTCTCGCTTGATTGAGCTCTTATGCACCTTTGTGTCCCGATGGGACCCTAGGAGGACGCCCATACTCGCTCCCTCTGTGTCAAATCTCCGAGGAGGTATGTAAGGTGTGTAGGTCTCTGCTTGCCGAGGTGGCTCGAGGTGGCTCAAGGAATACTATCCTGAACTCTATCCACCATGAGGAGGAGGAACTAACCCCTCGATTTGTTATCTTACATCTGCTGGATGTGGCTCAAATATGTCTCTAGCCTTCTGCATCTTCCCCCGTGTCTCCTCTACAATATAGGCCTTCTCCATGGCCTCTGCTAATGTCTGTGGGCAGTGAATGCACACTACACCACCTAAATCCAAATTCAAGCCCCAAATTAACTGTGAATCCATACTTGCTCATCATATATATAGTTAACATATTGGAGTAGATCGAAAATCGACTCTCATACTCGGCTACTCTGGCCATAGATGCTAGCGAAGGTCGTGAAAATCATTTATCCATTGTTGAATAAACCTCCTAGGAAAATACCTGCTCCTAAAACACTCCTCAAAAAGATCCGGTGTAACTATCTTTGAGTCGACATGGAGCTTCTACTCCTCGGTCATCCACCGGACTCCTGCTCCATCACTTATAAAATGAATCACAACAACACGAGCTTTGTGTTTTCTAGATAAGGGAAGACCTTAAAGCATCTACTCAAGCTCAATAACAGGATTCTACCCGAAAACCTCCTATATCTCCAAAATAATGATATGGTCATAGCTTCATAATCTCCTTGATATGGTTTGTAGCCATCAATTGATGAGCCCTAGGTCTCTCTACATTCTCCTCCCTCTGTCTAGGGCTCGAGATTGTCCCTACGTCTTGAAATCTGTCTCTATGCCCCCTCTGTGGTGACTCTGCACCCGCCGACTCCACGCATAATTTCTCTACCCCATGCTCCTCATTATATTGAGAAGATGCCCTAACCTCAACTAATGGCTCCATATCATGCCTATCAAGTTGTCCTCCTAGGGACCCTCCACGTATAACAACATTGACATCCTGAAGCATCTATAAAATCTGAGGAAGGATGGCCGCTACAACCTGATCCGGTGGTGGCATACAAGGTCTATATGAAAATACCCTCATCTCGGTCCACGCCTCCGCGTAGACCAAGGTGAGAGTTAGTTCATCATTTTGGTTTTGTTTCAGTTTTCTATGTTTTCTAAAATTTTGCAATTTATCAGATAGTGTGGTTTTCTAGATTTAAAAGAAAAATTTTACACTAGGTTAAAAGTTCATGTCTCATGTTTTCTAAGTGTGCCCAAGGGTCCAAGCTTTGAACCCATGACTCTGATACCAAATGTAACACCCATCAAAATGACGTTCTAAAAACATGCTAACTCCTAACACTTAACTTGAAAATTGTGACTAATTTTTTTGTTACAAGATAAAGGTAAGAGGATAAAACAAGTTACAAGGATGTTAATCCCCTAGGGTACAACAACTAACTTACACCACTAACCTCCACTTCTTAATTAAAGAACCGGGTCTAGATAAAAGGTTAACATAATCTCAATTTATCTCTAAGGTCCATAATCAATTATTCATTAGGAAGGTACCATAGATTAATTTACATAGTTAGTGTTTTCTTCTCTTTAGTTAATGTTCAATCCTGGAAAGGTTAACCTTATGTTAATTTAATTAAATTCATTATCTTATTAACTTAGAGGCCTTTCTAATAACTACCTAAAGCTTGCTAAGAACTAACCATGGCTTAGCACTCTATGGAAATTAAATGGCCCCATTCCCCAATTACACATACCCTTAAATATTTAATTTAAACATTTAAATTACATTTCTACAAACAAAAGTAGGGTGAAACCTCCACCCTTAGATCAAATCAATCTTGGCCACTAGATCCTAGGGTTCCAAACTAGCCCTAAATTTCCTTATGAGTTTTTATTAAAGCCTTTCCTTTGTTCATTTTCCCTCATTTGGTCTATTTGTTTTGTTAAAAATTGTAGGTTGGAGAAGAGGAAGCCATGGGAGCAAAGGAGGAAGAACTATGGAGGATTCTACAAGAAGATCTAGTTTAGATTAGTTTAGATTAAATTTTTATTGTTGTTATTACTTCCATTCAAGGATTGGGAGGGATTTTCCTTTCCAATCTGGTTTTGGTTCAAGCTATGTGCATTTGGGTTCTCTATTTGGGGCAAACCCTACCCCCAACAATATAAATGAAAATAATGTTTTTAATTCACCATTTGTATGTTTTATTGCTCAAATCCATGGGATTACTCTTTGTTTACTTACTGGTGATTATTAGTTAAATTTTACAACTTAAAAATTTAGTATAAACCAGTTAAAGTTTTCGCACATGTGCGGATGCGAGAATTTCTTTCATAAGTGACAAAACCACCCATGCCCGAGTAAGACCGCCACCCATCCCGGGTGAAAAACCATGGACTATCGCCCCACCGAGCGGCGGTTTTGAGACCATCGCCTTAGCTCGAGCGTAGTGGTTACGGGACCGCCACTTTGCACTGGGGTGGCGGTCTGTTTCTAAAAACATAACCTTAATTTGAGTTTTCTCAAAAACTAAAAGATACTAAAAGGTGCTAAATTGTACATTCTGAGCTTAATTTTGAACATATAGAGTTTCCAGTTTTGAGATTTCATTCCTATTGTTCTTTTCTTAGTTAAAATTTATTCATTTAAGCATTTTCCATTCCAAAAGTAGTAATACAACTACAAGGTCTATTCTATCTTGTTCAACTAAATTTTCTTCAATATCAAGAGTTAAAATAAATTTATATCTACTTCTAACATTGTTATCACCATTTCTAAATAGCAAATACTTCAATTTGTTTTCTCTTGCATTCAATAAAAATTATAGATTCATAATATTACAATAACTTTATTTTCCATTTAAGTTTACTATGCATACAAGTTCAACCTCTTACAACTTCTATATTTCATTCTTTCTCTTATACAATAAATAACTTCACAATGAAAGTAACCTTTCTTTTCACAATGCAACTTCCAACTAAACTTTTACACAATATATCCATTTTGATTCTTTCCCTTACACAATATACAAATATTTTAATATAACATCTCTCCATAAGATTATTACAATTTCTTCCACTCAAGGTGGGAAATAATACAAAAATGCATGCAAAACACAAAATACCTCCTTCGGCCTCATGGCCACATTAAAACATCCATGCCAAAATATGCAATATAAATCTAAAATCATCTATATATGAATTAATATCATCTAGGCAATTACGAATCATTTACAAATTTCTAGCAACATTTCTATCCAACGTTTCATCCATGTCAAAATGATCACAACATTAATTCAATTATCAAAGCCTACTCATGGTGACGAAAGTATATCACATGTCATAAATATATATATATATATATATATATATATATATAACCATGTCCACATCATATCAACATCAATATAAAATGTCTCTAACAATCCACATGCATCATATATGAATCGAAATCAACAAAAATCCAGTATCTCTAACATCTAGTATCATGCTAAATCAAAAAGCTATAACAATGTCCATAAGTGTAGTCGACAATATCAAAATCAAAGCAAAAGGTGTCGAAGGGAAGTGGGCACTACATCCCTCCCCTTAGACTCGACTTCCTCTTAGAAGTCACTGGAACATGTGTGGGAACTGAACTCGTAGCAATATAGCTTCCTCCCATGTAGCCACAATCTCATCATACCTATCCCACTACACTCAAACCTAATCAATCTCTCTACCACAAAGACCTAGGGTCCTACGCTCTATAATGCAAATGGACTCCACCATCGCTCATGATCTTGCACCTGCAATGTGGTCTAATATAGCATGTGAGAAGGATCATAAATATATCTCCTAAGTACATAAACATGAAACACATCATGGACGCGAGACAAGCTAGGTGGCAATGCTAGACGATAGGCCAAGGGACCAATGCACTCCAAGATCTCAAAGGGACCCAAAACCTAGGAGAAAGATTAGAACCTTTTTTCCGTACATGATAGGGTTCTTATGTGGTCTAACATGAAGGAACACCTTCGTGCCCACCTCATAACTATGATCTTTCCTATGTTGGTCTGCATACTTCTTCTACCTATCCTACGCCTCCTGGAATCTCTGTCTGATCAAAACAACTTGCTGCTCCATGTCCTACAATAAGGCTGGCCCAAGAGAAACCCTGTCCTCTAACCTGTCCCAACTAAGAGGTGTCTCCGCACTCTCGCCATATAAAGCTTGAAAGGATCCATGCCTATCAAAATCTAGAAACTATTATCGTAGGAAAACTCAACCAAGTATAGATACTGCTCCCATCTTGATTTGTGATCCATAACATACATCCTAAGCATGTCCTCCAGGATCATATTCACTCGCTCAATCTATCCATCTATCTCAGGGTGATATGTCATGCTAAAATTGATCCTTGTCTCGAGAGCATGCTGCAAGGTGGTCAGAAATGGGAAGTGTACAAAGGATTGCGGTCACAAATGATCTTTATGGAATTCTAGGTAATCTCGACAATCTCATCAAGATATACCCATGTCACTACACTAGCTATGTAGGTTGTCTTCATCAGAGAAAAATGAGCCACTTTCATTAATTTATCCATTGTGACCATGATGGCATCGTGGTGGTATCTCAACGTCAGTAACCCCACAATGAAGTCCATGGAAATGGTGTCCCACTTCCACTCGGTATGGCATGAGGAAAGAGAAGGCCAGCTGGATGTTGATGCTCGGCCTTCACCCTCTGACACTCTAAACAACGTGACACAAACTAAGCCATGTCTCTCCAAATTCCTCTCCAATGGTACAACTATCTCAAAGTGGCATGCATCTTCTTCACCTTAGGATGGGCTGAATAAGGTGCATGATGAGCCTCTGTCAAAATGTCCTGTCTCAAGTCTCCATCTCTAGGAACATATATCCAACCTTTGTGTCTGAGAAGACCATCTGCCTCTAATGAAAATCCATCAAATCTCCCCTCAAGGGGCCTCTAAGACTCAATCTCTGCTCTGGCTACAAGGTAGAAGCTGTCATGAGGAAGCTGTTGCAAAATCCTGCTCTACAAATCTGTAACTACTGAAGTAGCCATAGCCACATGTCTCCATCTACTCAAAGCATCTACAACCACATTCTCCTTCCCCTTCACATGCTCTATCTCCATATCATACTCACAAAGCAACTCCATCCAACGCCACTGACATGAGCGTTGATATTGGGTTGCGTGAAGAGGTGGCAAAGACTCAAGTGATCAGTCCTGAGTGTAAATCTCCGGCCAAGAAGGAAATGTCTCCACCACACTAAGGCATGCACAACTACTACAAGCTCAAGATCATGATTTGGATAATTGAGCTCATAATCCTTGATTTTGCGAGACTCAAAAGCAACTACTCTACCCTCCTACATCAACACACCTCCAAGTCCTACCAAAGAAGCATCTGTGCAAACATAGAACTCACCTTGAGGATCTAACATTGCTAGAATAGGCATTGTCATGAGGCATTCCTTCAGTGTCCTAAAGGCATGCTCACATTTGTTTGACCAAACAAACTTCTTCCCTTTCTGCTAAAGGGAAGTGATGGGGTGTGCAATTTGAGAAAATTCCTAAACAAATCTCCTGTAATATCCTGCTAAACCCATGAAGCTGTGCACCTCGGTCACATTGGTGGGTGCTAGCTAATCCATAATAGCTTGAATCTTGGAAGGATCGATTGTGATACCTTCCCCATAAATGATGTGGCTCAAATATTGCACCTCTGTCTGAAAGAATGCAAACTTCTCCAAGTTCCCATAAAGATGCTACTCACGAAGACATTGAAGAACCTATCGAAGGTGCTCCTCACGCTTGCATGAATAAATTAGAATGTTGTTAAGAAAGATGAGCATGGCGTGATCTAGAAAATTCCTGAATACCCCATTCATCAAGCTCATGAACACTACGGGGGAATTCATTAGACCGAAAGGTACCACTGTGAACTCGTAGTGGCCATATCTCGTATAGAAGGCGGTCTTATGAATATCTTCCTCTATAATCCTCAGCTAATGATACCCTAAGTTAAGATCTATTTTGGAGAAAACTATGGCCCCCTTCATCTAATCAAACAAGTCATCAATGTGTGGAAGGGGGTAACGATTCTTGATCATTACTTTGTTCAGGGCGAAGAATCGATACACAACCGCAGAGATATGTCCTTCTTCACAAAGATCATTGGTGCACCCATATGGTATACACTAGGATGAATAAGGCCTTCTCTCCGGAAGGCCCTCAAGCTGCAACTTGAACTCACATAGCTCAGGAGTAGTCATCTGATAAGGTTCTCATGAGATAGGCTTTGCGCTCGGAACCAGATCTATGTGAAAATATATCTCACGTGGGGGAGGTAACCCTAGTAGCTCCCCTAGAAAAACATTAGCAAACTCTCTCAAAATGTGATGGTCATCAAGGGATGGTCCACTAGACTCATCCTCAAATCTATCATCCTGTCACCGTAATAAAGCATACATCTAATAAAATCGTCGCACACACCACTTAAGCTACATAGTGGAGATGGTGTGAATAGAAAACGGGCCTCCTAACCCCTGCTATCACTGACTCCACTCCTAGATCATCTATACAAGAAATAGTCTTATGGTAACAATCCACTCTAGCTCTGTGTGCAAACAACTAGTCCATGCCCAAGATGACACCATAAGAACCTAATGGAAGGATTTGAAGATCCTGAAGTAGTGGTGAAGGGTCCCAAATCCACTACACACTCCTTAACTAAGGAGTCTACGAAATTTTGGCTCCCGAAGCCATCTCAACGTCCCAACTATGACCCTGCCTAACCGCCCACCTGCAACGCTCTACTAAGGATGGTGCAATAAAATAATTAGAAGAGCTAGAATCAAACAATATAGAGGCATAAATACCACCAATACTACTTGTTGTCTCTATCACGGTACTCTGGTGCTCACTTGGTAGCGAGTTCTCAACTACTCCGTAGATAATCATTTGTAATCATTACATAACCGACTAAAATGTGTTCCAAATATAGAACATTAAAATAAACATAGGAAATATAAAATCTTTTACATCATGATATGCAAAGTACTATTCTCGCCCTCATCAATATCTCACCAGGGAATAACATAGGAAATTCTACTAAAATTTTTGCTAACGCACAAACTAAAAACTAGAAATGGAACATTGGAATGATGTTCCCCCCCTCAATGTGAAATTTCCACTTATTGAAAACAAGATTCTGCAAACTGAGGCACACCACACTAGAAGCACTAAAATCAAACTGCACACACACTGTCACCAAAAGCTGATATGCGGCCTCATCGTTGGCAATCGACGAGAGGTCGTTGAACGACCTCCAACCTCCGATGCCTCCTACCTCCGGTGACATCTTCCGCTAACTCACCGGATTTGGATACGAAACTCAATTGTTTCCACATTGTTTATTCTTTTCTTCCCTCCCGCAATGTGAAACACTTTATTTTTCCGGACGTTGGGTAACACTGAAAATGCGTCTGTAAGTCAATTTTTTTTTTTAAAAATTAAGACTTTTACAATTTTTGACTCTGACTCATGATGACAACCTAGAATCACCTATTTGATAACAAGACATAAACAAAAAATAACACTTAAGACTAAAATAAGATGACATCAATGATGGAAACTATATTGACGATAACAAAATCCAATTAAAGATTGGATTTTCACGACTTTTAAGAGACATACTTTTGAGAAAAACCGGTAATTAAAAAGTAATATTCAATTACTTTTTACACATACAACACAAAGACTTTTATTATTAACTTTGACTGACACAAAAACTTAACTATGAATTTTGGATTTAAACAATAAAACAATAATACTAATATCTTAAAATAGACTTTGACATAAGACTATAAAACCGATCCAAAAATAATGTCAAGAATCTATACCAATACTTTTACATAACAAAATGACTAACAACCATATAAGGTTGATAAAATGGTCTATTACTAAAATGAGCAACTAATAAAAACTTTAAATAAGACTCACAAATGACTTGAGTGTATTTAGCTGTTATTAGGCTAAATTGATGGCGGAATGCATGGAAGATCTTGTGCAGCACCGAGGATTTCTCGATCACCAAATGAAGGAAACTAGCAGTCATGTCAAGCTAGAAATTTGAAGCAATTTAATATGCGACTGGATCAAAGCTCGCAAAGCAGAGATCTTCATAATTCAACGTACTGAGCAACAAAAATTGATTAAACAGAATTTCCAGAGATACCATGAAGATATGTGCTCCCATAGTAACAATATGCCCGTCACATTAAAAGTTCTCTCACAACAAATTCTGGAAGACGTTACGGCAATATTCTTGATGGTAATGAATGAGGACGCAATGTTTATGTGTGGGAGTTGAGCTCGAACCAATTCACATCATTCTTGCTATGATGCATAGTTATAGATGGTGATCACAATGCTAAGCCAACAATTTAATCATTGAAACCATCTATGGAGGCTGCTTGGTAGATCCTCGAATAGTTTTAAAATGTCTGCATGCTATTCAATATTGAATCGTTTTGCCAAAAATCTGAAATCTGATAACACGTTTCTCTTACAAAACCTCACAACTACTCACATCTACAGAAAATATTCTATAAAACTAAAACTCCACAGTTGCCATAATACTTGCAAACACAGATTTAGCAAACCAATTGCCGCATGGCTTGGACACATGTATGAAAATACAAACTGCGCATTGTAAAGTCTGATCAAGAGTGCATGGTGAGCTCAAGCGAGAACAAATGGAGATTGGAGGATCATAATGATTCACATTGCTTCATCACATATGGCTAATCAAAAGAAAAGAAAAATCTCATGGCTATATTATAATCGCTCTGATACCAAATAAAAACTCTGAATCATATTTACACAGAAACAATGCACAAAATTATTATATTACTTCTCTACAAACTACTATGTACGTGATTTGTTAAAACAACTCACAACAATAATATTCTCTAGATATTATTTTCCACCTGTCACAAATAAACTTAATGGAGCACTAATATTATAATTTCCTAACGAGTAATTAATCGACATGTTGCATCAAATTGGATCACCTACCATTTTTTTACGTTGAGTGCAACTTATATGTATTGGCCATTCTACATGCATTAATTCTGGAACACCATGGATAATCCACAACAAGCACAAAATTGGTGAAGTTAGAATATCATCAAATATCCTCATATAGTGGAACACTACATGCACCTATGATATACACTTTTTTGAAAGGAGATATTGCAAAAAGGAATGAAAGTTAAAGATTATTGGTCTAGATATGAATGACAACATAGAGGTTCGCCACATGTGCATGGATTCATATGGTTAGAAGGGGCACCAAATATGGACAACCTTGATTGGACTAATGATTTTCAATGTAAAAATGTTGAAAAATACTTCCATTCTATTGTCCATGCATGGAATCCTCAAGAGGACCCACACCAATGAAATATATAGGTAATTTATCAATTCTCATCGAATCTATGTTTTATATAAAATTCTTACATTCTCAAAATATATGATATATTCTTATGTGCTATGAATTACAGGTCTACCAAAATTTTACACAACATCATGTGTCTTTGAAATACAAGACAACTTACACAAGTGGATATGGAACGTGACTATGAAGAGATTCTCAATTGTGTAGAATGACATACAATGTGTAGAGAGGGTGCCTACCTATGTAAGAAAAGAGGAAGAATGGTTTGTAGGTAATATGTTCAAAATTTTGAATAATTAAATTGAAATTAAAAAATATGTGTGGAAGAACTAATAATGGATTATTATCTTTTGCAAGTATAATGCACCATGGCCATTGAATCTCGAGGGATCAAAGTTATATCAAGACTCAGAGACATGAGATAAAAAAAATTGAGCCTGTAATAAATGATGATAGAGTAAATACACACAATCGCTACATATTACAATTGTGGAGACCAAACGTGGATTGACAACATGTTCTTTCCAAGCATGTCGTAATCAAGTACATTGCAAAGTATGCAGCAAAAGTAGAGAAGAGTTTTGAAACTTATCATCAAATGTTGATGCAAATTATAAACATTGAAAACCCAGATGAAATGGAAACAATAGCATATAGGAGACTTCTAAGTGAAACAATTGTTGAAAGTGATCTAATAAAATATGAATTATTATTAAATTTAATTTGAGTCACTACTTATGATAATATATAATGAATAAAAGTGCTAAGCACTCTAAATATGTAATTGTGTAAGAAAATAGGAGAGATAGGGAACTTATCTAATTTACGCTTATCTTAGAACATATATGAACTATAACGGTGATGACAGGATGGGAAGGGTGTTAGAAACACTTGATATTAATTTTGGAACCTACAATCATAGTTAGGCATGGGCACATGGGCTAAGGAGAGGATGCCTAGGTGTCAGAGACCTCTTCTAGGTGTTAGTGATTGCATGAGAGGTTAGAATCGATTTTCTGCATCGTTAAGGTTTTGATGTCACTTCTTGTTGATCACCTGATATTCACACTTGGATCATTATGGTACTTGTAACCTGCAACATAAACCCTAGCTACACATAACACAGATCAAATTGGAATGAAAAATGCAATATGTGAAGTCAAAATTACCTCGACGGTCATATGAAGGAATAACTTAAGACCGAGTGCTACACTAAATTCTAGACTTCATGTAGTTTTGTGTGGTTGTGTGTGAAGTATTGTCCTTAGGTTTCCTTGAGCCAACAACACCAAGATAACGAGATATAGCTAGATAAAATTAAAATGTGTGAGATGAAATTCAACACTTCCCCTTCCTATGTAGTGTATGTAGCAAAAAAATGTAGTCCCTTTGATAGTATGTAGATATGATTTCCCTTTAGAATTAACCACACTTATAATAGAGTGTATGTTGTGTATATATATGGATCTCTTGTTTGAATTTCAACACTAGTGACACAACATGCCAACTATGACCTTGGGATAAGGATAAGAAAACTAAAAAGGCCAACCACAAATGTCAAAATAAATGAAAAGAACAAAGAGGACAAGAGCACCCAGAATGGATAGGAGCGCCTAGGCGCTAGTGTCTAGAATGGGTGTTGGTGTCCTAGGATAAATGATGACATATGTGAAAAGATTGATAGACAGGATCCTTGTGACTGACCAGAACTAGGTATAGAAGTGACATAGATGTATGAGAGAAAGACAATAGAAATCAAGTCAAACAAGTGGATGGACTAGGGAGTGTGTCACTGGTGAATACTTTTCTTGCTTAATATCCATACATATATCAAAATACTTGGCGGTATGGTAAAATAGTAATATGTGCATGATTTTTCATCTACATTTCCCCCTTTATACTATCGAATAAAATTCAAGTAGTATAAAGGAAGTAAAGGAACATACTGTGAGAAGTCCGGAGAAACTAAATTGTAAAAGTGCACGTAGAATGTAATAAGTTTTAGTGTGGTGAACCATGGATCAGTGTGTCGACCCATGTGGTATAAATAAAGATAGAAAACCCATTGTAAGGAGCACTTAGAGGAACATTCCGATCATTTATAGCTTTTAGAGATTTGTGATTGTTTCCAATGGAAGTTTAAGAGGTAGAGAGTGATCGATTCCCAACCAGATTTTGTAGATTTGAAAATGGTAGGATTTGGGTGTCTTACCACTAGAAGAAGAGTTTTGGGGAGAGAGGTCTATTTTTACTCTCCATCCATGACTACATCCCCAAAATTTCCAATCATTTTAAACAAATAGAAACCAAATTTAGTTTCATGTTGCAATGTATTGTTCTGTATTGAAGAAGCCATATAAAAGTAGTATAGGAAAGGAAATTATGCCTCATTGCCCCCACTCTCACGGGTTTCCAAATTTTTATAGTGCTAGATGAATTCCATGTTAGGTCATCTGGAAGTGATAGAAAATGTAAAGTGACTCCCAAGTTAGGTCATCTGGGAGAGATAGTAAAGTAATGTAACTCCCAAGTTAGGTCATATGGGAGAGATAGTAAAGTATGTTTGTTGTACTAAGCTGATTGATTTGATTCTAGTGGTAGAAGATATATTTGTAGTAAGATGTGCGTAGTAGATTAATCACGAAGAGTATTTGATTGTTTCCCCATATTAGGTCATTAGGGGAATAGATTTGAAATAATAGAAAGTATTTGAATGTTGAATAGATTGATTTGTTCCTTTGTTTGAATAGAATTAGAGAATGATTGCAATAGTGATGTGTTAAGAGTATCGTTTGATTATATTGAAACCTAAGAGGGATCATAAGGTGATCCCATTGTATGCCCCCTTTTGGCAAAAGGGTGAGGAGTGGAGATAATGAGAACTGAGCCGAAAGTAGAGGTGAAAAGATGTAATAATGAACAAGAGGTAGTATAGAAGATGTTGCAAGATTATGTGTATGTTGATTAGTATATGTGCTAGATTTGAATATAGCACTTTGTTCAACATTTATAGTATTGTGGTAGGAAAATTTTTGAATTGAATGAAACAAACATGGAAGAAAATGAAGTAATAAGGCTTAAGATATAAGCGAAGCCATATCGTGTATTAGTTGGAAGAATGAGTGCAAATGGTAACTATAGAAAATTGAAAATTGCTATATATAGTAATAGTGAAAAGTGAATAGTAATTTCATTTGTACCATGATTGAGTGAGAATTGGAGCTTTGAGCTTGTGAGGATGTCGCATGTTAGAGTAGCATGTTTGACTAGCTTTGAGAGAGGAGTGGAAGTTGTGGCATCACAGATAGTGATGAGTTGGTGAGTAAGGTTATTTTTAAAAATGTGGTGAAATTTGCCCGTTTTTGTCGATTTTTGTAAAATTTGAACTTTTTCATTTTTGTGTGTTTCGACTTGGGCAAGAGTGGCTAGGGCATTGACGTATTTTGGGACACTAGCACCCGATCCTAGGTGTAATAGACTTGGTTCTAAGTGCTCACAACTTGATCTTAGGCACTAACAATGAGAGGAGAAGGCTTTACTAGTGCAATGTGAAATATTGATATTTTGATTTTTGTACTATGATTGGCTGGTTTTGAATATGTATGAAGTACTAATGTCATAATTTTGTTGGTGTTTGTGTTGTGCAAAGAGATATACACTCGAGATATTTCCACGGGGGTCAACATTTGAGCGATCTATTGACTTTAGGGTTATCTGATGCTAAGTGGGACGTACTTGACCATGTCGTCTTGTGATACATACTAAGATTGGGGAGGTTCCCCATAATATGCCTATGGTGATTGCATTGTGTGAGAGATGGTGTGCCAATACATGTACCTTTTGGTTGCCTACTAGTGAGATGATGGTTACCGCGGATGTATATCGTATATTGAAATTGTCGATCGTTAGAGAGAGAGTGAAGTATTATGAGTATAATGGATGCCTAGTAACCAAGTACACACAGAGACCCATATTAGTCTAGATTTTATATTTAGATACGGTGTCCCGTGGTTGGGGAATTTTATCGCAGTGGTTATAGCCTCATCGGTGGTAGTAGAGGGTGGTAGAGTGGGTATATTATATAAGATGCATGATATTTATCAATGCATAGAGGAGAATGAGACAATAGTTGCATGGGTGCAATGTGTGCTAGCCCATTTGTATAGGGATTTATATATATTCACATAGGAGGAACATGGGGGTGGCCTAGGAGCCACAAATTTGTTACATATATCGGCATACGTGAACATTATGATAATGTGGCCACTCATTGGGCCACATGTTGATTAGGAAAGGCACAATATATTTGCAATTAAGTGGGTTGGGTTCACTAAATGATTTAATAAAATATGAATTATTATTAAATCTAATTTCGAGTCACTACTATGATAATATACAACATAATACAAATGCTAAGCACTCTAAAGATGCAACCGTGTAAGAAAATAGGAGAGATAGGGAACTTATCTGATTTACACTTATCCTCTAGAAAAACTAATGAATAAGATAGGCGGGGTGTCAGAAATGCTCGATATTAATATTATATCCTGCGAGACAAAGATGGACATGGGCACCTAGGCTAGGGCGAGGGCGCTTAGGTGCCGAGACCTCTTCTAAGTGTTGGTGACTACGCAAAAGGTCAAAATCTAATTTTTCCCGCATCATTAGGGTTTTGCTATCACTTCTTGTTGATCACCTGATATTCGTACTTGGATTTCTGAAGTACCCGTAACCGCAACACAAATCCTAGCTACCTGCACAAGCTCACAAACACATCAAATTGGAATGAAAAATGCAATATGTGAATTCAAATTGACCCCAATGGTCATTCGAAGGATAAACTTAGGACCGAATGCTGCACTACATTTCAAACTCTATGTAGTTATATGTGTTTGTGTGTGAAATAGTGTCCTTAGGTTGCCCTGCACCAATGATGCCAAGATATTGGGATATAGCTAGATAAAATGCAAATGTGTGAGATGGAATTCAGAAGTTCCCCTTCCTATGTAGTGTATGTAGTCCAAAAATACAATCCCTTTGATAGTATGTAATTATGATTTCCCTTTAGAAGTATCTGTGCTTGTAATAGAGTGTATGTTGTGTATATATATGGATCTCTTGTTTGAATTTTGACACTAGTGACATGACATGCCGACTATGACCTCAAGATAAGGATAAGAAAACTAAAAATTCTGACCACAAATGTCAAAATAAATTAAAAGAACAAATATGATAGGAGAACCAAGAATGGACGGGAGCACTTAGATGCTAGTGTCTAGGGATAAATGATGGTAGATGTGAAAAGGTTGTGAGACAGGGAGATCATTGAATGGGGTACGAAGTGACATATGCATGAGAGGAAGAAAATAAAAATCAATTCAAACAAGTGGATAGACTAAGGATTGTGTCACCATTGAATACTTTTCTTACTTAAGATCTATGTATATAATAACATACTTGGTGATATAGTAAAATAATAATATATGTGTGATTTTGTGTCTATAAAAGAGACATTGGGGCACAAGAAACATGTCACATGTTGTTAGAGCTTCCATTGGTAGAGAGTAGTAGAGTATTTTTCAATTTGAATGTTTCATGTGAGGTGTTCAAACTAGTAACTATAACTAATGAAGATGACCATGAAGAACATGTAAAAACTTTCATTGACGGGTACAAGAATAGGCCATTTTCCATGGAAAGTGTATCACTTATTGATGTCACTAGATCTTGGACATATAATCCAAGGAGAAAATGAGATAAAAAATGGGAGGTTAGGAGTTTGAAAGCTATTGTGAGAGTATTCCCAAGGTTTTCCTCCATCCCTTCACGTGAATCGCATAAATGGGTTGATTTTTGTTGGTCGAGTTGTTTCTTTACAAGCCATTTCATGATATAGAGAGAGATATCAGACTTAATTCTGATTCAATAAATTCAAATTGGGATTCGTTCAATTATAATCCATGGCATGTCGAGAG
Organism: Taxus wallichiana var. yunnanensis; assembly: GCA_018340775.1. Lineage (NCBI taxonomy): Eukaryota > Viridiplantae > Streptophyta > Pinopsida > Cupressales > Taxaceae > Taxus > Taxus wallichiana. The sequence goes on from CM031242.1 coordinate 1,009,123,764, forward strand.
GATGACTATTATAGAAGATGTTGATAATAGTAGTGATTTTGAAGATGAAGTTAATCAACATATTCAACAAAATACAACGAGAACATGAATGAGAAATCATATCTAGGCTTCATCATGGTCAAATTTTGCAAGTGACTGAAATAGATATGTTGGGAAGAAGAGATATTGATAGACAAGCACCATGGAATGATGAATATCGAGGTGAATAATACACAAGTAAAACAATAAAATTCATAAGCAGCATGAAATATAATGGGTTGGTTATAGACGATGAATTATCCCCAAATTTAAATTATGAGACCTTGGGTGCTAAACAAAAACAAGCACTTGATATAATACTGACACATTATAATCAACGTCAAAATAACATGTCATTGTTCATGATAGTTCAAGAAACTGAAAATTTCTATGTGATTGGTGTGACTTTTAGATGCACATCATTCCTAGAACATTCTCATCTTCTATTACTTACACCAACAAGAGTTGCAACATTTAATATTGGTTCCTCAATGATCCATTCACAACTTTGAATCCCTATTACATATTTTGTAGAATTAGAAGGATCAAGACTTACAACATTCCAATAAGAGATCTGCCACATAAAATATATATTGATTGATGAAATGAGATTCATTGGAAAAAGTTTGGTAGAAAACATAGACTCCCGAATTCGTCAAGAATTCCTTAAAAAAGAAGACATCAGTTTTGGTGGTGTTTCTATGATTTTGGTAGGAGATTTGGGGAAACTTCCTCCTGTTACTAATAAACCACCATATGATAATAATAGACGTGAAAATTTGTTATGAGAAGCATTCACAACAATTGTTACACTAGATAAGGTATTTAGACAAGAAGGAGAAAGCAAAGACCAAAAATATTTTTGGTAACTTCTCATAAATCTAAGCGATGTGAATCCGACATTGGATGATTGGATGTTATTAATGAGTACAAAAATGTTGCATTAGAAAAATCTAGCAATGAAGAATTCAATAATAATATTCACTGGTCATGACAAAGAGTAACGTGAATAACCACAACAACAAAAAATTGCATTCATTGAAAAGACTTGTTGCACGTAGCATTGCAACTACAACAAGTACTGCCAACACACTAATTGGAGATCTGAATGATGAACTTGACATTGAATTATTAATTTATAATGATTCAAGGGTTATGTTAACATCCAATCTTTGGATAGAAACAAGTCTTGTAAATGGAGCTCTAGGATATATTCGAATCATAATATACACACTTGGTAGTGGTCCACCAAAACCACCAACATATGTAATGGTTGAATTTGATAATTACTTTGGAATACCATTTAAATATAGAACTCCATGTACCATCCCAATTACACCAATACAAAGGAGAGGCACACACCAATTACCCTTACAATTGGCATGGGCATTAACAACACATAAGTCACAAGGATTGACTCTTTCAAAGGATACAATTGATATTGAATAAAGGGAAACAATTGGGTTAACATTTTTGGCTATCTCTCAAGTAAATTCATTAGAAATTCTAATAATATTTTCGCCTTTTACATATGACTGCAATGAAAAGATGGAGAAGGGAAAACTTCTTTTGAAACAAAAGGAAAAGGATGAAAGACTAAAGTCCTTGGAATATAAATAATGTCCATTATGTAATAAACATTTGATTATATGATTTTATCATTTCATGTGATGTACGTGTCACATTTTGAGTCATATGAAATAAAAATTTATCTTTTAAGATGATAATATGGTTACTAATAAAATCCATAAGAACTTTGTGTATTATAGACCTAGAATTTTTATTACCCATACTTATTCTCTTAAGAGATCATTCCCTCTTTAAATGCCTCTATGATGTCCCTTGTAAGATATTTGAGTCTAAAAGGATTAATTGTTAACATTTTCTCATTTTAGTTGATGTTGATGACATTTTGATCCAAATGAATATTAGAAAAGATTATTAAATGTTTGTCTTTCCATGAAAATTTCAATATATTATCTTGGATATTGTTGGTTTTGATTTGTATAAAATATACCTTAAAGTAGTTCAATCAAATTCATTAGGAATTCTTATGACTCAAGGAAATATTAAATATATAAGGGGTTGAACACTCTCTTGGGTTCTCAATCTTATATAGAAAGAATCGTTGGTTTCACCAATGAACTACGTGGGCGGGGATCCATATTATTAATAATATGAGTCTTAAGTCACCAACTGGAGAGGTTCTCATTGAGGTCATTCATGCATGAACTAAATGCCCACCTTCTTTTCCTGACTTTATTTTTGGTATCATCTTATGTATAATGCAACTCTCGTAAATGCTACTAGCATACCTATATTATATAAATCTATGTAAAATATGCCGAGAGGTATAGTTCTCAAGGCGCCTATTTCACTTATGTCACACATCTAAAATATGTCAAGAGGTATTATTCTCGAGGCCTTGAGAACTATACCTCTCAACATATTTTACATAGATTTATTTAATATCAATATGATAGTTACAATGTGCTATGTCTCCTCATTATTATACATTGCAAATATAAGAACAAGATAAATTGGCAAATAACTTTCACATACCTTAAATTATTGGCAAAAATTAACATAAAAATAAAATGGGCAATATTAATATGTTTTAGTAGGATCAATATTAATATATTTTAGTATAATGGAAAATAAATTTCACATACCTGAAATTATTGGCAAAAAAAATTTAACATAAAAAATAACATTGACAATATTAATATATTTTATTAGGATCAATATTAATAGTTGTTATAACCGTATATTACTACAATCTTTTCGATGTAAATATTGTAAGCCTATACTTAAATCATTAAATTAATCTCACAATTCTAATTTGCATATGATACACTCTCAATAACTTTATTATCCCTGTGCTTTCTTTTTAATACCACAACTTCACTTGAAAAAGTCACCACCATATCATTACCTCTAATATTTTTAACTACAACTACCACGATGCCACTACCTCTAATAATTTTCCCATATCTAATGATCTTTTATATAAATGAGCATTAAACCGAACAAAGTGCCGCTATTTATTTACTAGTCATGCATTTTTACTCATGGATATTGAACTTGGAGATCAAGCTTCCACACATTTTTAAAACAAAATGATTGATGTAGTATTTACAGTTTCTTAATTTAAAACAATAAAATGGTAAAGTCTCATGGTAAATAGTTTTCCACTCGTTTATCTCAAACTGGGTTAAACTCCACTCAAAATCTGACCAATGATTTAAAATTTTAAATAATACTAATTCCTAATTCTTTATCCTCATTTTTTCCACTTCACTCTATTTTCAGTTATAAATGAATAAAATGTTATATAATAATTATTAAACTAGCAATCATATGTGAAATGTATGAAGGAAATCTGGAAGGGATAATTTTTAAGGATTCATATTGGAAGGAGAGAAATATTGGGAGAGGAAGAGGGTGGAAACTAGGAGGAGGCCACGAAAAAAATAAAAAATGGAAACAATGTGAAACTCAAACATCGAACAACATGATGCCGTATATGGTAATCCTTCGAAATACATGTTATGATTTGAATGTAAAGATCCATATGCCCTGAATGGTCTCTACGGTTTTAATACTATAGTTCTACATGATGGTATGGAGTTCGGATTGCATCAAAATTAATGGAGATCTGTTGATGAGTAGGCAAAAATGAGCCATAGCCTCCATATTTTTCCCATGGTAGGAGCATAAAAACACTCTTTAGGAATCTCTGCATAACCAAGATCAAACTAAACAAGTAAAGTATCTTCCCATCACAATCATTATATGTAGGGTTAACTAGTTAGCAAATTTGCCGACAAGAGAAATACATGCCAAAACAACATCAAAATCTTGTCAGTTATAAAGTACCAACAACCAAAAACACATCAGACTTAAAATAGGGACCAAAAACGCATCAGACTTAAGATAGAGATAGATGTGAGAGGGAGAAGGAATGCAAGGTTGAAAGAAATAAATTTTGCTGAAGTCAAGGAATCTTTGAGAAAATATGTCAGAATTTTTAATTTCATGACTCATAAAAATCTTCATCTAAAGAATATAAAGGTGACAAACATATCTCTCATCTTTATCTGTACTATAAATTATGTGTTTAAAATTTTTTTAAAGAAAATGGTGCATGTAAAAAGTTCAATATGATATTTCAAATACATTTGGAGAAATGGTAGTAGATTAGTCATTGTTTTTCGTTGAAAGGTATTTTGGAACAGTAAATCGGGATGATCTTAACTAACGAAAGATTCCATATGAACAAAAATGTTTATAAGAAGGTTACAAAATAATAAAACACAATCACAACCTCCTTCAATGCCTATCCACTCCTTTATAATATACTGAGTCAAATTTAGTGTTGGTAGGCCCCTATATATAGATAAGATAGACTTGCACGCACCCTTGACCACATGGATATAGGGTCTAGGGATCTCAAAAACACTATATAGAGTGACTTAAAAGTTGGGATATATAAAAGCAATTTTCTGAAAGAAGTACATCTGTCAAGACTCAAAGGATAAATTTGCAGTCCAAACTCACAATAGGAAATTATGAAAGATTCCATACTACCAAACATGTACCTAAGAAAGCCATGGAATAACAAAATGCAATCAAATCCTCCATAAATGCTCATCCACTCTTCTGTAATATACTGAGCCAGATTCAGTGCTCGAGTAATTTGTTTTCCCTTGGATTACAATTATAAATTTCATGTGGGCTACTTAATTGGCCTTAACACATGTAGAACAAAAGTGAAGAATGCATGCCAATTAGACAACCAGGTTCTTCCTTACAACCAAAACCCAAGAAAAGGGTAAAAGAAGCATAAATACAGAGAAAAATCCAATGAGATGATGGTTTTCCATTGAGCAATGGAAGGAAATGAGAGTTGTGTTAATCGCATATCCTTACATTGAGGAAATGAAGGTGCTTCTTCTACCCATGTCTAGAGGAATGGTGGTTGGAAATGACGAATAAGAATAATGAAAATGGAGATGTAATAGAACTTAATTAATCAAGCTTGTAAGTTTTTCCATTTGAAGTTAAACCGCATGTTATGCCTTTATGAAAACTGTGAAAGGTAACGAAATTTCTGCTTATCTTTATGCAGGCAATCTACAGAATACAAATGGTTTAGAGAAGATTATTAATACAAGTATCATATTTTGTGGCTTACTTTGCAAATTATCAAATACAAAACCTTTTAACTTTTTTAAGAATGATTTGCAAGATTATAAGCTTTTTATCCTCAACACCAAATATAGGAATATTGTCACCGAGGTCCATTGGTTAACTATAGAAATTGCAATCTAGTTATCATATTTCTAAATCCCAAATTTTTGTACTCACCTAGATTTTCAGCTGAAACGCCTCCCTCAAAATCCTTCTGAAAGTGACCCAAAACATCATGAGCATACCACACGATGCAAACATTTTTAGTAAAAAAATTAAATACAAATTTTGAAAATTCTATTATACAGATCACCGATTATTAATCTCCTATCTTAAAAGATTATTTAACTGCCGAAAACTAATTCATAGCTAATATCGAAAAATAACACAACTGCAACTTCACTAATAAAAATACGGAAAGAAATGCGTAACATAAAGAACACAATATTTTTAGACAAATTGTCCCTAGAAAAACCCCTAAGGGAAAACCAGTTCTATAGATGAGAAATTATATTAACTTCAACAAATTAAGAGATACAAAGATTCCTTGCCTCTTACTGGCAGAACTTTGACAATCTCCCAACTTCTCCCATTGATATTCCCCACTACTATCCCCAACGCTATCACTGCGACCCTTGCTAACACTGCAAGACTGTTTGCTATCACTGCAAACTTACAAACACATTTGCTAGCACTAAATGCTTCTCAAAAACTTGTGTATTCCAAATGCCCAATGACCTCCTTTTATACTACTCTCATTGGAAAACCAATGGCCGGATCGATTCTCAATTGATGATCGTGAGATACATAACAACTTAACAACCATAACAAATTTGGTTGCAAGGTGTCACTAAAGGAAATCAATAATTAGAAAATAATTAATTCATTCTCAACAATAAGATAACTATTATCTAATCTTAGCAAATGGACAAACAATTGTCCAAGCTAACAAACTAACACTCCCTCTTAGCGAGGAAGTTGTTTTGCATGACACCCATCTTATCTCTGAAGAAGATAAATTTTTCCTTCCCAATGCCTTAGTTAGAATGTCTGCTACCTGCTCCTCTGTAGGTATGTATTGTAGCTAAACAATACCTCATTGTACACAATCCCTGATGAAGTGATACCTGATATCTATATGTTTAGACCTATCATGAAACACTGGATTCTCAGACAACTTGATGCAACTCTATGATTGTCATAGTGTATCACAGTAGTCTCAACCTTATGACCAAACAAGGCCACTAGCAACTTCCGAAGCCATATAGCTTCACATGTCGCCATGCTAGCTGCAATGTATTCTGCTTCTGATGAACTCAAAGCCACAGACTTCTACTTCCTGCTGAACCAAGAAACAACTCCTGATCCTAAACTGAAACAACACCCTGAAGTGCTCCTTTTGTTTTTGTCATTGTACCGCCCAATCAATCTACGTCAATATAGCCTATCAACTTGATTCCTTCACCTCGAACATATCGATCCCATACTCAATTGAACCACGTAAATAACACAACACATGCTTAGCCATTGTCCAATGCACTCTCTTTGGCTCAACCATGAACTGACTAAGAGAGTTTACTGCAAATGCTATATCCGGCCTAGTGTTGACCAAATACATGAGCAAACCAATTAACTACCTATATAAGGTGGGATCTACATCTTTGTCCTTAGATGTATCTATCTTCCTCCAATTAGTGATCATAGGTGTAGACATGGCTTTGCAATCCTCCATCTTGAATCTCTTCAAGATTTCAATGCAATATTTCCCTTGACCAAGGAAAATATCTCCATCTATGTCTGCCACACCTCCATGCCTAGAAAATAGTGCATGAGTCCCAAATCCTTCATCTCAAACTCTTCTGCAAGGTCCCTCTTGCAATCCTCTATGAGCCCTAGTGTACCTGTAAGAAACAAGTCATCTACATATAGAACAAGAATGAGAGCCTCACCCCCAACCACCAAGTAGTAGAGGTTACCATCTGCCTCACTCTTCACAAAGCCCATTTCCTGCAAGTATGTATCAATGCGCTCATACCACGCTCTAGGAGCCTGTTTGAGTCCATACAAGGCTTTCTTCAATCTGCACACATGGGTCTCTTTGTTGTGTGCTACAAAGCCTTCTGGTTGTTCTATGTATACCTCCTCCTTCAATTCACCATTAAGGAATGTTATCTTGACATCCATTTGATGGATCTACCATCCCATCTACGTTGTAAATGAGATTACACTCGTATAGAAGTATACCTGGCCACTAGAGCAAATGTCTCCTCATAGTCTATTCCCTCCTTTTGAGAGAACCCCTTTGCCACAAACCTTGCCTTGTATTTCTCGATGCTACCATCTGCACCGTGCTTTATCTTGAATATCCAGCGTGATCCAACTACTACCCTATCTGTTGGTCTAGGCACTACCTCCCACACATCATTATGCATTATTGAAGTATATTCCTCAACCATAGCATCTCGCCATACCTGATGTTGTGTAGCCTCTTGATAGCTGGAAGGTTCACTATCTACCAACTGGCTGACTAATGCCACATAGTCATTGAACTTGGCTGGTTCTCTCCTCTGTCTCGTACTCTTCCTAGGAGCTCCCACAAACTCCTGAGTATCCCTTTGTGTGTCTTGAACCTCACGGTTCCTGCTGCCAACGGTAGAGGATGAAATATCAACCTCTATATCTTCTAGATGCATATCCTGCTACACCAGTTGCTCCATACTCTGTGAATCTTCACTACCTGAGTCTATGCTTGTACTAGTAACTGTACTTGAGCTTTGTTGCCCTTGACTTGGACTTGGAGATTTTGTTGGCTGCTCACTTTGATCATCTGCTAGAAAATCTCTGGACCTTCTAAATCGCTTTGTCCTCCATGAACTTGACATCATGTCTGATAATAATTCTTCTAGTCCCTGGAATAAAAATCATATATGCCTTTGAAGTTTCACTATACCCAACAAGGTACCTAGATATTGGTGTCCTCCTCCTGGTAATTGGAGAAGTACTCTCTAACTCTTGTCATATGAAATGATGCCCCACTATCTATATACCAAACACACTGTGAGGTTGAGCTGACCATACAAGCTATGAGTGCAAACTCATCCTCCAATCTCCTAGAGAGCTCCTCTGCACTTGCTGAAGCTGCCACCTAGTTCTTGCCCTTCTTATCATTCTTCTTCCTTTGCGGGTAGTTACTAACATAGTGGCCAAACTCGTGACAGCCATAGCACTTGACCTTAGACATGTCCTTCTTCTCACTTTGAGAATTTGATCCTTTGCTAAATCCCTTCTTTGCTTTCCCTTTTCCTACTAGGGAAATGTTTTCTTGTTCTCCCTCACTTTTCTGACTCTTGTTGGCCCCATTGACAAGACTTAGTCTAAACTCCTCCTGAGTGAAATCAGTCCATAGTCGATCCCAACTCAGTAAGGTGTCTCATCCACTAACAACTTGAACAAAGACATCCCACTGTTTAGTAAACCCATTTAGGGCTATTCTTACTAGCTCATCATCATCTGGCTTATCTCCAATAGCTGCTAACTCATCCTTGATGAGTCTAAGCCTAGTGAGGTAACTTGTAACATCTTCTCCCTTGTTCATCTAGGTATTCTTCAACTTTTCTCTGAGAATCAGCTTCCGATTAGTGGTAGCATTTTAGTATAGATTCAGAATGGCATCCCACATCTTCTTCACCGTATCTAACTCGAGAGATGTGTGGAACAATATGATCCTTGACACCATCAAGGACAATCCTCCTCACCTTGGCATCCTCTTTCTTGTATGCTGCAAGTTGTGTTGCGTCTGTAGGTACAGTTACAACAAAGTGGTAACATAATCCTTTATACCATTCTCTTCCAACAATAAAGAAAGTTTGGCCTTCTAGACACCAAAATTCGAGGCACCATCTAATTTGTCCTGATCTCTCAAACTCAGCTAAAGCCATCTCAAAGGATAAAAGTAAAAAGAATTTAAAGAGATCAAACTAGGTTATAGAAACCCTCAATTTCTTTCCTAGGGCAAACCTTTTCTACCCTTAACACAGCTCTGATACCATGTGAAAATTCTATTGCAGTCACTGATTATTAATCTCCTATCTTAAAAGATTATTTAACTGCCGAAAACTAATTCACAACTAATATCGAAAAATAACACAACTGCAACTTCACTAATAAAAATATGGAAAGAAATGTGTAACACAAAGAACACAATATTTTCAGACAAATTGTCCCTGGAAAAACCCCTAAGGGAAAACTAGTTCTACAGATGAGGAATTATATTAACTTCAGCAAATTAAGAGATACAAAGATTCCTTTCCTCCAACTCGGCGAACTATGACAATCTCTCTAAACTTCTCCCACCGATATTCCCCACCGCTATCCCTAATGTTATCATTGTGCCCTTACTTACACCGCAAGACAGTTTTCTATCATCACTGCAAACTTACAAACTCATTTGCTAGCACTGCAAATGCTTCTCCAAAACTTGTGTATTCCAAATGCCCAATGACCTCCTTTTATACTACTCTCATTGGAAAACCAACGGCTGGATCGATTCTCAATCAACGGCTGAGATACATAACAACTTAACAACCATAACAAATTTGGTTGCAAGGTGTCACTAAAGGAAATCAATAATTAGAAAATAATTAATTCATTCTCAACAATAAGATAACTATTATCTAATCTTAGCAAATGGACAAATAGTTGTCCAAGCTAACAAACTAACACAAATGACTCATTTAAGGTCATTGTTGTTTTCATAGTACAAGTAAAAAAGCCTCATCATGATATACAACTTGCAAAAAGAGTATTCCTTCACATCACAATTGCCATTATGGTATATATTCAGTTTTCAAATGAACTATGTAACTGAATGAGTTGCAAGCAAAGAACAAGTTAAGAATACGAGCTACAACAATGGAATTAAGGAACACCTTGAGAGCAAGAGAATCTTAATCCATCATGCACATTATGGAGCACGAGTAAGGATTCTGAATCATCCAAATAATAGAAACAAAGTTCATAATGACCAGGAAAAACAATGCTTTTATAGTATTCGTGAAAGAAAGATATCAACATTCATCAAACTTTAAGCATCAAAGACTTCAATTTCATAATGCAGCCATCTCTAGACAAATCTACGGTGTCTCTTTTGCAAGAAAGGATACAAAGTTTTAATGGACAGAAAAGAGTTACAGTAAATGGCCATGCAATAAAAACCTGAAAGTGTGTTTTCACATACGTTTACAACAAGAAATTTTCAAAAAAATTGTAAAGGGACAATGATTGTAGAAAATGTTCATATTCAAGTAGCATTCATCCAAGTTATGAGGTCAAATTTTAATCATTAATGTCTCTAAAAGTACAATTCTCCAATCAAGTTGCTTCAGTTATGTACAGAATTATCAATAGATAAAAGTGTATCTACCGAAAGGAACGATAACCAAATCGTACCAAGCCAAGAACACAGATGTTAATCAAACACCACAATCAATAAGATGAAAGCAATTCACCAGAATAACTTTACATAAAACCTTTGCAAACAAATGAGAAACAATATCATATATTATTATGGAACTCAATGTAATACATTGAGAATGGGCCTTGCTTAAATAGGCAAGGAATAACAATCTAAGAACCAGTCAAGGTCATAGATCAAGCCATGAATCAAGGAAATAACTAGTCATAAAAGAACTAATCAAGACCATAGATTTAGGAGAGAACTAGACATCAAGGATCTAGTCAATACCATAGATCAAGGAAAGAACTATACCTAATAACTAGATAATATCTCCTAATATCTAAATAAGATAAAAGAAATATCCACACACATAAGTGGGTGAGGATAAATATAATAAAGGTAAATAAAGTACTTAAGTGAACATGAACTAAGGTAAATACCTACTCTAACACCCCCTCAAGTGAAGCTAGGGGCCAAAATAGATGTGGCATGTCCATAGTATGAGTCCAGAAACTAGGCACGATGAGGTACTCATGTCCAATAATCGGGAAAAAGGGACACACAAGGTACCCAAAATTAACAACAAAGTAAAGAGAGTAAAGACCCGCTCCAAGGCATCCCAAGAAGCTCGGCTCAAAAACTTGTACACTGAAGAAGTTTGATGTGCACTATAGTCAATCCATTGCTCGAACACAAAACTAAAAATAAGCGACACCGGGTTTCACGAGAATAGCTCCATACAATGAGACCATCATCCGGAGTGATGTCGAAAGTGCAAAAAAACACCAAACATAATTTGATCAACTCAAAAATAGGTGCTAACGATCTAAGAACAATAACCAAAGCAACAAGGCAAGGACACAAACTCCGTGAGTGTCACAATCCAAGAAAAGCCAAGGTAACAAGGCAAGGACATGAAACCTGAAGAAGGGATCAACACCACACCCTCCCATATTGCTGAATGGGTGGAGTGACACTACAAATCTGTATGAGTTGTCAAAATAACTACTCGAACACTGACAAACTAACACTAGGCTCCACTAGAATAGATCCCCCACAAGAGAGACTATTAACATGCCAAAAGTGTCGAAAATACAGATACAAAATCTCTCAACAAACAAGAGAGATACACTACACCTGCTAAAGAAAAATTCTCAAAACAAGAAGCATCACAATGCATAAGGTATAGAAAGTGGAGCAAGAGGCCGAATGGTGGAGGAGCCACGCCTGTAGAGTCCTCTCAATGAATGCCTATGTCACCTCCACGAGTGATCAGATATCCACCCCAAATCAACACGGATGGATGAAGAAGATGCTGCATATGACTTGGTGTAAAATGCACAATGGGTGCATGCAAAAGAACATCAAAATGTGTGTCAGGTTGATCATGTCTGATAGCTAAAATCTCAGGTTTCTCAAGCCTGAGTGAAGGTGCAGAACTCATGTGTTTCTCATGATCCTCAGAAAGAGTCGAGAAAACAAAAAAATGAGCTCTATCAATGTGTGATCCCAATGAAGTATCTGCTGAAAACCAATGTCATGATGAGAATTCCACTTAACATGTGGAATAGAGGAAACAATACCCTATGAATGTCTACCAATGACTCCTCTAGTGATACCCATAGAACGGAGCATGTGAGAACTAAATGCAAGGATGCTTCTTAAAAATCTATGCGGTTGAGGAATAGGATACACAACATATGGTACTATAATAGGCATAGATGTGGAAGAGCATGCAGTAACAAGCCTCACAGGTGTTTAAAAACATCAAAAAGGTTTAGGCTCAAAGATTGGCGAGATCAATGTTAGTGGGTACAAGAGCAACAATGCATATGGACTAGGAGCATGGATATGGTTGTCCACAATATGATGGTGATGTTGTAGGTAGCAAGTTTATTCGCAGAAGTGTATTATTGTATCATTATCGTGAATGAGTGAGTGTAGAAGAGAATTTCACTTCTTGAGTGATCTATTTTCTTCCACAAATTTTACAATATCCTCTTGAAGTCCACATACTTCAGAGAAAATCATATCATTCTCATAATCCATGATAGGTACAAACTATGCAACTCCTAAAAATTTAGGACGTCGGGCTCAAAGTTCATAAATTGCGTCCGTCCACAATTGATTACAACACTCCTCCATATTTGGCACTTTATAATTATAGTGCAAGTATCAAAATAAATAACTCGATGGAAAGAGCACGAAAAACAAAACACTTTTGCAAAAATGGCACTCAAAAAAAGTTACCGATCAAAAGTTACAAACTTTTTAATATTTTGCTCTGTTATTTATTTTAGGTGCCACTAAAACAAAATAAAATGTTGTTGCCTTCACCACACAAATAAAATTAAAGTGGGCTGAAGTTAAGCACCTACTAGTAGGAATCACAAGTTTTAAGCCCTCATATGACCATACCATATGACCAAGGGCTAAGGATTTTAATGAGTGCTCTATGTAGATCTCAAAAAAAAGAAAGACAATAATCCCATGATTTCTTATATATGGAAATCCATCATAATCCATCATAATCCATATATGGAAATCCATCTTAATCCATAATGCTCAATACATTACAATAGAATGAATTGAATTATTCAATAAGAAAGATGTACATATAGGAGGAGGGAAGTGCAACTACTACCTAAATCAGTGGTGAAGAACTCCCACTAACTAATACTAGTAGTTAAGTTAACTCCAAAATACTAGTAAGTTAACTCCACATAATTGAGAAGCTAACTCAACATAACTAGTAAGCTAACTCCACACAACTAGTACACCTAAGCAAGCTAACCCAACAAGTGTAGGGCTAACACAAGTGTAAGAATTATCCTAATAAATAAATAAAAGGATAAATAATAGCCTACACTAACACCCTCCCGTAAGTATAGCTTAGGTGGGTGGAAAAGAAAGTGGGTCCCGAAAAAAGGCGATGAGGTACCCACGTACATAACAATCGGGAAAATGGACACCACAAGGTACCCAAAACCAATAATAACAAAGTAGAGATCAAAATCCACGCTTTACAAGATATCCTTAGAAGCTCGACTCCAAAAACTCATAAAATGTTGAAGAAGTGTGGTGCACACTATGGTCTAAATCAATGCTCGATCATATAACTCAAAAACAAGCGATTTGGGCTTCACGAGAATAGCTCCATGCAAGGAGATCAATGGAGTGATGTCGAAAAGTGAAAAACAAACACCAAACATAATTTGATCAACTGCTATAAATAGGTGTGCCATGATCCAAGAAAAACCAAGGCAACAAGGTAAGGACATGAGATCCAAATAAATAAGAGTGCCACGATCCAAGAAAAAGTCAAGGTAACAAGGTAAGGGCACGAAACTGAAGCAAGAAAAGATATCAACACCACACCCTCCCATCTTGTAGAATGGGTAGAGTGACACCATAGATTTGCATGAGTTATCAAAATCAACTAATCGAACAATCGACAAACTAACATTGGGCTCCACCGAATAGCTCCCCCAAAAGAGACTATCAACATGCCAAAAAAAAGTGTCAAAAATATAGATCCAAAATATCCCAACAAAACAAGAAAGATATAAATGCATACACTCATAGATACAAGAATGCAATACCCAAAATTTTAGGACGTCGGGCTCAACCGAAAATGCATCCACAAGTGATCACAACACCCTCCCGAATTTGGAACTTTATAATTAAGTGCATGTAAATATTACAATGAGTAACAGTACCTTTTATATTTTAAATATGTGTATAAAAATTTCACCAATACGTAGATCTCGAAAAAATACACAATTTAAAAAAAAAGATCACCTTAATCCGAGCTACGGATCAAAAGTTATGAGCTCTACAAGGTTTTGCTATTAAAATAATATTTTAATGCTGATCTTTTAAAAGGTACATGTGACACCCAAATGTCCAAAGGGTAAAAGAGTGCATCCACACGATACATGCTTGCGACCAAAGGATAAAAGCCTGTGCCCAAAACCTAAAATGTCTAGAGGGTAAATCATTGCGTCCAGAGGGTACATGTTTATATCCAATGGATAAAAGAATGCACCCAGAGGGTATAGATCTACGTCCAGTGGATAAAAGACTGCATCTAAAACCAAAATACCTAGAGGGTAAAAGAATGCATCCGAAAGGTACACGCTTATATCAATGGATAAAAGAATGCACCCAGGGTACATAGTGCGGATCTACGTCGATGGATAAAAGACTGCATCCAAAACCAAAATACCTAGAGGGTAAAAGAATGCATCCAGAAGGTACACGCTTATATCCAATGGATAAAAGAATGCACCCATAGGGTACAAATCTACATCTAGTGGATAAAAAGGCGCATCAAAACCAAAATACCCGGAGGGTAAAAGAATGCATCCGAAAGGTACACTCTTATATCCAATGGATAAAAGAATACATCCAGGGTACAGATTTGCATCAAAGTGGATAAAAGACTACATCCAAAACCAAAATACCCGAGAGGGTAAAATAATGCATCTAGAAGGTACACGCTTATATCCAATGGATAAAAGAATGCACCCATATTTGACTATCTCAAAATATGATTAAGTTTACTGATCGATTCTAGGGTTTTGGCACCTTCCAAATCCAATTATGCACTCCGTTTTGTATAAAAATGCATGTTACAAAAATTGTTAACAAATTCCATATACTTGAAAAAATAAACCCTTGCTTGAAAAGAAAAACTTAATGGATGTCTACATCATCTATCACTCTAATATCATGAAAGGAATGATAACTTGAGATCATACTAAGCCAAGAACATAGATGTTAATCAAACACCACGATCAATAAGGTGAAAGCAATTTGCCATAATAACTTTACATAAAACCTTGCAAACAAATGAAAAACAATATCATATATTATTATGGAACTCAATGTAATACATTGAGAATGGGCCTTGCTTAAATAGGCAAGGAATAACAATCTAAGAACCCGATAAAGTCATAGATCAAACCATTTATCAAGGAAATAACTAGTCATCAAAGAACTAGTCAAGACCATAGATTTATGAGAAAACTAGACATCAAGGATCTAGTCAATACCATAGATCAAGGAAAGAACTATACCTAACAACTAGATAATATCTCATAATATCTAAATAAGATAAAAGAAATATCTACACACATAAGTGGGTGAGGATAAATACAATAAAGGTAAATAAAGTACCTAGGTGAACATGAGCTAAAGTAAATACCTACTCTAACATCTACAACAAAGCTACCAAGTAAAGATAGTGAGATATTTGGAATTTTGATAAGTCATATTGGTTATTATTAACTCAAGAAGAAGAAATAACAAGAATATGAATGGGTTATTTAATCTAAATAATATAGAAATTCTATTCGTTTGGCTTGGGTGCCGTAGAGAAATTAATGATGAAAGCAACCAGAGCCCCAATGTAAACATGAAAAACCAGTTGTCATTTTCTTAAGTGAGGGAAAAACAATGGCGGTTGAGAACTCAGAATTCAATCCCTTCACAATGGAACAGATCCAAGTTAAAGGTGAGAACAATGAATCAATCGTGTAAACCTAGATCCATGAAACTCTCAAGTGCGACCTCTCAACAAAGGCTCACAAAGGAGCAACCTCAAAGTAGGATCCAGAAGCACAAAAGGCCAGGAAATGATAAACTCGACCTAAGTCAAGCATTGAGTGGGTCGAGTTAACTCAAAACAAAACGCCAAACACATACAAATGAGTGAGTTCTAAACCTAGACAAAAATTCAAAATCTTTTACACATTTTATCTTTGGGATGCTTTTCACAATATGTTTTCCTGGCAAAATTTTACAATTTTACTTCAAATCCAGAACAAACAACTTCTAGAATACATCTTACTAGAAAAATATTCAATCTAAAATTTAATTAATGTAGACCAGCTTTAGCTTATTTCCGTAGCTTTTAATTAGGAAAAACTTCAACGGTGAGTCTTTATACCAAAATCTTCCAATCTTCCGCCAAAAATATTCCATCTAAATGTATCATATATACAAGCTTTACAAAGAGAAAAAAATTTAGTGGCCTTTTAGTTTACTTCACCAAGTCTATCCTTATATCAAGATAGCTCATTCTACTACCAACTAAGCATTTTTGGAAGCCATCCTGCTCAAACATAGAAAGTGATCCATATCGTTGATTTCAACATAATGGAGGGAATGTGGTGGCTGCCATCAATGGAGGCTCGATCGGTGAAAATTATAAAATTGATCATCTCAAAATAACAACGATTAAATGGGATTATCAAGAGGACTATTTAGTTCCATTTTCATGTTCTGCAAAGACACTGGAAGAAGATTGTCTAAATATGCAAGTTTGATGGCGATAGACCCATTAATAATATGACAAGCAATGACAAAGGAGAATTAGTTTGAGCGATAGAAATCCCACTACAATTTGAGTTTTTGTAGATGTCATCGGCCAAAAAAACATCATGTATGCCAAACATATTGTATCATTATGTGGGGACAATGCGGGAAAAATATTATGATGTGGAATCATCAAGAAATAATCAACTATTTTACGAAATGGGATTCTACCCCTTCGATTTGTGTGTCTTCTTATTGGAACACAATGTAACTCATCTCTTATACAAATATAATTGAATTTGGTGGGATCTTACGGCCGCGATGTTGTCAAATGATATGTATACCACCGACAAGGATGCCCGCTTCTCCACCATTTCATTTGATTATTCGCTTCCCATGGATTCGCTCCCACTTGCGTGTCCTCTGGATTGCATCTTTCGAGAAACGCAAAGGGAATAGAAGGGCGACGGAGAAGAAAGGAACACCCCTCCCTCTAATGGAATCAATCGTTTGATGCTCCCGGTTTGTAGAATGTTTTTGCAATCACCGAAGCGGTCCTCATGCTCTCAAACTCAAGCGGAGATAATAGTTGAGGAAGCTAGTTGTATCTTTGAATGCCGAAGGCAATTCCCACAATTTTAGCTCAAGAAGGCTAGTAATTCGCTCGAGCTACATATCATCTCGGGAGAATAACACAAAGCCATGATTTGATACATGAAAGCATCCATATGCATTACATGCGTAAAGGCATCTATCCTCAACACCGTTGATCCAATTTCAATGCATATTACGGGGAAGGTTTTCAACTATTGATTTCTTCTAAAGTGTCCGAGACATCCGGTCTCACTTCAACTAGTAATGCCTCCGGTGTAAATATAAAATTGAATAATAAATTATAAAATTATTAAGTATCTTATATTAACAAAATTATTAATAAACATACATATATATTAATATTATACTATTTAATAGACTCAAGGTTTTGGACTATTCGTGAGTTTTAAGTAGTTGGTAATTATCAACCCAAATTATATTCTCATTGAATTCATTGGACACTTTCAATACGTGGTCATGGGGACGCCCTAAGGTAGGGGTCAAACTTTTCCATGTGAACCAATTGGAACATAGTGGGGCACTACGAATATGGATCGCTTAATGGACATTAAGGACCCAAGCCCCCCCCCTGTAACACTTTGATAAGGTGGTCCTATACCACTCTAGTTCATAGCTATGGTATAATAAAAGTGTTTACCATCGAAAATTTTGAGATTCGATAGCGGAATTATTGGGTGGAATAGAGCTCAAGAAAAGAAGAGTGAAGGATGGTGCAAAGTCTTCATGGTAGGGGGCAAGGTGCACAACCATCTCTTCCCTCAGCCACATATTGGAGCGCATGAAACACTCATGCTTGGGCATCAAATTAATTACATAACTATAGTAGATGATAAGGATGGAAATAAAAACAAGGATCCTTTAGATGCCCTAATTTTCATTCAATATATCAATTCCCCCAATCCATTCCATGCTTATGGGAAATTTGAAAATAGAGGATTTTCTATTATATTCCCAATCTCTCTCCTCGGTGCAACAATAGGGTCAACCTTCTTCTAAGTCAAATGTTACTAGAAGTGAAATGATCACGAAGGAGCTATCAAATGGGTCCATGATAACGTATGTGGTTTCTATCTCGGATGTGGAGCATATGGACTTGGAATAAGACAAAATGATGAGGGTAAATATTATTGATGAATCTCTTAACAAGGAAACTAATAGATTCCGTAAGAATGTAATAATTGGAAAATTCATGGGTAAATGGGAAATAGATGATGAAATTGAGTGGTGGTGCTTGGAGAATTGGGGTTAAACTTCACCTTGCAATTTTTACGTAATGGCTTTTTCTTGGTTACCTTTCACCTCGCCCGGTGCGTAAATAGGAAGTGTTGGGTGATGGCCCAAGGTTTTGGATGTCTTCAAGCTCCAACTTTAGCCCTAGGTTCCCAAATTTAATGCCATAAATTTAAAGCATCTACAATCAGTAAAATGGATTTGTTTATACATTCTTCTTATCGAATCTTTGGAATTAGCATCCCTTATTTTTCAAATTGGTACCTACTTAGGAAATGTCTTGCATAGTGATTATAATACCAAAGCTATCCTATAGCTTCTTCCACAATATTATGTCTCTATGGACACATGAAAAACATCATCCTCAATGCATTCATCTTATGTCCCCTATTGGTATTTGGACACAATGAGTGGAGGTCATAAAATTATATTCATATTGCTAAAATTTTCATCAAAATGGACATTCGAAATGTGATGTTTGTACACACTAAAAAGAGTAGGTGCCTTTTATGTGCACTCGATTCCTCGTGAGTGCGGGCCAAGGTAATCGGCGTAGAAAAAGATGAGGTGATTACAACTAGGGCTATGGATGATTTAGAGATGATGAAGAAAGGTGGGATGATAATACAAACAAGTGGAAGAGAGATTCTACTTGTACTCTCGGGAAAGAAAACTTTCTCATCGTGGGATGTTTCAGAGCTTTCTCATGATGTTTCTGAGAATGATGCAACATGGATCCCTAGATCTATGTTGTAGTCGATAAATGGAGGGATATTCGGTTGTTCTTCTCGCATAAAATGGTCACTAGAGGTGATTCATCCCTGATCAGGTAAGGTCATATGAAAGAAGGTAATGGGTAATGGATGGACTTAGGGAGACTCAAATCAATAATGGCAATAGACGTCACGAGGTTTTGAATTTGATTGTTATATTGTCACCATTAGAATGACCAGTTGTGGGAAGATTTGTGCAGGAGATGGTGAGGAGCGAAAGACTTCTCATCTAAATTCAAATAGAATGTCATTTTGGAGGTTTTGGGGTTCAAGTGGGGTTAAGACGTGAGGAAAGTTTCTAAATTTTCTTAAGAATATCTGTCTATCTAGATTCATCCATGGTCGAGGAGGGGACAATCATTGTGTAATGTTTGTTATGTCCAAGAATAAAACACTAAATGATCCTGTGATGTTAGGTTTTCTCAAAATTATTATGGGCAAGGATTGAATCCTTGGGAATGTCTTGTAGGTTAGTTTGTGTTGAAGTATCACTCATTTTCATATGGATCAATGAAATTCCTTGGATGTTTCTTGTACTTGAAATTATGTGTGTTTGTGTATCATGTATGCTTTTAAGACCAAGTGAGAGTATTATAAGACTCGTTTACATTTGCAAACATCTTGTAAGTGTGTTAAGGATCAGTTTTGGACTATTGTTCATGTTTTCTTGACTAAATGTTTGTGAAGTCCCTATTAGATCAAAATTGTACCCTACCCCGAGTCATAGACAACTCAAGGATTTTGAGGCAACATGGGACTATCTCCAAGTTGTGGGACCTAACTACTTGAGACAAACCTCCGGAGAAGGCCGGTTCCTCTACCTATTCTTAATACTAAAACTACTCCTAATGCAGAAAGAAAATCCTAAACTAACATGCCAAGGGACCAGGGATAGAAGGATATGCATGAAAGGAAAATCCTAAGCTAAAAGGATGGTGATAACACTAGAAAAAGGGTGAGAGAAAATTTTGTGAGGGAAAATGGGGAAAATGGGCATAGAAAGGCCGACAAACATGCCACAATTTAGAACACATTCAACTTTCCATTTTCTCATGAAACACAATCAAAATGGAGCCTGTAAATGCAAGAAATATGCACAATCCATTACAACTGCAAAGCAAGAAATACTACAAGTAAAAAATAGCTAAAGTTGACAAAAAGTGCCACAATAGGCTAGGAACATGGAAAATAGGATGAGATGGCATAGGTTGGGGAGGAGGAATGAGAGGTCTATAAGATGGTAGTGTAGGGTTCCCCCATTGACAGGTTTCCTAACACTAGGTTGGTAAGCCTCTAATTCTTCAACCCACTTTACAATTTTGGGCATCATCTCAACTATAAAATGCAACTTCTGTTGAGGGCTAAACCAAGCTTGGTATAGGGCCAACCCATGGACAAGGGACCCTAAAACCACTTATGGTTTCATTCATTAAACATTTGATTCTAAGATGTGCCATGCTCACCTCTATTTATTTAATCTACCTATGGAAATGAACATCTACCATGGATTTGTCACCATCACATGCATAACCTTGTTCTTCATAAACATTTTGGTTAGATGAATAACTAAATGGATCGAGTGGGGGTGCGTTATAAGCATGTTCTTCATGATGCGGCTCATAAAACTGATTTAGAGGAGTATTTTGAAACTATGGGGCTGGAGAGGACTTGTTTTGCTGTTGCAAATAAGAATCCCAAGAAGCAAATGAAGTCATGATTGCACACCTTCAATAAAGAATAAAATGGAAGGAATGGAAGGGAGATAATGAATGGAAATGGATGGGAGGATAGGGGAAGGTTTATTGATGAGATAGTGGGTTTTTTTGGATCGGTGGAGTCACGGATGTTCTTGAAGCGCCTCCATGGCTGAATTTCACCAAGAACACATCAAACTTGGTGAAATGAAGATGTAAATCTCTTTAAATTGTCCCATTGGGTGTATCAAAACTATTGGAGATCAAATTTACACCTTGCCCGAGTCATAGACAACTCAAGGCTTTTTGAGGCAATATGGGACCTGTCTCCAAATTGTGTGACCTTGTTATTTGAGACAGATCTCCGGAGAATGTTGGTTCATCTACCTAATCCTAATGTTAAAACTAATCCTAATGAATAAATCAAATCCTAAACTAACAAGCCAAGGGACCAAGGATAGAAGGAGATGCATGAGAAGGGAAATCCTAAGCTAAAAGGATGGTGATAGCACCAGAAAAGGGGTGAGAGACACTCTTGTGAGGGAAAATGGGAAAAAATGGGCATAGAAAGGGAAGACAGACATGCCACAATTTAGAACACATTCAACTTTCCATTTTCTCGTGAAACAAAATCAAAATGGAGCCTGTAAATGCAAGAAATATGCACAATCCATTACAACTGCAAAGAAGGCAAGACTGCAAGTAAAAACTAGCTAGAGATGAAAAAAACATGCCACAAAACAAATTTTTATTGCTTAAAATATGCACAATCCATTACAGTCAAAACAGAAGGAAAGGAAATATTTATAGAGGCCAAAATGAAGGATTGTCGCTCACAGCTTCTTGGGAGACCATTTTGGCATGGTTCCTTTGCATTTTAGAATGTCCATCCTTTCAAATGAAATTTTTACCATATATAGCAGAGATAAAGTGAAAGAAGAGACAAGAGAGAAGGGGAACAAATTTTTAGACTCCAACCACCAACATTCTACATTAAATTCTTCTGTAAAGAACATGGGCACCTTATAGAGCCATCATTCAATCTATTTCATCTTGTAGAAGCAAATAAATCCATGCTTCATCAAGTCTGGTGGTTGAGCTACTTGATTTGATTGTTTGTGTGCCCAAACTACTCTTTTATGCCCCAAAAGACGTGTTTTCCATTTTCACCTACCAAAATCCACCAAAATAAGATTTTGATGATGTCAAATTTAAGAGCTTGATGAGATCTTTCTAATGATATAAATTTTTCTAGGTTTGGAGCTTGGGATCAAAAGATATGGCCATTTAAAGTCTTTCATGTTGAGAGGCACAAATTTTTGACACATGGCAACCTTTAATTGGTTCGGGATCGGATTCTACCAATGTTTACTTTGATTTTGTATTTTCCAATAATTTTCCTCCCATTGGTTTGTAGTATTGGGCTCTACTTCCTTTCTTTCCATTTGTCCCTATCTTTTACCTTTTCCGGGTTGCCTTTATGGAAATACGGGCCAATAAAAATTTCCACATTCCTTTGGAATGTTGGACTATCCTTAGACCTTGTTAGTCCCTATGACACATGGACCAATGAGATGGCCCCACACCTCCTACATTTTATACCTTGTCATACCCCTCAAAAATGTGAGCCAATAAGAAACAATCATGTTTCTTCATAATTTTCCTTTTCAAAGCTTGTTGATTGACCATTACAAAGTACGATCCAATAAGAAGGCTCCATGTACTTTGCATGTCAATCCTTTTATTTCTTCCCCGACATCCATGAACCATCATCCAATAAAATCATTCCATGACCTTGTCATTTTCGAGTCTTTTTCAAGTTCCTCGACACCTGCGAAGTGCGAGCCAATGATGAATCTCCACGTAGCCTCCGGTTGTCAAACTTGTCGATTTCCTTCCTCGTATTTGTCTCCTATTTAATGGGCCTTCAAATTTTTCATTATACGAAAGGAAAACCAATATGGTGGCACCATGTAGATCTGCGGATCACAATTTCTAAGTCTGGGGGACTTAGAAAGTTTTTGGCTTTGAAGTTTTTCGCCACCGTCCCTTTGACCTTGTCTAACCTGCGGACCCAATGAAATATGAATTGTGATTAACTCCAGGGAATTGGAGTCTAGATGATCCAATCACCTTAAGAAAATATGGAATGCTTTGACACATAACTCACCTAAATCATTGATCTTCCGCCATGTATCCTCTTACTTTACTTTGTACCACAATGTTAATCCTTTGTTCTACAAGTTTCCACTTTCTTTGTACCACGGATTTTCAATAGGAACCCGCCAATGCTTTAACCTATTCTCCCACGGGTTTTGAATGTCAATGTCCATTGTTTTCGTGAAATGGAATTTGACACCATTTGAACGTCACACACCTATAAAAATGGCTAAGTCAATTTTTAATAAGTTATTCCAAACTAACCCAAGAGGGATAAATTTGGGATTATAGTTTGTTTGAGGTAAATTTGCATGTAGAACTAAGAAATAAATTAATCTCTGGAAATGTGTAGTTAGGATTCAAAAATAAGATTTTTTTGTTTCTATCTTATTGATTAATGTTTTGGTTTACTTCACTTGTTTCAACGTTTTTTTGGGAGAACAATATTTTTGGTCTTTTTGAATTTTTTGAGAATGCAATGAACATGTGAAAGGAATAAATAAAAATAGTGAATGATAATTCTTCTATCTAAATTAAGATCTCTACAATGCAATGAAACAAAATTATTAACGCTAGGAATGTCAATGCACTAGATCTAATGATCTTAAGTAGTTTAATTAAAAGTTCTTAGTTTTGGATTGTTTTGAATGGTGACAACTATGCAATCTAAGATTTGAATTTATGGTTGAACTTAATCTATTTTGTAATTAAATTTATAGAATCTAACAATTTGAATGCAAGTCTACAAATACATTTAACTAAAACTATATTCTTGTATTCTCAAATCTAAATTTACCTAGATCTAACACAAATAAATTACTTCACTAATCTAAACCTAGAGCTTGATCTCAAATATGGGAAGATCCTAGAGAAATTTGATATTGAAACTCTAATTTAATTAACTATTATAAATCACATGAAATGAATCTACTCTAAACTCTCTCTTTTACCTCTTTTCTTGGTAGTTTAATTACTAATGAAGAAATAACATGAAATATAATCTATGGAAGTAAAAAAATCAAATAGATCCAACCTCTCTCTCATAATTGAGATGAATATTTATTATATCTATTCCCTTAGTATACTTCTCCAATTGAGCTCTTAGAATTGTCTTGTGGTTGATGTAATTCAATAGGAAAAAGATGGATCTTGGTGCACTTAGGAGGAAAACCCATTGTTGATATGAGGATAGATCAAGGGAGGTATAATTCTGGTTTGGTGGCCCTTAGGTTCTCTCTTTGGTGAAATAACATCTCACAATCCACGGGGTGATTTGTACTAGAATAAAATAGATTTGTATGTTTGATCTCTCTCTTTCTAGATGCAGGATGACATAGCGAAAATGCTCTCTCAAAATTTCTTAAAATTATGGGGGTAATAAATGAGCCTACAACCTTACCTAATAGGAAACCTCTAAGTGTTTTCCAATCACAAATCAAGATCAAAATTCAATATAAGGATTATATTCAATCACATAGGAGTGAAATCAAGTGTTAGAGGGTAGGTGGAGTTAAACTGTGTGTCAAAAAAATGAAAATGCATATTTGGGCCTAGGAAAAGATAAAAATTAACGAACTGGAACTAAGAGTTTGACTTGTTATTGAATTACAAGTTCCTGCAGGTGGGAGTTACATAACCACCTGCAAACATAACAAAACTACCACGGTAGGGGACTAATATGTCATCACAACTATATAACCATTGATGTGGGGGTAAAATTATCTTGTGACGGTTGTGTCCCAAAAGGGCCAAAAGATGTTTAGGAAAAAGACGCGAGAAGAAGGCCAAAAAGGGTGCGTTAGAGCTGAAAAGGAGCTAAATAAGGATTCAAGGACTAAGATGGGTTTAGGAAAGGGTTCTGAGATCCTTGAAAACATCTCATCATGTTTTTAGAGATCCTTGTCATCATCACTAGGCATTTTAACTTTCACATAATGAAAAATAGGGTGTCAAAAATTAAACCCTTAGGCAAGAATCCATCTCATGAGTTAGCTAGGGTGTGATGCACAAGAAGGAAGCACTAAATGACAAAAATTAAAAAACTTACCTTACTTACTTTGTAGTGTGGCGAAGCCAACCATGTCCTGCGTCGTCCATCCTATAATGTAAAATAAAATGGAATCAAGTGTAACCTATCAGAATAAACATAAATAACTATGTAATCAAAACTAAATAAGAAGAATCACCTTTTGGTTGAGGTTTAGAAATACCACCTTTTCATTCACGTGCCTCTCATTACTTACAAGGGGTCCGAAAATGTAAATGTACAATAATGGACTATAAAATAACCCGACCATCCAAATTTGGGATGTTTTAAACTCCACATGATTTTAAAACAAAATAGATTACTAAAAATAGCAAAGTTTTGAATTTTGAACCAAAACTAGCTCCTATATATTAAAATTTTCCAAATTTGGAAGTCATTTGTGCAAGTGAGAGTTGGATATTTTGGGATCTGAGATCTCGGTGACCATTCGATGAACAGAGATAGACTATAGGATGGTGTTGAGAATACAATGGAAATGTCACCAATAGGAGAAAGTGGGGTGGATAAACGGTGAGTTATGGTCATTTTTACATTTTAGGGGAAAAATTTGTGTTTATTCGATCCATCATTTGGGGGTGTTGTTTACTACAAACCTAGTGTAGAAATGTTGGGTATGAAGGGTAGATTAGGGAAATGGAAAAAATGGATTTTTATGGTGTTTGGGTAATTTTTTGGATTTTTTAATTTTGGGTTTGTGGTGGACGAAACTTCCGCATGTGGGATAGAACCACCAATCTATGTCAACTGGTAGTTACACAACCACTATATGCGAGTACATAATATCTCGTAAGTGGTTACGTGTTCATCAATGATGAACATGAAAGCGCCACGATGATTAAAAAATAGTTGCAGCGGTTGTATGTTCATCAATTAAAAACATGTAATCACTATAAAGGTTTTGTAACCTTCGGTGGAAAATGTGAAACCACTACTTGTACTCTTAACATGCAATCGCCAAGAAGAATAAAAATGAAACCACCACTTGCAGTAGTGGTGGTTTCATCACAATGTGTTAGAAACTCATTTTTTTGGTTGGAAGTTGTTTTTTATTTTTATTTTGGCTGGATTATAACTCCCATATTCTATTGTTTTGGGATTTTTAGAGATAATATGTTAGTTAGATCAGATCAAAGAGCTTGATTGGATTCATGTTATTATAGGCTAGTTAACTCCAAAAAGATAATATCATTAGATAATTGAGGGTTACTAAAGTGGGTGTAAACACTTTTAGTTACTCTTGTGAGAAAGATATTATACGATGTACTCACTTATTGGGACCCGACGAGAACATTTTTGGTTTCCTTTAGTAGCATGAGAGTAGACCATCACTTAGAAGATGTTTATAGGATCACAAGTTTCCTAGAATTCTGAGGAAAGAGTTAAAGTAGTGACATGGCTAATATAGGGCCAACCCATACTTTATTATGGGCCAATTATTTTGGGGATGCTTAAGTTCCAAAAGGTGACACTAGCAGGGGTGAAGTTGGTGGCGGTTCGCAATGCTTAGATTATGAATTTCCACAACTTCATCATTAGAATTTTGTTCTCTTAAGTGATCAATGACAATGGCACAAACATGATCCTATATATCTAGGATCCCATAGCCAAAGAGATTGAGGAGCATGGGTGCGATTTAGTTAGGCACAAGATATGTTATCCCATACCTACCGGATTTGTAGAAGGTTGCAAGATTGGATGGTCAAGGATTAATATTTCCCACCCTAGTCATGAGTTGGGTGTATGAGAAATTTAGGCCATGCGTTAGGATAGTTCTAGTGGGCTAGGTCAAAGAGATTAGAGCACACCACTAGGGTAACATGGCCCCCTTTAGATACAATCTAAGGGTGGAATGCACCCTCACATATGCAACCTAGATTACACAACCATACTTGGCAACGTTAGATTTGTTTCCTATAGTGGGAGCTTCCCGATGGCCTATACCCTTATAGTGTAGGTCAAGGATGGATTTTGGCATGTGGAGGTACATCATATTAGTAGGATACCACAATAGTTTGGAAAACCTTTGATTTCTACACCGACATACATTTCAATTGTGTACAAAGGGGTGTAAAAGTGTCGGGATACACGGTTTAGAGAGGCTAGATAGGACTCATTTGACACAAATATTCCTCATTATTGCATATGTAATCAGATCTGTGTTATCCCATAAGTGACGATAATAAGAGAAAGGTGTACCACCACCATATCCATGAAAACCACTACTAAGAGGACAACAACCAAAACAAGTGGGGTGTGTCCAAGGGACAATGATTAAATAAAAATGGGTTATGGGGATAGTTAATTCTAGAATGACATGTAAATGTCATAAAAAATATAGAAATGACCCAAGAAACTATAAAAATGGAAATGATAAACCCTAAAGTGCAAGGAGAGTTAAAATGAACTTAGTTGATTAGAGGATCTCGCTAGAATGTGTCATAGAGGTGATTGGAGGAGCAGAGAGAAAGAAAGACTATGCAGAGACATCGAAAAGGATGGATCTAAGATGTCTAGCTGGATTGGAGCTTAGAGAGGGATTGTGGTGCCTATAGGTGTTCTTGAGTGTGTTAAATGGGTGTCATAGTCTTTGTAAAATATCCGGAACTAAGTTTCACAGGTTTGGTAGGTGGTCCGAAACCCTGTTATGTGTCACATCAAAGCGATGCACTCCAAAAAGTGTCACCGATAATCTAAGATATATAGAAGACCTGTAAAATACCAAAAAGGAGTATCAAATCCCTAAAAATAGAAGAATGTAAATGAATGGGTTAGACCGACCTCGGCTTCCACAACGGTTGGCTTACTAATCGAGAATCGCACTACATTTGAGACCCAAATATAGTTACGGGTGTGTGTGTGTGTGCATCATGTTTCCTAGGTGCACTTGTGTCAAGCGCACTTTGTGAAGTAGCAAGTAATAACTAGATGTAGAAAATGTAATAGAATGTGTGTATGGAAAACAATAGACTCCCCCATAAAGTGTGATGCGAGATGAACCGGATTTTTCTTATGTGATGGAGCCAATGGATGCAAGTGATCTCCAAATGGATGCAACCCTATGTGGATGATATTAGTGACTAGTGCTTGGTCCCTCATTATGGTCTCATAAATTTATATTTATAGGGTTCTCTTGATCTAATTTCATAATTAACCTCAAATGGCTAAACACCAAAAATATAAGAAGCTAAAATGGCTAGAAAGTGCCCAAAAAGTGGTGGGAAAGTTCAAAAGGATCGGGGCACCCTGGTGGGACCAGGGCACCCCAGGCACCCTAGTCGAGGCTAAAATAATGCAAATTGATGAAAACTGACTGGGCATGTGGGTGCAAGAGGTCGAGAATGATGAAATAAAATAAAGCAATATGGCTAAAAGATGGGGGTTAATTAGTACTTTCTTCACTCAAAAACCTTCTAAATAGTAGTATGAGACTGGGACTAAATAATGTCTAATGTGTATTATTTTGTGACTACATTTTCCCCACTTTATGTTGGTGAGAGGAAATATCAGTAACATAAAGTATATAGAGATGCGTACCTAATGTCGATGAAGATTGTAGTAGAAAATACACCGATGGACTAGAAAAAGTGTGAATGACAAAAATATGATGGAGCGTGGAAACTAAATATGAAAAAGTGCAAAAAAAGTGATGAGTGTGAACTAAGGGTGGAAACGTGTGTGTATCTTCTGATGTGTGTGATGTACCTACATGGTTAGTATGGTGTGTGTTGTCGCAAAGTGTTATTTTGATGTCATCGTCGTCATCGTGTTGTCATTGTTGTTGTTTTGTCTCCCCATTTGACTGCTTATTTCTCATATGGTCGGACCTATAAGGAGAAAATGATCAAGTAGTCAAATATGTATGTATGTAAAAATGTAATGTAAAAGACACATGTAAAAGTATGTAAATGTAAAGTATGTAAATGAAAAAGTGTAAATGGAACATGTGCACCTGATCCATGTCAAGAAAGAGAGTGTAAAAGGATATCTTGTCTTTGTCAGGTTTTTTTGGGTGATCCGACGCCATAGGCCGAAGAAGTATAGGGAGGAATTCCGTTGTATCCTCCAACCTTTAACTTCTTCCCTAAATGTGTGTGAAGAGATATTTGTACGTCCTAGTTTTTGGGTGATCCAACACCATTGGCCAAAGTAGTGTAGGGAGGTACACCCACTATAACCTTTGAGCCTGTAACTACTTCCTAGAATGCTAAGGACACCATGTCCTGTAAAAGCCGCTATGTATGGGGTTTGTAGATTGGTCTGAACCCACTCGTTGTATGTAACCCATAATGCCAAGGTGGAAATTGCCTTTGGCCGAACCAATGTAAATGTGATGTGTTAGTATGTAAAACCCCAAATGATGTGCCCCCTCTTTAGGGGTGCATGTGACGTCGTTGATAGGAAAATGCAGCCCCAAAAGAGGACCAACTACATGAACTTTTAACTCTATCATGTAGGGGGAAGGGAATGCATTTAGTAGAAACCAAGGCACGCACATAAACAAGAAGGCTATCTAAAGACAAGTGTTATTATGAACAAGCATGCATATAAAAAATAGTGTATAAACTAGTAAGCAAAGTAATAATGTAAACACACAAGAAGACAAGTAAGCCACACAAAGTGGGCTCCAAACATGGGACATCACTCACAATGTCACAAGACATGTAAGGACATCATGGTCGTAAACAAAAAACAAGTGTGCACACCAAACATTGGGTAAGGCCCGCAAACAAGAGCAAACAATAGACAAGAAATATAACAAACAAGTATGGAAGCAAATATCCCTACATAACAAATGTTTGCACATGAAGCACTCGTCAAAGCATGTTAGAAAGATAACTAGCATGTAAAAATCATGTATAACTAAGTAATATAAGTGCTAAGTACACAATGAAACAATAGCACATGTGAGAGACGAGTGTGGATGCCCCCTAGAACTAGTGTAGGAAGTGTAGAAGGTGAGCATCCGTGTTGCGTGTAAGAGACATGTCTCTATGATGAAAACTAAAAAAATATGTGTGAACAAACAAGTGTGGATGACATACAAGTAATCTAACTAGCATGTGTAATAAAGTGACCATGAACAAGCAAAAGTAAGAAAGAGTAAAAACAACCATAATATGCAATATGTTGTGGATGAATGGAATGGAATACAAGATGGAGTGATAGGATCACGTGCCCCCCGAGTGAATGGAAATGTATGCAGTGAGGTTCATTTAGTTTTCCCCCTCAGCAATCAAGAATGAACCATAAACGAGAGTGTGTCATTAGGAAATGGTTGAATAGTGTGCATTATATCTAGCGTGTTGTGACAAGTATGTATGTGTAGTGATAATGATATGTGACATATAGAAGAGACGTGTGCATGAACCTTATAGCCTAAGTGTATATCGACAAATGATTATTGTATGAGTGATGATTTATCCCTAAATCGTGTATCACTACAAGATGAATAGTAGAGAGTGGTGATGTAGCCTAAAGCGTATACCACTACAAGATGAATGGATAGGTGACCATTTAGCCTAAAGCGTATGTCACTAACCTAGTAATGTTACATGATGAAAAGGCGTGATGAATGTATGGTCCATTTGATTTATAAACCCTTGGAAGTCGAGTATGGACGAGGAACTAAAGTGCGTCATAGGGTAGTGAGTGCAGCATGTAGAAGAATATGTAATATGCATGATGATAGATGACCATATGATGAGTAGAATGTGTAAATATGTGATGTGTAAAATGCAATGCAAGATGTAATGTATAGAGTGGCATGTAATGTATGTAGATAGACTAGTAATGTAGTATGTAAAATGATGTAATGCTAGACTCATATGTGATGAAGACTAGTATAGTATGTAGAATATGTGTGATATGGAGATGCGCAGTTTATGATGTAAGGCATATGTCATAAGATGAAGTGTAACAACATTATATATAGAATGTGATTTAATATATGATGAATAGGATGTAACACAAAGTTGTGGATAATAGAAGAATGAGATATATAATAATGGCTAGTATGATGTATAACACGCGATGTTTAATAGATGTGGTGTGTAGGAATTATTGTGCATGTGTGTGGGGTTCATGTGTAGTAAGCCCTCAACAGTCAAGTGTGAACCGAAGCACAAGAGTGTGTCATCGGGTAATGACGACGCTATAACATATGTATGACTATGCAAGATGAGATGATGTTAAGATGAGGTATGCATGAATTCTAAGAGTGTGATGTAGTACTATGTAAGTATGCTAGAATGAGGGTGTGTGTTAAATTCTATGCCCCCCAAGTGTGTGTGTAAGAATATCATGTAAAGTCATCGAGAATATCATCATCCTCTGGGTCAAATTCATATGGATAAGCATTGGTTACCTGATAAGCAATAGTGTCTGGTTGATCATGCAATAAACCATTAAGGCATAATTTTTACATACCCATGGCATATTCCTCATCAATGAATGGAGGAAGTGGGAAACCGTGTGCATACCAATGAGTGAGATTTTATAAATAGCCAAGAAAATAACTATTGTAGATAAAAACATGACCAAAGGGCATAGGAAATGAAATGTTGTATGACTAGGATCTAATGTGCCCCCAATATAAGTAAGCCAAGATTCCCCTAATGTGAGTGGAGAAGAACAAGGGGTACGTGATAAGTAGACCGTAAGATGAAATACATGCAAACCATAAGCGGTGGTAATATTGATAAAGCCATAGTAGAGATGAGGATCATGAGTAGGAGGATGAAGGTCCTCAAAAGTAAAACCAAGCCGAGCTAGACCATCATGTGAACATATAGTGACATCACATGTAGGGTCAAATGGAATATGTTCCCAATATGAGTCATTCATGAAGAGGGTGCAAGTGAATGGTGGGCATGTTAATGTAGGTGGTACATGTGAGGGTGTAGGAGATAGAGTGATGTCCATAGATTGGACAAGCCCCGATAAGGAATCATAGCAATAGTAGTAGCAAGTGGCATAGAAGAAACTACATCTATCACACAAATGGTACCATCAAGCGGTGGTAAGTGTGGTGGTTCTTTGATAGGTTGGGGCTCGTCTGTAATATTTGTGCATGGAATAGGAAGACTAGTATTAGGATCCCGATCGCAATACTAGAAGGGATCGTGGTCACAAAAATAGTGTACTCAATGCTCTCATGTAAGAATTTTACACAATTATGGATAGTAGAGGTGACAACTTGCATGGCATGAAGTCATGGCCTACCAAGTAGATAGTTGTAGGAAACTGGGAAATCAACAACGAAAAAGATAGTGTGGACAGTATTAGGACCAATAGTGATAGGTAATGTAATGTGACCAAAACATGGATAGACAAAACCATCATAAGAATGTAGTGAAACACTAGAGGGACTAACATCATGAGTGAAAAGACCTAAAGATTTAAGATCCATTATCAATCAAAGTGTGTTTAATAGCTACATTATGAATATGACATATGATATGTAGAGGTGGGTCATTATCAAAAGTGTGAACATCAATGGGAAGGTTAGATTTGAATACTATGTGTGAAGAGAAAGCATCGGAAAAGGCTTGATAAACCGAGTTTAGATGCATGTCAACACAAATGCGAGTAGTAGTAATAAAATGTTGGAATCTATGTAGTAAATCAAGATTTTCAAGTAAATAATCGTTAATTGAGATACTCAGGATGACCAAACCCTAGGATGACAAGAAATGAATGAATAACCTAGAAGCATAAATGATCGATTCGGGTTCACCAAAATGATTAACTAAAAATGAGTTATGGGGATAGTTAATATAATCTAGAATGACATGTAAATGTAGTAAATAGATGTAGTAAAAAATATAGAAAATACCCAAGTAACTATAAAAATGAAAATGCTAAACCTTGAATTGCAAGGAGAGTTAGAATGAACTCAAGTGTTTAGAGGAGCTTGCTAGACTATGTCACAAAGGTGGCTAGAGGAATAAAGAGCAAGAATGACTATGCAGAGACCTCGAAAAGGATGGATCTGAGTTATCTAGCTAGACTAGAGCACCTAGAGAGGGACTGGGGCACTTGTGGGTGCTCTGGTTTGCAAAATGGACACCTTGGTCTATGAAAAATATCTAGAACTAATTTTCATAGGTTTTACGGGTGTTCTGAAACCCTCATTGTGTGTCGCATCAAATCCACTTTGCACTCTGTTAGGTGTTGCTAATAATCTAAGATATATAGAAGACATGCAAAAGACCAAAAAGGAGTATCAAAATCCTAAAAAAATTCAAATGAATGGGTCAAACTGACCTCAGCTGCCACAACAATGGGCTTACTAAATAAGTGTTGCACTACATTTCATACCCAAATGTAGTTCTGGTGTGTGTGTGTGCATCATGTTCCTTAGGTTCTCTTGTGCCAGTCGCACTTTGAGAAGTAACGAGAAATAACTAGATGTAGAAAATGTAATATAATGTGTGCATGGAAACAAAAGACTCCCCCTATGAAGTGTGATGCGAGATGAACCATCTTTTCCTACGTGATGGAGCTAATGGATGAAAGTTATCTCCAAATGGATATAACCCTAGGTGGATGATATTAGTGACTAGTGTTTGGTCCCTCATTATGGTCTCATAACTTTATATTTATAGGGTTATCTTGATATAATTTTGTAATTAACCCCAAAATGGTTGACCACCAAAAAGATAAGAAACTAAAACGGCTAGAAAGTTCCCAAAAAGTGGCAGGAAAGTTTAAAAAGGATCGGGGTGCCCTTGGTGGGACCATGGCACCCATGGGAACCCTAGTATTGGCACTGGGTGCCCTAGTTGAGGCTAAAATAATGTGAAGTAACAAAAGATGATTGGACATGTGGATGTAAGAGGCCGGGAATGATGAAAGAAAATAAAGAAAGATGGCCAAAATATGGGGGTTAATTAGTAATTTATTCACTCAAAAACCTTCTAAATAGTAATATGATACTTGGACTAAATAATTTCTAATGTGCATTATTTTGTGACTATAGACAACACACATATAGGTGGTATGCTTGATTGGTCCAAGTGATGGTGGTGATGGTCGGGGCGAGGCTAGTGTTGAGCAGGGATATGATAGGGAGGGATATGGATAAGGTGGAGAGTTATAGGGACCTCTTGGAGAGGAGGAGACGAATGATGAATAT
This sequence comes from Taxus wallichiana var. yunnanensis, assembly GCA_018340775.1. Classification (NCBI taxonomy): domain Eukaryota; kingdom Viridiplantae; phylum Streptophyta; class Pinopsida; order Cupressales; family Taxaceae; genus Taxus; species Taxus wallichiana. The sequence continues at coordinate 1,009,158,406 of CM031242.1, forward strand.
GAGCGTTACGATGTGTTATACACCTAGGGAAAGGATGTTATGATGTATATGTATTGATGGAGATGCCGACATGTGGCACACATCCCCTTATCTTATTATATCATTCATTTATGATTTATTATATTTAGGAGGTCGGCCTCAGTATGGGCCATAGGTTAGAATGGTATATATAGGGGTTAAAAGGTTGTAGTTAATCATCATATTGAGTATTGGAGTGTTATTGTATGGTTTGGAGGTTACCCCCTCGAAGTGGTATTGGAGGTTTCCCCCTCGAAGTGGCAAGGCTATTATATGAGCATATTTTCATCATTTATCTATATTTTGGTGTTCTCTCATGTTATTCTGTTGTATATGTTCTGATTTATACAAGTGGTATCAGAGTAGCGATTTCGGCCAAAATTAGGGCAAAAACCCTAATTTTTTGTTTCAAATATATCTTGAAGAGGGTATCGAATTTTTCCCAATATTTGCATCATAATTTGGAAACACTCTAATTCAAAATATATGAAAATTTCAGCTCCATTGGATCTATTTTATGGATGTTATTGGTGTTTTAGGTTTTTTCATAAATTCACTTTTTAGGAAGCAAATTGTGGTATTTTTTAGAAAAAATTATATTTTTGAAAGCTCTTGAAATTTCAGTTAGGGTTTGTTCTTTGTGTTTTTATCCATCTACCGAAATATTTTCAGAATTCCTAAACCCTAATCATGATCATGGGGATAACAAATTTTTATGGAAATGGTGAGATGGATGCTAAAGAATGGTGGATAAAATTTAAGAATATATATTTCTCATATTTCATGACAAGGAATAGGTTTTCACATTATCTTGGTGGTCCTGCATGGATTTGGTTTTCTGAGTTAAAAATGACAGGAAGGATTGGTCTTGGGAGGAAATGGAACAACTTTTTATGGATAGATGGGACCACAAAGAGGAAGAAGAGTCAAAGGAAGATGATGGGGAAGAATATATTGAAGAATCAAGAGAGAAAGAAGATGAAGAGGAAGGTGAAGAAGATTCAAGGGAAGATGATGGTGTAACATATATTGAAGAATCAAACACAGAAGAAGTTGAAGAAGACTATGAAGAAGAGGAAGAAAAACAAGATATTGATGTAGAAGAAGATATTATAGCTCCCAAGAAGGAAGATACCATATTTTAGTTTCATGGATGCATTCAAAGGAATAAGATAATTGTTTCCATAAACCCTAACAGAAAGTATAACTTCATCAACAAGGATATGGCTCAACATCTACATATTCAAGAAAGTAATATCAAAGAAGCTCAAGTGAATAGTAAGAAAATTCAAGTTTTGAAGATTTAAAACTTATTATGGACAAATATACTTTACATTCAGCTTTTTTTTTTGCCTTATATATGGATGGTTTGGATATTTTCTTGGGTATCCTTGGTTAGAGACATTAGGAGAAAATTAATATTAATATGAAAAATAAGTTTATGAAGATTTGGTACAAAAAGAAGAAGGTCACTTTACAGGATATCAGGCTTAATGGAAATCAAAGAAAAGTCGATATAGACCATGAGGATGATTTAGAATATGGAGAAGAAGGGAATAAGGATGATTCAAAAGAGGAACATGAAGAAAAAGAAGAAAATGATGATTCATCTACTCAAGAGAAAAATAAAATATCAAATGCAAAGGTGGAAGAAGAAAAGAAAGTTCGAAACAAAAGTTGATAAGGATGAGGATCCTACAACCTGTAGCATATGGAAATCCACGTCAACATGAGAGAAAAAAATCATGGAGACATCCCAGGGCACATCATATTTCCAACCAATATAGATATATAGGTAATTAGAGGAATAATCACTTTATTTATACAGAGGATCAATGGAGCAACAATTATGAAGCATGGAATCCTTATTATGGTTATACATGGAATCCTTATTATGGTTATGCATTGAATCCTTATGTTGGTTATGCATGGAATCCAAGGATGATAAACTATGGTCATGAATGGAATCAGAGTAGTGCAATAGAATATGGATATTAGTTTAGATATGTATCATCTACCAGGATCACATATGGATGGATGATCGATCATGGTGCAAAGTGTGTAAAAATTTACAACACACTCATTACATGGTTTCTTCTTATGTTTCGGGGATGAAACATGTCAAGGAGGGAAGGAATGCTATGCACCTAGGGAAAGGATGTTATGATGTATATGTATTGATGGAGATGCTGACATGTGGCACACATCCCCTTATCTTATTATATCATTCATTTATGATTTATTATGCTTAGAGGTCGGCCTCGGAGATTGGGCATAGGTTAGAATGGTATATATAGGGGTTAGAAGGTTGTAGTTAATGATCATATTGAGTATTGAAGTGTTATTGTATGGTTTGGAGGTTACCCCCTCGAAGTGGTATTGGAGGTTGCCCCCTCGAAGTGGCAAAGCTATTATATGAGCATATTGTCATCATTTATCTATATTTTGGTGTTCTCTCATGTTATTTTGTTGTATATGTTTGGATTTATACAAGTAATATCCTTACACGATGGTTCTTCAAACCCAAAGTAACATGAAGGAGATACACTATCTTATATGTATGAACTCAGTGCCTCTCTTTCTTATTTGTATGATGTATGAACCCGTTTCTATGCTAACCGCCCAACGCTAACCTCAACTCAACCATTTTTGATATAGTTTGTTATTCCTAGAGATTTCATCTTTTATTTTTATACCTATTTCAACCATTAATAGTTGAACCGTTTCCAAACTTCGAGAAATAATGTCTTGCAACATCTCAAGAGGTAATTTTTTACCAGCATAAAAATAATGTGTCAAATATTCTCCAATCGACTTAAATGGTTATGGTTACTCTACTCTATAGGGGGCTATGGCTATATAATGGGGGTGAATATAGATCTATATAGAGAGGAATCATTTCTTCTCTCCATCGATTGTGATTATGGTACCTACTAATGAAACACACCAAGAGCATAATGGGTGTATCCAAAGTTATTCTGGAGGTAATCCATTTTATTTTTCTTTTTAATCTTCACTCCTACATTTATTTATACTATTACTAGTTATTTTGGTGTTATTTCCCTTTCCACATTAGTATCTATTTATCACATATATATTTTTTGGACCAATTTTTGATACTATACATTTTCATGTGTGTATGTCCAGAGACTACCAACAAGTGGCGTCATATTATTAGAGATACTCTAATGAACATGTTTTCCCAGATTTAGGGAACATGATTGTTGAGTTATAGGTGGATCCCAAAAGTCCTCGAGTTTGGAATGCATATTTATGTCTTCGCCATGGGCTACCATGGAGCACATATTTAACCCACTAAGAGGGTTATGACCTCGCACTTGAGGATGAGATTTTCACCTGCGCAAGATTTTATGGTCACCCATTCAAGAAGACATGGAGCTTCCTCTAGTAAGAGGACCGAGATGCATATGTCTCTATCATTGCAAGTTATTAGATCACACCATATAAGTTAATCAAGTAGTCGTGCTACGCCATGGGAGGCTCAAAGTGGTAAAGGACTAGGAATCTTGCACATCACTCAACTAGCAGGTCACATCGATGACTTTATTCTTAGTTAGATGCTATGGGATGTATTGTACATGGAGGCACTTGTATGCCCCATTTTTGCTTTTATTATTTTTGAGCCCACTCTTGCCCATTCAATGAGGATGTGATGACAATTGTATGAAACTTGATCGATACACATATATATTATGGACTTGTTTTTCCATGATCTGTGGGACTCTTATGGTTATGTATGTTTTTATTTGTTTATGATTATGAATGTATGCAATCTAATATATTATCAAAATGGATATGCAACACAATATCTTTTTGACTCATATGTATGGAAATTAAATGAATGGATCACAAATGCATATATAAAGTGGATATTTGTTTAGTAGGTGAGACAGAGAAAGGCCACTCCCATAGATGATCCTTGCAAAATGAAAAATTAGAATGACAGAAAGCTAAATATTTATTGTAAGTTTGGTTTCAATAACAAAGAAAGAGGATTAAAAAGTGTAAACAAAATAAACTCAAAGAAATGGTTGAAAATTAATCACGAATAGAAGCAAAAATACCTTATGGGTGGAGAAGATGACGAGTTGTTGCAAATATATAGATTCAAAATTTTTAGTATCCAATCATGACATAACCAGGAATGTTGATTTTCACTCTCTTCTTGATTCCAAACAAATAGACCTTCTTTTGGTTTTTATAACTCTCTTTGATTCTCTTTTTATTAACCTTCTAATGTATAACTTTCTTCTTCTTTTTGGTGACCCTCATGTCTAATATCGTGTGACCTAGAAGACACATGGTCTCATCACAAAGAATTAGACGTGAGTGAGTAATGGATTCAGTCCTAAATATCTACCTCACACAACCTGGAAGACATGTGGGTTCATCACCAAATACCAACAAGTGTGAATGACATGATGGATCAGCTCATAAGTCTTATTTCCTTCTTCTTTTTAGAATGAAATGGAAAATTTCTCTCATGCCCCAACCCCATCTAACCAAGAAGATACAAGGGATCAATACCAAAGGATAGGGTAGGTGAGAAATATTTCAAATGGAGAGAATGGCTAATGTTTCTTACTCAAAGAGAGTAGATGATAAGGAGTGTATCACAAACAAGCTTCTAGAGACCTACATGAACCAAAATCCCTACACTTGACTAATGTTTTTTGGGAAACAATGGTTTCTTTGTACTAGTCAACCAAGATTGAAATTTTAGAATAGAAGATAAATAATTAGAGATGATAGTAAAATAAAATTATGAGAGGTGAAAAGGGAAAACAACAACTAATAGAGAAAATATCGTCATGTAGAGAAAGCAAGCTTCATTTCACTTTTAAAATAACTTTGTCAAATATTTGAACATAATGAAGTGGGACCCAAAAATGCAATCTAAACAACATAATGGGAAATTTAAAACATGATACTATATATAATATAGTTTGACATGAAGAGAGTTAAGCGACTCACTAAACTCTTCACTCTCGAGTGTACAAAGGCAAAAGGCCCCGTTATTGAAGTCCTCGGTGGCTAGATAAGGTCCTAACCAATTCGGTTAGAAGTTGGAACTTGCATCCCTCATGAGTCATCTTTTCTATCCATCTATCTTGAAAAATTACAAGGTCACTAAATTGAATTGGCCATTCATGGACATTCTTATTATATCATCAAGCCATAAAAGTGGTATAGACCTTATGATTTTGTGTAGCTTTAAGGAGATTCTCATTTACGATTTGTAAAGCACCTAGATGTGTTTCCTTAGATTTTTCTTCATCCAAGAGTCCTTATAGTGATATTTGCATACTAGGAGTTTAAAATATAATGGAAGACAACTTCATCCCTGAAAATTGAAGAATAAGGTGTAGCGCATGTAGACGTGTGTATGTTCATTCTATAATCCCATAGTGCGGGATATAAGCGTAAATGCCAATTCCTCTTCTTGTTGTTAACCATTTTTAGTAGAATGTACTTTAACATTTTTTTTTTCACGTCATCTTGTCCATTAGCTTGAGGGTAGTAGAGAGATGTAGTATGGTGTGAAATTGAGAACTCTTTTCAAAACTATCACATATTTTGGTTCTTGAAGGAGCTCCCATTTTTAAACATGATAACTTGAGGAAGTCCAAACCGATAAATAATTTGGTTCAAAAAAAACTTCCCTATAACCAAACCAGTGATGGTGGTAAGAGGCATGACCTTTTCCCATTTCATGAAGTACTCTATTATGGTTATGATGAAGTTATTCCCATCTATGGAATCAAGGGTCAACTTACTAATTAAATCATGACCCCAAGTAGAAAAGGTCCATGGTGTAAGAATAGGTCAAAGTTCTTGTGTCATCACGTTTATAACATGTGAAAATTATTGACACTTAGGGTGTTTCATAACATATTCAATAACATCATTTTCAAGAGTGGGCCAAAAATATCCCATCCTATAATTTGTTTGGGATGTTGTGTGACCACCGCTTGAGATCCCATCACGACATTGAAACAAAACACATTTAAATCATCTTCATCGATGCAATGAAGGATCATGTCATCAAAGGCTCTCCTAAATAATAATGTATCCAAAATTACATACTTTAAGGCCATAACATGGAGATGTCATTGTACGTACCTAAAATTGTAGGGTACTACACCACCGAAATGACGTTACACATACCCCAATGATGATATAGGTCTCCTTGCAAGGTGTTTGAAATCCAAAAATCTCACCAAGTATACATTTGTATCCCACATGCCCCGCTTTGGCCTCCGCTTTACTTTGTTTTCCCTCTACCCCCTTTTTCCTTGCATTTTGGTCTTGATGGTGATGCGCCGAGACCGCCACCCGTCACCGGGCCAAGGTGGCGATCCCGTAACCACCCCCGCGGGCGGCGGTCATGTACGCATTTTCCATATTCTTCTAACAATCGCGTCAAACTTAAATCTTCAATTTCACCCACTTTCTTCAGCTACTTTGCTTTGCATTTATGTTTTGGCCACCCTGTGAATAGTGTTTTCCCTTTGTTTATAGTAAAAGAGTTCAATTGGGAGTTACCCTCTGGTAATTACATTTGCTATAAATAGCCAACTTGTTTTCAAACAAATGGCCCCTCATCTTCTCAATTCTATTATTCAGTCTTTTGAATTTCTCGATTAGAATTCCCATAGTTTCATGTTTTGCTTCCATTGTTAGTTTTCATTTGTTGTTTAGAGGTCATTTGATCTTCTTGTTTTAGTCTTGCTTCATTGTTGTTCCATGCAAGTGAGTTTAGAGTAAAATAGTTTCATTTATAGATTGGAATCCATTAGAGTTGCAGGTTCTATTCGTCACAAAGGATAGTTTCAAAAGCTCTTGGTGTATTTGTGTTGTATTCCCACAATAAATCCCACTAGGAATTACATAGTCAAGCTTTGTTCACTTGCGCTATCCCTCTCCTACTCGCATTGTATTCGGTCTATATCCAAAGCTGCCATTGTTTGAATACCTTCTTCTATTGATGCTACCATATACACACTTTTTTGATTCACGAGAACACGAAGGAATGAGGAGATTACACTAAGGGGACAAAATCACCTAGGAATTACATAGTCAAGCTTTGTTCACTTGCGATATCCCTCTCCTACTCGCATTGTATTGGATTCCATATCCGGAGCTGCCATTGTTTGAATACCTTCTTGTTGATGCTACCATATACACACTTTTTGGATTCATGAGAACATGAAGGAACGAGGAGATTACGAGGGGATGAAATCACACACAATTGGATTTACCACTATTCTATAAACGCCAGGTTTGAGCTATCAAAGTTCTAGCTACAACGTATCAAATAGAGTAGTGAATTATTTTATTTTAGTTAAAATTTCATTCTTGATCTCACCGGGAAGTTTGTGGGGATTGATAGTTTCTAAGAAAATTTGATTCATTCCTCACTTCTAAGGTAGGATCGAGAGTCTTTCAATTTAAAATAATTAGTTGCTTAGATATTTAGGATAAAATCACAACTGCACAGGAAAATAGCCACACCAAGCTACTTTGTTTGTTTTAAATTCCGTTGCTAGATTAGTTGTTCATTTTCTAAATATACTAGAATAGCTGCTCTTTAATTTCATTGAAATACGTCATCGAAAATACAAAAATAGAAGAATTCTTGCATAGTGTAAATATATATCTTTCATAATAGTTTATTAATTTTAGTTAAAGGTTGAATCATTTTGTATGAAAATCACAGGACCTAGAGAGCCTAGAGAATATATATTTGAACCAATAGTGCCTCAACCAAATCTACCCACAACATTAGCTGATATAGATCAAGACCTTAGGATACATGTCTTTCGAGCAACGGAAAACCTACAAGCAATTAGTGAACAACTGAGAGGGTTAAATATCAAAGACGATAAGGCATATACATTTTGGTCAAATCATCCTAACTATAGACTGCCGTGATAAAATATCAAAATGATTGTACAAGGATTCGAAATAGAACAAGTATTTGGTTGTGATCCTTTAGTTCCACAAACGGCACAGAGACCTCATCATTGACATAGATACTAGCTTACGCATTCAAGTTGCTAGAATGCATGTAAGGTATTCTAAGAAAATTACACAACTTCTAATTCTAAACATAGAGGCTCAAAAGGCGTATGATTACTTGAATAGTAGAAAGAAGGGATTGATTCTTCACATGACCATAATAGTCCACAACAACCTCGAACTCATGGTTATGATACCCAAGTCCCACAACCCAATGGGCCTATAAATCAATTAAGCATTGACACCGGTTTACGAACACGATATTTAGATCCTCACCACTCCCACCGATATCATCACGCAATTCTCGTATTAAATATAGAAGCCAATCAATCTAATATTTTCTGGGCTAGACCAGAAAACCACCCATAGTTCATTACAAATCCACTAAGCCTCCTATCACCATTTTTCATGACCTTGTCTGGAGATATATACGAAGCTCCCACAAGTCACTTCCCACGTATCCAACAACCAAGAAACAGGATCTCAATAGAGCTCGACATTGATTGGAGCCTCTGAACAACTATTATATCCGAACGATCCATTACACCAATTTAGGTTAGGAGGGCCTTCTTTGCCTTAGATTCGTAGATTCCATTATTGTGTATTGAGGATATAAGATTACCCGATTAGCTTGTCTATATCCATTCATATTCAACATTCATCGGCTATCTCGGCATGACCTCGGGAGGTCAGGTACGAGGAAGAGGTACTTGTAGATTCCCATGCTCACATGTCACTTTTCCATCATACAGTCACCTTTGTTGGGAATTAAAATCTTGAGATAAGTATGCTCAATGAGATAGGTGACACTCTCTATATACCATGGAGATGCGGTGACATTGGGATTATCTATGTAGTAAATTAATTCATCATAAAACTCAAGGTCCACTAAATATCTTGATTCCAAGGGGTTGTCTCTAATCCAATCAAAAAAAATTTCCCCTTGACTGATTTTAGATTAATATAGGTCATTTTGAATTCCAAAATGAGCATATTTAGGTGACCAACCTTCTTGGAGAGGGTTGGTTGTGTTAAAAGGTAAGTAATCCTTGAGATTTCATAATCACCCTATCCTCTTGATTTATCATAAAATTCCTTAAGGGTTTGGTAGTAAATACTATAGCAAGGCATTCCTTTTTAACCTGTGAATAATGTGTTTCATAATCCAACAAGGCATGACTAATGAAATAAACATATATATCTTTACTATCATCATCGCTCTTGCAAAAGCATGTAGGCTATTGAAATGTACATTATGTGGAGGTATAGAATAAGTTTTATATCAGTTCAAGGAGCCATGAGAGTGCAAGGGGATGCTAGTAAGTGTTTGACTGATTCAAATGATACTTGACATTCTTGAGTCCATTGAATGGTTTTTTGTTTCTTCAGCAAATTGTTGATAGGATTAACTGTGTAGCTGATATATGAAATGAATATTTGTATGGATTCTAGCTTACCAATAAAATATGGAACCCTTGATTTGATGGTTGGAGGGATAATTTCTAGTATAGCATGAATATTAGTGGGATCAACATCAATGCCCCATTGGGAAATGATGTACCCTAAGAGTTTTCCACTGTTACTCGAACACACACATTTCAAGGTTCTACTTGACTCCATATTCAATGAGACATGTGAGAAGTATCCTAAAAAATCCTACGTGGTCTTCTCTTTTTCTATGATTATAAAGGAGATCATCATCATAAGACTCAACAATATTATGAATGAGGTCATGGAATATGTGATTCATTACTCGTTGATAAGTTGCCCCTGCATTTTTAAGTTTAAGGGCATAATAGTGTAATAGAAATTTCCCGGGGTGGTGAATGAAGTTTTATTTTTGGTCTTATTTTGAGATGTGAATTTGGTTATATCCTAGAAACCATCCATGAGAGAAAGGATCTTGTACCCAACAATCTCATTAATAATTACATCTATAGAAGGAAATGGAGAGCCATCATGAGGAAACACTTTATTTATATCATGTAATTCAATACAAATTCAATTTTTTTGTTCTTCTCTATGACCAACTTGATACAAGAAAACCAATTTTTTTAATCTACATGCCTAATGAAACTAGATTTGAGGAGTTTTAAGAACTCATCCTTTACCATTCAGCACTATTTTGGGCTTCATTACCCATATATTTTGTTTTTGGGCTTATCTTTTGGTTTTGTGACCAATTTTTGTACAACCACATTTGTATGGATGTCATTCATATCATAATAGGAGGAAAAAACCTTAGATAACTCCATGAGCAAGGCTTTGTGATATTTTAATTCTTGTGGTGAGAGTGAAGATCTAAGTTTCAAGATATTTAGCTCTTGTATTTATTCGATGTATCTTGGGAAGTGTTCCCTTCTTCAAACTCAAGTGGTGTCGGCATAAGATCCAAAAATTCTTCTTAAATTTCACAAATGTCAAGATCTTTAGTGGATGAATTGTAGTTATTGATATTGTAATATGAATTGTAATATTCCTCCCCTAAGGTGAATAAGGGATGTAAAGTCATGAAAACGCATTCTTTTGGTACAAGGTAGGTAAGTTTCTATAAGCGTGTAGGTACTCCATAATAGCTTCATCATTTTCTATTATGTCAAGGTTTAGTAATCCAAGGTCATCTAGTTTGATTATACCTATTTCGGGTTGGAGTTCCTTCTTCATAAGAGCACCACACCTTAAGGAGACAAAAATCAGCTTTGGGAAGCCCATGAAAAGGAAATTATCATGTAGAAGTAGTATCAATAGCATCCACCATATATTCGTGACTCTTAAGAATGGATTCAATGGATATAAAATAGAAATATTTAACTAGTGTCTAGGTCAAGGATTCTTATATAGTTGCAAATGTTCAAATTTGGTTTGATAGAAATTTTCTACCTAATTAATGATAATTTTATAATCACTAAGGATTTTTAGCCTTTGAATACCAAGTTTGTGAGCTAATATAAGGTCGATCAACAAAGCTTCATACTTAGTTTTATTACCAGTGCATTCAAAGTTGATGAGAAAACGAATCCTTCTCCCATGTGAGATTAAGAATATACCTTCCCCTTCCTGTAATGCACTTGGCTCCATCTTAGTACATGGTCCATAGGTTTCCTTCAAGGAGAAGATCATAAGATAATCTAGATGGTAGAGGTTGAATATCGTTGATCTCAATTATTTTCACATCAACGAGCATAACAAGTGAAGGTTTGTCCTCATTCTTAGGAAAGAGAAAACAATACATGGAAGGTCCTTTTGGATCGAAAGGAAGCACAAGAGGTGATTCATTTTCCAAGTTATTGATAACTTGCACATTATTCTTTAGATATATGGTTTTTATTTCTAAGTTAGAAGTATCGATGAGTGGAGAAGTTCATTTCCCTACCTCTAAGATTTCATCTCGCACCTTTCTTACAAGGAGGACCATTGAGAGAAGGTTTGGGCTCAAGATCAACCTTTATGACCTATTTTTTCCATTTTATAAAGAGGTGGGTATTTGTAGATAATGTGTAAGTAAATCATTATCAATAGGGATGATTGAAAATATCTTGGCAGTGGCTTGAAGTATGGAAAATGGGTTAGGTTCACCCTTGGAAATGAAAACATTTACTAGATGTAAAAAAAAAATTCTTAGAACAACATTAAATTGATTTATTTCATTTGATGGATCCATGGTCGTCCTAAGATCAATTTATAGTTCATTTCATGATCTATAATGTAGAATTCAGTGAGGATGGTCTTTAGACCAATATTTATGGGAAGAATAATGGTGTCAATTGAAATTTCCCCGAGCCTATTTTTTCCATGAAAAGTGTTCGAGTAGATGGGAAATTAGTCTCACCATACCCCAATTTATGCAGAAGTGAAAAGGAATAATGTTAATGGTTTCCCCGTCATATACCATGGATCATTTTACTAAATTATCGTATATTCATATATGTAAGTGGATAGCAAGATCTCCTCTTCTAAAAATATTTGCATATGTGGGTAATTGACCTAGGTCAAAGAAGACACATTTGTCTCTCATTATGGAACTTGGAGGGAACATTTAAATGTCTATATGGTTAATGTGTGCCTCTGGTGATGGTGTGACATAAGCTAAATTTCCAAGCCGCATGACATCTAAGATTACAATTGATGGGCTAGCGAGTCTTTTAAGATATCTAAGAACAAAATGTAGTTAAATGTTTTGATGAGATCAATGACAATGTCACGAGTTCCCTAATTTCTTGGAGACCACATTATTCTGAACTTTAAATGGGGATTGTAATGGGGAATCGGGATCTTGATACTCCTTGGTACTAGTGATGAGATTAGCTTTTCCTCTATTTCTAGTTCTACAATGCTAACCATATGTGGTTTCCCAGTGTACATAAACATAGGTCACATTAGGGTTAACCTTATTAGAGGTTGAAGCTTCAACGTCATGATTCCCAATCCAGGTTATGACACTGGTGTTGTTGTGGTGTTTATTGTTAGGGTTGCGGTGGAGGTACCATTTTTTGTTATTATTGTGGATGATTGAGTTATATGATGTTTGGAATGGCATTGGTTGATAGTTGAGGAAAGGATTTTGGTAGATGCCTATATGGGCATTCTTGGGGAAAACATGTCCTATATGAGCCTTGGGTTGATCACTAATGTCCCTTTTCCCTAAAATATATTCATGGAAGCTTTTCCTTTATTTTTTAGGGAGTCTTGGACGAGCCTATTATACTCTCTACAAGTAGTGGTATCATGCCCCTGACCCTATGGAGTAGGAAAAATAAATTGGTGTCATAATTTTTAGGTCAATGGTTTGTTGATCTATAATGGGTTAGAATTTTCTAAATTTGTTGGGATAACCATGATTGGGCTAAAAAATTTGGTACTCAACTTCCCTATTTCTATTCCGAAATGTTTGTTAATTCTAGTTCTAGTTTAATTGGATTGATATTGAGAGCCCGGTTGAAATTGATTATATTAATATTGGGTTTATTATTGTTAGTGTGAAAATTTCCATGGTAGTTATTAATATTATTATTTGGCTGGTTGGTGGTGGTGTTGGGAATTTTGGATTTTTGGGTTGGTCTATAATACCATCCGTGTAGTAGCACTCTAGTTTTCATTGAGTACTTTTAGACCACGGGTGTTTTGAGAAGATTGTGTGTTATTGTTATTCTTTTGGTAACCTCCGAGACTTATAGATAAGTATGAGTATTCCATTTTCACCATACGTCCTATGGCCATTGTCTATTATTGCTTGGTCGATTCTCAACGTGCTCTATAAAACTTCATCATAAATCTTATACAGAACTTTTTCACATTTTCCCTAGTTTCCCTATTAAGGGTGTGGAGAAAGAGTTCACATAGCTCCATTTGATACATCTTTGGAACACTATTAGAAGAGTAAATAATATGTCTCCATCTCATGAAAAATGCATGGATGATTTTTTGGATTCTTGTTTAATGTAGAGAAATTCTATAATACCGGTTTTTACAAGTTTGTTCATGGAAAAGGCCTTAATGAATTCATCTATGAGTTACCTAAATGAATGAATAGATCCTTTAGGAAAGTGATCATACCAATCAAGAGTTATGCCTTCAAGAGTCTTGGGGAAAATATTTGTAATGACTCCATCCCATGGGAGTTATTCATTATTGTGGTCGTGGTATGCCTTTATGTGAGCATTGGGATCTCCTTCACCCTTGTATTTTGGAAACTCATGTAGAGGGAAAAGAAAAATTTCATGTAGATTTTGGAATCCAAATTTTTCTTATAAATATTTTACATATTTCCCTATGTGCTTAAATCAATGGTATGAACACCTACCATGTCCAAAACTAATTGTAATGCTTTGTAGTGACCAATAAAAGGAGGGCTTGTGATAGTAGTGTAGTTGGAGGAATTTGGTGTGTGGAATGTAAGGAAGAAGTTATAGGGATAAGTGGATTTGGAATACAAATGCAAGTAGGGTGGATTATGACTTATGGGAAAAGTACCATTAAACAATTGAGTAGCTTGTGGAAAGGGTTACAACACAGGTTGAGGGAAGGTTTAGAACGGTTGAACATGAACTTATGGTTGTTGGACATACGATTTCAGTTGAGTGTGGGTTTGTAACATGAACATAGGTTGGTCATAGGTCTTTATAGGATTTTCTAAGTTCAATGATACAAAATATGAAGTAGTGTTTTCTAGATTGTATGTGGGAAAGGTATATGATGAAGATCTAGTCATACAGAGTGTACCAACACCTATGAGAAGGTCACATTGGTTTGGTTACATTGTGTAATTAGATGGAGGTTTTTTTATCATTTTTGCATAGGATGGACATTATTCGACTTGTTAAAACCTTCCATGATGTCTTGAACTAGTGGTTCTGCACCTTTGGAAGGTAACGTATTTTCTAATTCCCAGATCCATTTTATGATGGTGGAAACAAGTTTTCTTGATGGGATCGAGTGATCTAGATGAAAATTATATTTTACATTTGTTTTTGCATGGGAAGGGTGATATATTGTGATAAATTGTTTTTCATTCCATATCCTCCTTGGGGTGTGATTTCTAGTCTTAGTTGAGTAGAAAAACATTGTTTTAAAGGATGGTATACGTGTACACTTGTAAGCTATCGAATGACTCATTTATGCTTCAAATTCGATCATCACCTTGGTCAATATATGGTACGATATTATCATCATGTTATAAATAGGATGTTATGGAGTCATATTACATACTAATTTGTGGTCTAGTCAAGACTCATGGGTAGAGACCTTGTTCTCTAGTAAATGTCATGTTATTGGAGTGGAGATTTCTATTAACATACCTTGGTAGGTTGACATTTGATCAATATCTTTGATCCTTACATTGGAAGAAACATTTAGGGTTTGAATTGAGGATACATGTGAAAAATATGAAGTTTGTGAATAGTTATTAGCCCAACCAGACAAATAAGGTGACCGTTGGTCATTCATATGAGCATAGTAATTCTTGAGGCATAAAACTAGGCCTAGTGTAGTTGTCAGATATGAAACATTGTGGGGGTGTATAAACACTGCAAAATAATGGGAGAAGGAGGGTGGAATGATAGAAAGGAACTAAAATTGAAACAATAAGAAATTATTCCTTCACGTTGGGATCACCATATTTGTACATGCTAAAAAGTATGGGTGCTTTTTTATGCACTCAAATCCTCATGAGTGTGAGCCAAGGTAGTCGATGTAGAAGATGATGAGGTGATTGTGGGATAGGGATATGGATGATGTAGAGATGATGAAGAAAGGTGGATGATAATATGAACAATTCATAAAAGAGATTCTAATTGTACTCGGGAAATTAAAATGTGATCTTCAAGCATGAAAATACTCCTACATATTTGATCATGATGTATGGTACGGTTGAGGATGATGGAAACATAGAGCTCTATATCTAAGTTGTATATAGTAAGTGGATGGATATTTAGTTGTGTTACTCGGGTAAAATGGTCACTAGAGGTGATTTGTCCCTAATTAGGAACATTCATATGGAAGAAGGTAATGGGTAATGGATGAGCTTAGGGAGACTCAAATTTGTAAAGGAAATAAGCATCTAATGAGTGGTCAAATTTTAGAGAGATGCATGTAAGGGGAAATTCTAAGCTAAAGGGAGGTGATAGCACCAAGAAAAGGGGTGAAGGTACTCTAATGAGGGAAAAATAGAAGGAAAATAGGGATGAGAGAGGTCAAATATGAGTGACACAGACCCAAAAAAACATTTTACCTTGTATTCTCCATAAGACACATTCAAATTAACCTACAAGGAGAAATACATGCACAAAATACAACATGAAGAATGGAGAGGCATGGAAGTGAAACAAAACACAAGTCAGGGTTGAGAAACACCACAAAATAAAGATTTTATTTCTTTCAAAGTATGCAAAAACCATTACATGTGAAGAATAAGGCACAAGAATACATTTTCAAGCTCAAATGTAACATCTACAACTCACCATCTTCAGGGAAAATTGTGACACAATTCCCTTTACATTTTAGAACATCCTCCTTTACAAATGAGATATTTTACATTATATATTAGAATGGGAGAAAGAGATGAGGGAAAAGAGAGGGAACTTGAATGTATTCCTTTAACCACCAAAAAGATACATTCAATTCCTAAGAATAGGCATGGGTAGCTTGCCAATGCAATTTATCCATTGTACTTATGTTTTTAGGAAAGGGAATGCGCACCATACCTCATCAAATTTTGTGGTTGAGCTACTTGGAATTGTTCCTCTAATGTTGTTACTATATTTCCACATTTTCTACTTTTTTGGTGTAGTACATGCTAAGACCTTTCCAAAAAGTATAATTTTGTGAAAATCAAAGTTACAAGGTAAAAGTTATGGCCATTTAAAGTTCAAGGTGCCATACTTCAATAAATGTGAGTGGTTAAGCTATTAAATCAAGCCTCTATCAGGTCTACGACCTTGCAAAAAAAAATTAGAAAACGACACAAATAAGCAAGACTATCAAAATGTTGACCTTGATTTTCTCCATGAGAAACTTGAAACAAATGGTCGGGAAAAGGTACCTATTGAGCACCTTGCAAATTCGACACAAAGGGATGTGACTTTTGGGAATTATAGGTCAACCTGACATGAAAATGTTCAATTTATATGGATTTCATTGACCTAAGAAAACATGACATAAAGGAAATAAGGTTTTGGGATCAGAAAACAAGAAGCATATGACATGTAAATGTGTCACGATGTTCCAATGTGAAAGGACCCTAAAAACCCAAAACACTAGAGACCATATGGTTTGGAAGCAGAGAACACATTGTATAGAATATGTAATTTCCGTGATGCTCCAATGATGAAGAATGTCAAAACCAAACACAAAGCTTGTGGAACTTTGACCTTGTTTTATACGTTGGAAAACCCAAAACAAAGGAAATTCGAGATTCGGGGAAGGAAAAAAAATGACATAGAACATGTTAATGGATCAACATATTCTAACGCATGAAGGACACAAAAACCTGACACAAAGGAAACTCTTAAAAATTAACCAATTTTTTTAGGATTTTCATAGAAAACACATTTTCTAACTAAGTATAGGCTCGAATGGATTTACAAGGAGAAGAGGAAATGTCCTAATCCACTACAACTTTTCCAAAACATGAATTTTCCCATTTATGATCAATTTGTACAACCCCAGTCCAAGATATAATTTCAAGTTATAAAAATAGCCCGAGAGGTATTTTGGATAATAATTTGGTGAATCAATTGGGTAATCTTCCTGCTAGATGAAATATCAGTGGCCTTGTAACATCCATTGGGCATGGAGTCATCGATAATCTTAAAATTGATATGAAATTTGAAACTCTCACCCATGAATACACACGAAGGGTGTCTTGGACTTGGAGGTTATCTGTCATGCTTTAATTGATCATTCTCATTATAGAAATTGTTCGAATAATTTTTTATGAGAGTGAAAAACTATTTTGAATCTGAAATCCCACCACAAACTCCTTAAACATATCTTCTTCAAAGTCCTCCATGAAATACTACAACAAAACCATGCCCTCTAAAACAACAAAATAATATGCAGAAAGCACTTATGGAAATAGAAACTACACTACCAAAAAGACAATGTGTTGAAATCTCTTAGAGTAATTAAATAATAAACTATTATGTACAAGGGAGAGTATTTTCCTCAGTAACACTTCTTGAGATAGATCCCATTGACCGAGATCTACAACTCTTCTCCATCAAATTTTGACAATTGGAAAGCATTATTTGATTTGTAGCTTGAAATCATGTAGGGCCACTCCATATTGTATCAAACTTTGAGTGCCTTCCTAATTTAGCTCATTTTGCATCCCACTTTAGGACTAGATCTCCTTCTTGGAAACTCCTGGCCTTTTCTTTCTTGTCAAAACACTTCTTAATCTAAGCTTGATCTTTTTCCATTGTTTGCATTGCTTGATTTCTCAATTCTTCTAGCTCCATGAGCTCTGCATATCTAACTTCCATAGCCTCAAATTCAAAAATTTCCAACTATTTGATGAGCTCTAATGTTGGTAATTCAAGAGATATTGACAACCTTACTTCTTTACCGTAAACCAATTTTTAGGGAGATCTTCTCGTTGACCTTTTGGGTGTGATTCTATCAACCCACAAGGCTGATTTTAACTTCGTATGTCAAGTCCTTTGATTATAATCCAAAGTCATCCTTATGATCCTTAAATGTTTCTTTTTGTGGACTCATCTTGACCATTACCTTAGAGGTAATAGTTTGAGGAGGTGCTTAAGTAGATTCTAGTTTTACATGTACCCAATCATAGATTTTTTTCCCGAGGAAATCAAGAGCATTATCAAAAATGGTTGTGGAAGGAACACCAAATCTGGTCACAATAACCTCGTAGAAATCCAAGATGTTGGCCTCGTTTGCTTCCTTCAGTGCCACCACTTCTATCAATTTGGTAAAATAGTTTGTGCTTGTGAAAACCACTTATGATCCGAGCTTAAATGAGTATTGACTACCCCAATAAAATCCAATCCTCATTGCATGAATGGTACATTTACGAAGATGGGGTGGAGTGGAAGGGGTGTTAGCTTCTCTTTACCTGTAAATAATTCACACTTCTTACATTTCTTAATCCATACATAACAATCATTAAAAAGGTTGGGCCAGTAATAACAAACTTTCATGATCCTAAGATCTATTTTTCTTAGAGAAAAGTGACCTCCTACTTCTCCATCATGAAACTCATGCAACACTTTCTCTATTTTATTTTTCTTAATACACCTCAAGAGAACACCATTCACATATTTTCTAAATATAATTCCATCAATAAACACATAGGGAATGGACTGAAGTTTGAAATACCTCCTTTTATATTTTCTCAATCCTTGAGGGAATTTTCCTATTTGGAGAAATTTGAATACATATTTGGTCCAACAATGGGTGTGTAGAGCATCGATTGACCATTATTGATTGTCTTGAAGCACAAGGATGGCTTCTTCATCAGTATGTTGGTCTAAAACTAGTTTCTCACACAATCCCTTTCCTCTTATCATCTTGGTCACCTTTATATCCACATCATATTCCATCACTTTGGTTATCCAACTAGCTCTTTTCTCATTTAGATCCTTGTTCAAAAGGAATTCTTTCACACCAACATGTGAAACTAGCAAGTGGATCTTGTTGTTGGATACCAAATGTTTGAACTTCTTCAAGCTTCTTATAATAGTAAATACATGTTTTTCAATAAATGAATACCTCACCTCATAATCTTATAGAATTTGGCTAAAAAATGCAATAGGTTGTTCTAAACCTTCTTCATTTAGTTGCACTAGTATGAAAAATATTGTCTTTGTGCCACCAAAAGCATACAAGGTGAAATATTTTGTAAAATTAGGATTAATGAGATTTGGGGCATGTGTTATTACTTGCTTTATGGCTTCAAAGATGTTTTTTCCCTCAATGGTCCATTTGAAGGCCATGCTCTTCTTCAAAGTATCAATTTCATTGGTTTGACAAGATTGGAAAAATTTGGGACAAACCATCTGACAAAGTTGATTCTTCCCAAGAAAATTTGTAGTTTTTTCGTATGATTAGGAAAAAGGAAAAGGAAATGCAAGGATGGCATTAACTCTCTTTAGATCAATGCTTAACCCTTCTTTAGAGACAATATGGCCAAGGAGTTTACCTTCATGAGCTAGGAAGATGCATTTCTTAGGATTGAGAGAGAAACTCCAAACTGCCTACACCTCTCAAATACTTATCTTAGGTGGAGAAGATGATTAGTTACATTCTTAGATAACATTGTGATATCATCCAGTACACAAGAACAATGTTGTTGATCAGTCCCTTGAATTCCATATCCATGGCTCTTTGAAATGTTTCCCCTACATTAGATAAACCAAAAGGAATTTTCCTATAAGTATAGGTTCCCCATTTTATGGTAAAGGCAGTCTTGAATTGATCTTCCTCCTTTACCATGATCTGATTGTAGCTGGAGAAACCATCTATAAGGGAAAACCTTTCGACCCGCCCACCATCTATAACATTTGATCCATAGAGGGTAGAATGTAGTGATCCTTTATGGAAGCCTTGTTCAAATCTTTGAAATCAACACATAATCTGATTTCTCCATTCCTTTTCCACTTTGAGACAAAATTAGTAACCCAAGATGAGTGCTTAATAGGAAAGATGATTTGTTCCTCATTCAATTTATTTAATTTCTTCTTCTTCAGAGGCTCAATATGTGGATTAAGAGGCCTCTATTTTTTTCTCATAGGCTTGGCATTTAGATCCCTCGATGGTGTGTTGAGCTAAAATAGGATCAAAACCTCTAAGGTCTTCATAACTCCATGCAAAATATCAGCAAATTCTTGGAAAAGTTCTAAAAATCATTTTTTTCTTATGGAGTGCTTACCTTACTAATTTTAAGCAATTTTCCTTCACCAACTAAGATGGGTTATGAATCTTCAACCTTAACTATTATGTTTAGCTTTTTCTCTCCGAATGGTCATTGGGGTTGAAAATGGATTTCAATGTCACTAATCCCTTAGGCAACTTATTTAATATGATATGAACAACTTGCTCTCCATATTACTTCTCTAACTTATCCTAACTTCTTGAAGAAAACTTAGCTTCTTCTTGAATGAAATTGACAATATTTTGATCACTCTCGAACACCTGCTAATTGGTGTCATTATTTGGTATAGCAGACCTCACTATCACCTTGGTGTGTAATTGTATTTTTTCTCTCTTAACGTTCTCAACCATGTCAAAATTTTCTCCAATTGCATCCATTTTGTTAGCTAATTCATTTTCTTTCCTTGGAATGGCATGGATATTAAAAGCTTCAAAATATTTGAGAATGTCCCATAATTTGTGTTTGTATGCCTTTACCAAGTCATTCTTTATTTCATTTGATCCACTATCAATTCATTATCATCAAAGGTCTGTAATTTTTTTATATTCTTCTTTTTTCCCATTCAAAGCCATAGATAAGGGACTCATACTCCATTGCATTTTTGGAATAGATGAATTTAAATCTAAAAGAGGAGTAATACCTAATTTGTGTCTTCTACTAATAAAAAGACAGAGGACTACACCTCCTCCCGCACCTTGTTTGCTTCTTGATCCGTCAAATAATATTTTCTAAATGCCATCTTCTTCTTTAATATTTGGTTTAAAAATGTTAGGAAAAGGTGAATTCTCCTCATGCAGACAATAGACAAAGCAAGACTAGTTTCCTCAACTCTACCTGATATGGGTAAAAACCATAACATTCATTTCTCCACATATCAAGTATAAAATCATGGATCCCTTCAAAATGAGTATTCGATTCTTGAGTACTTGGAAAATCTTCTTGATCAAAGATTGTACAATTTGCATTAATGGGATTAGGCACATAAGGTTCTATATGGTATGTAGAAATTGGTTCATACTTGATGGTAGTCTTATACCTTTGATAACTCTAATAATTCCCACCGATGTTCCATCTAGCTGCACCAAATCTTAGAAAGAGATTCATACTTGAGACCCGGTTGGTCTATGATTTGTTTGGACATGAAGGAACTACTTGCCGAGAATCAATCATATAATTGTGCACCAAATGATTTCCGATGATTAGGGATACACGTAAATGGGGAGGTTTCATATTATTACTTGGTTGATCCTCCTTTTTGTGTATTACATTAGTAAGAACCTTGTATTTTCCTTGGGTAACTCACTTGAAATAGAAAGATTGGCCATAGCTACTTGTAAGAGATCCCTTTGTCTGGAATTTCCAATGATTTCCACATATATATGTTCACATTAGTTTTCTTCATATGTTAAAGGATTTTGAATGGATTTGAATTATCTTTTTCTTGTACCTTACTTGCAATGACTTTCTCTAGCACTTAATTTGATATAGAGGAACCTTTGGGTTGGCTTTGTACATTTGATGCCCGACTTATGTGATTTCTTTGCACATTAGCAGCTGAGTTTTAATTGTTAACCCCTTGGGGTGTTAGTGCAATTCAAGAAGGACCTACATATTCTAATCATCCATCTTCTATATCTCTCTTCTTTGATCTATTATTCATAGTCATGCCTTGAGGAAAGGTATGATTTATCCCACAAAATTCATCCATTTTCCAATTCACAAGTAAAGTATCACTTGGTGGTGTCTCTTGAGTGACTATCTATTGTTGATTTTCTTTTGTTATTGCATCTTGAGGAACAAATGCACTTTGCACCATCAAATATTGGTTCAAAATTCCATTTGGGCACATTACTTGGTTATGACAAGATGTAAATGCCATTCGTAATCTTACACAAGGTTATTTTGAATAGGAACCAAAGCTTGAGATGAACTAGCCACATTTGGATTATATGGTTGAAATGGTCTTGCAGGGGAAACTAATTCGATTTGGAGGAGCAGCTTGGAATGAAGGTTTGTTTGGTTGATAAGGGGACTTGTTAGGTTGGTATGGAGGTTGATAAGGTCTGAAATTTTAGGATTGTTACCTCTTTAAGGATAATAACTCATTCCCAAAATTTTGTAATTGTTTCATCACTTCTTGCAACTCAATTGAGGTACTTGAGGAAGTAGATTCTTGACTAGAGATTTTATTTCTTGGGGTTGGAATAGGATCTAATTAGGGAGTGTGTTGGGAGTAGATTATTCTATCTCTAGGAATATGGGAATTAGAGGTCTAGGAGAAAGTTTCCCATCTTGAATAAAACTATTCTCGGCCCTAATAGCAATATCATAAGCACTAGTAATGTTCTACCTCTATGGAGTGAATCATGACTGAAATATCACTATTTAAGGCCTTTAGATAATAGAGAAATGTATGTTGGATGTAGGTCTTACCACTTGAGTAATTTTGTCCCAAATCCTTTGAAATCTGATGTTAAAATCAGTCATTTGCTTGTTAGGGGCCCTCTTTATTGTTGTCAATTTCTCTACCAAATACAAAGGGCGATCCGACTTATCTTCAAAATGGTTACAAAGAACTGTGCTAAGTTAATCACAATTGTGAATTGTACCAGGTCTCAAAATCTTGTACCATTAAAGGGATTTTATTTTGAATGATGATCCCAAGAGTCTAACTACTACATCCTCCTTGGTTAAAAATGAATTAAACAGGACATTAGTGACATCTTGGATATGGTCGGGCCATTGTGGTAGTATGATTTTCACCAATGAAGAAGGGGATACTTTTGATTGTAGACATTGGTATAACATGTTCTGCATTGAGGGCCAAAGAACTACCACCATTATATCTAAAAAAGGGTAAATTCCTTTGATTTTCCATGATTGGAATAGGTTGTAAAACTCTAGAAGAAAGCAAGAACGACCTCTACCGGGAGGAGGAGTAGAGAGGACTCTATTGGGTGGAGATGGTGATCTCTGAACTGATCTGTCTTTTCTTCTTCTCCTTGTTGATGATTGTAAGTAGTCAAAGGGATCTTCGGATGTTATATGTTGTATTGTATGTATTCTTCTCATGGAATGGGCACTTTAACTGTTGAAACTAGTTGATATGAAGGTTGGAGTCACCAGATGTGTAGAAATAAGCCTTCTAAGGCTAAAAATTACTAAGTCACTTAGCAACAATGAGAATAAATCTCTCAATGTATCAAAATTAGAGGCGTAAATTGAAACTTTCTCTACACTATAAGAAACCCAAACTACTCGATTGAGAACATGTTTGATGTTTTTCAACTACCAACTCCGAAATATACAAGGTAGAACTCGACCCTTACAATGTAACCGTGAACTTCCAATTTGGTCTTAGGTGGACTCAACCTTTTCTACACAACTTACCATCCCGAAATAGACTTGGGAGAGGTTGAACCTCATTCTACAACCCTCAACTTCCGAAATACAAAGGGCATAAATCAAACCTTTCTTTTTACCTTCTAACTCCTAAATTGGTATTCGCAGAAGTATGGGCTTGTTTTACATATAGGATCCTCTCGCTTTTCTTAAAAATTCCTTAAAATATTGATTTTAAAAAATATTCTTTAAATGGTCCTATTGGGCATTCCAGAATCATTATCGTAGAAAAGTAGCACCCTAGGATTTGTTTGTTATAGATCCCTACTTTTTGCTAACATGGGATGATCTCACAAGTGTGGGACTTGCAAAGTGATATCAACCTCTAGAGAAGGTTGGTTCCTCTACCTAATCCTAATGTTAAATTACTCCTACTACTGGAAATGCAACTATCTAATCCTATTCTAACAATCCAAGGGACTAGGGGAAGAGAGAGATGCATGTAAGGGGAAATCCTAAGCTAAAGGGAGGTGATAGCACCAAGAAAAAGGGTGAAGACACTCTAATGAGGGAAAAGGGAGAAGGAAAATAGGGATGAGATAAATCAAACACAAGTGACATAGACCCAAAACAACGTTTTAGCTTATATTATCCATGAAACATAATCAAATGAACCTATAAGGAGAAATATATGCACAAAATACAACAATAGAGAAATGCATTTTAGAACATCCTCCTTTACAAATGAGATATATTAAATTATATATTAGAATGGGAAAAGAGAGGAGGTAAAAATAGAGGGAACTCAAATTTCTTCCTTCAACCACAAAATTATGCATTCAATGCTTCGAGAATAGGCATGGGTACCCTGCTAAGGCCATTTCTCCATGGTACTTTATTTGTAGGGGAAGGAATGGGCACCATACCTCATCAATTTTTGTGGTTGAGATACATGGAACTATTCCTCTAATTTTTTACGTTATTTCCATATTTTCTATTTTTGTGTAGTACATGTTGAGACCTTTCCAAAAGGTCCAATTTTGTGAAAATCGGAGTTACATGGCAAAATTTATGGCCATTTAAAGTTTAGGGTGCCATAATTCAATAAATGTGAGTGGTTTAGATATTGAATCAAGCCTCTTTCGGGTCTACGACCTTTCAAAATACCTTTTGAAACCGACGACACAAACAAGCAAGACTTTTAGAATTTTGGCCCTTATTTGCACCATGAGAAACCCAAAACAAGCAATTGGGAAAAGGTACTAGTCAAACACCTTGCAAATTTTGACACAAAGGGATGTGCATTTTAGGAATCGAGAGGTCAACCGACATGAAACCTATTTGACTTGCGCAGATGTTGTTGACCCCGAAAACCCGACACAAAGGAAATCAGGTTTTGGGATTGAAAAACAAGTAACATATGACATATAAATGTGTCATGATGTTTTGATGTCAAAGGAATCCAAAAACCCGAAACACAAGAGAGCATCAGGTTTCAAAAGTGGAGAACACATTGCATAAAACATGTAATTTCCCTACGATGTTCCAATGATAAAGAATCCTGAAACCTTACACAAAGGGGGACTTTGACCCTCTTCTACACATTGGAAAAGTTAAAACAAAGGCAAGCTAGGATTTGGGGCACAAAAAAATGACATGGAACATGTTAATGGATAAAAAAATTCTGATGCATAAAGGAACCGAAAATATCGACATAAAGGAAACTCTTAACACTTAGCCAAAAAATTTAGGATTTTCACAGAAAATGGGTTTTTGGCTAAGTATGGGCCTGAATGGATTTGTAAGGAGAAGAGGAAATGTTCTAAACCACTACAACTTTTCCAAAACATGAATTTCCCCATTTATGATCAATTTTTACTACCCCAAGTTAGGATATAATTGCATGTTATCAAAATAGCTCATGGGGTATTTTGGATAACAAGGCTTCAACATCAAGAATAAAAAATTATGGGAGGATTTTTGCAAGAGATGGTGAAGAGTGAAATACTTCTCGTGTAAGTTTATATAGAATATCTTCTTGGAAATTTTTAGGTTCAATTGGGATTGGGGCATAATGAAGTTTTATGAATATTCCATGGAATATCTAGCCATCCAAATTCATCCACAATCAAGGATGGGGGAAATCCTCATGTGGTGTTTTCTATTATTGGGATAAAAGTAATAAATGAGCTGTGATGCTAGGTTGTTGTTATCAATTTTGCACACATGGCAAGATTGGACAACGGGGTCCTATCATGTTCAAAATGAAATAATAGTCCCAAGAACCCACCTCCGGTTATTATCGAGATACAATAATTAAAAATAATTCCTAAATTGCATATGAAGAGATCACCTAGCATCGAAAGGCACCCAGTTGATCTCAACTCAGTGAAGAGTTTGGGGTCGAGTTGATAGAGAACCCGGTGTCAAATTGATAGTCATCTCAGAAATCATCTCGGTAGAGTCTCTCAGTTGTAAGAGCTCGATGAGATCTTGTTAATGCAAAATATAGCTAGTTGAAAATTGACGAATGAAGGGAACTCTATAAGGATCTCGGTAGAGATCGATGCAAAAAGATATGAAGGCCGAGTCAGGGAAAGCTAAGTTAACATGAGGCCAAGTCTAATCCATTAGACAGTGCTCAACCAACCACTTGGGAGAATTATCTTGTTTGACCGAGATGATATGAGATTATGCAGATATGACGATGAGGTCATCTGGTAGTGTTTGAATGAAAAAATGTTTGCAACCAAGCAACCAAATACATCTCAATCAAAATCTCGTAGCACTCTATGGAGAGGGTCGCTTGAAGGAGGCACTACACGTTCTTCTTACAACACACAATCCATTTAAATTCTTCAACATATCTTCATCTACTACAGGCTTGCATTGCTAAGAAAGCCCTTGCGGAGGGCAAGCAAATCCACTCTCACATCAATGGCAGGGGACACATGTTTGGAAGATGCACACTACTACCAAATAAACTTATCTACATGTATGACAAGTGTGGAAGTTTGACGGATGCTCGCAAAGTCTTCGATGGCATGACTGAACCAGATCTCTTCTCATGGAATATGATAATTGTAGCTTACAGAAGGCATGGACATCCTGTACAGGCATTCAAACTATTTCACGAAATGCAACGAACACCTGACCACCCCGATCACCTGAACATTCGTGTATAGCTTGGCCAATGGAAAAGAATCGATCATTTGAGGATGGAGCTCAGACATTTTAGCATGGGGCACTCAGTCGAGCGAACAAGGTCATGAGCATTCAGAGTTTTTGTTTGGTTCGATTGCAAGTCGAGAAGGAAAAGTTGGGGTTCAAATCCATGCTAAGGCATTGGCTTGGGAGAATTTCATCCCTTCTGTTAGGTGGGACTTTGACGATGGCAAGCCATTGTAAGATCCCCGCATGGGAAATATTTCAGTATATTGCCAAGGTCGGAAATTTGATGATGGCAAGCCAAGTCGGTA
Organism: Taxus wallichiana var. yunnanensis; assembly: GCA_018340775.1. Classification (NCBI taxonomy): domain Eukaryota; kingdom Viridiplantae; phylum Streptophyta; class Pinopsida; order Cupressales; family Taxaceae; genus Taxus; species Taxus wallichiana. The sequence continues at coordinate 1,009,185,679 of CM031242.1, forward strand.
TTTCCGCACATAGGATATCTTCATCCCATTTTTCATGGTGGAAAATTTGCAGTGGAAATCCAACACAAGGTTTCGCGTAAAGGGGGTCCTGAGTTTCATCTTGCCAAGAACGTGGAAATTTGAGAAAACATCGCCAAGCATGATAAAACTATGGCAAACCATAATCAGATTTCTCGTGAGTTGGAGAAATGAAAATAGATGCAGTGGAGACAATCCCATGACAACCATAACAGAATTTCTATCCCATAGGGAGCGTGGGAAGCATTACCATATGACATGTCAAATGGATGAGTTTCAGAAATTGAATATGTAACTAAAAGCCGAGTCAATGGCCGAGCAGATTGCCGCATGAGTAAAAGGGAGGCTACAGGCGAGATAGAGTTTCACTCACCACATTATGCAGATGTTTGTTAAAGGATACCGAGCAACATGGCGAGTGGGGGTCAGCGCTTGCAGTTTGAATGCATGGAAAAAGGAAAGCATTTCGGAATTTAGCCTGAAGAGTCACTTGGTTCACCACTATGAGGAATGAAATTGGCTTCGTATCTCATCGCAGGACCCAACCAAGTCGATGCATTAATGGCTCAGTCGTGGCTCATTGTGAAGAGTTTGATGGGAAGGCGATGCTGAAAACTCATCCCGATTGAAAAGAAAATGATGAGAGTGGTTGAAAGATTTGTTGAATTTGCAGATGCAAGTCCTCTTCCAGAGCGTGGTCAGCTTCTAGAGAATGTGTTTGTAGATCCCAAAGGATTTGGAATTGGCCCAGATGGAAGGGATAGGTGATAGCTCCCACACACCAGGTAGCAGGCATGTTGCAGTATAGTAAAATCCTTTTTTAGCACTTCTAACAAGCAGGTTTTCCAACTATGTTGTTATCTGTTCAGTATCGAATGCATCCTCAAATTCGGGATTTTCCTTCAAGATATTTTTATCAAAATCGATTAAGTGATAGTGAGAGTGTTACCAGGAGACCTGATGAAATTTATTACAAAGATTCTCTATTGAGACCTTACTTGTTTTACGATGTAACTCATGGAAGTGAATCTCATAGAGGTGGATCTATTTCATATCAGAATATTCATGAAGCACAATTTGCTTTGCAATTATATGAGCATCTTCAACGAGTCACTAAGTTGGCAAGCATAAAGGTTTCTGTTGGAATTATCACACCTTACAAGCTACAGCTGAAATGTTTACACCGAGAGTTTGATGTTGTCCTCAAATCTGATGAAGGAAAAGGTTTATATATCAATACGGTAGATGCCTATCGGGCTAAGGCATGATGTAATCATTATGTCTTGTGTCCGAGCTTCAAATCATGGGGTTGGCTTTGTATCTGATGTTCACCGCATGAATGTGGCACTAACACGAGCTCACGAGTGCTTTGGGTTATGGGCAACAGCTGCATTGAAGCAATCTAGTGACTGAGTTCAGTCGAGGGAGTAAGGAACTCAGATGTGCAAGATGGTAAATATGAGCTTGGTACATAGACATGTGAGAGTCTAAGTTGAGCCAACCGAGTGCTTAGGTCGACATGCAAAACAAAGCCAAGCCGAGTCAGTTGAAGAGCTCATGGGGACACACTTGGTGGTGATATTGATGCTAGGACAACTCAGTAGATTTCGTGTAGAGCTCGCCGAGTTGGAAAGAATTGGCTCAGAAAAGTGTGAATGAAAATTCAGGGAGCTTGTGGTGTTGTTTCATGGAGTTTGAACGTGGAATGCATGTGAATATGTGGTCTAAAACAACAAGAAATAACTCTATCTGTCAAGCTAGAGCTATCACAAGAGAAATCAATCGATTGAGTGTTGACAGGGCCACGTGACGTGATCCCTAACAATTTTCATAGCTCGAAAATCATTTCTAAATAGTGCAACATGCAGGAGTGAAATAATTTAAATTCATTGAATTGTTTAACCTCTGTGGGTCACCAATGTATTATAGAACAAAGCCACGAAGTATGATTTAGAGTCAAACTTTTCATATTGTGGAAATGTTGGTACCAAGTCAAGATAAAGACTAAGCTCACGGGTGTCGAAGTTTAATGTATTTGTAGAGGCTTTCAATTTCAAGCTTAAAGCTTCATGTTCACGATGCATGTAGGTGGCTTGGTAATTCAGAATGGCTCGATTTGGAGTTTGAAGCAAGACCGTAGCAGTGGCATTCGTGAGGCGAGTCTTAACTTGCGTCAAGCCAGGTTCACAGGATCTACATGCATTTTGGCTTAATGAGGAAGATATACAACTCAGTCAAGGAACCCTATGCATGAGCATCAAGAAGAGCTAGTGAAAGACGAGTTGTGGAGAATTGAGTTCATTTTGATTAGCTCACAAGGTGTTCAAAAAGCCATGATGGTGGGGTAAATTGGCTCCGGTCGAGCTTATAGAGGATGAGCATGTAGAGAATGAACCAAGCTCGTGGAAAAATGGAACTCGGAAAGGATAAAACTAACCAATGGAGCTCGGTGACTTCGTGGGGAAGCTCACATATGTTTCACGAAAGGCAATGTGGAATGCATAAATGGCCTCGAGTTAACCAAGGAAAATGATAAGAATCAAGTTTGATAGCTCACCATTCGAAGGACTCAATGCAAAAGAGCTTGATTGCCAAGGCAAGGAAAGAGTTGGTGTGGGGTTCAAAATTGAGTGCAACACCGAGTTGGGCTATGTGCAGACTCTATTCACATGGACCCCCCTCCTCTTCAAGTCAAACAGGTCAATAGGGGGTCCCGACATTATGTTAATTAATTTAATATTTTAACTAAAATATTTTAATAATAATATTTATTATTATTATTTAAATATTCTTTTAATTAATTGAGAAGACTAGGTCATCAGGCAATTAATGACCCATGATGGAACCTTCTCAGGTAGTTCAACTAACTGTAATAAATACATCATGGGCCTTCAATTTAGGAATGTAATTATGACATTTCCTCTTCTTTCTCACATATTCTTCTATAAATGTAAGTTGGAAGCTCATTTCAAAGGGTTCCAACAGTTCAGACAAGTTGGACAATTAGATATCTTAGGCGAGTGTATGATTTTCAAGAATCCTCTCTCTTCTGCAAGTTGTCCTTGTGTGTTGAGAGAACTTTCAAGCCTCCTCTTCAAGACTGTAATAGAAACTACTACCTCTTCTAAATATATGATGCATTGTGCATGTTATTGAAGCAATAAAAGTGTGTGTTTTGTGACTAATCTTGGTCTATTCATCCTTCGTGCTTCTTTGTGCCTTTCTCGTACTTGCAGTTACACATGCGTGCAAGTTTAAGTTTCTATTGTAGGTTCTTGGAGTTTTGTGCTTGTCGAGTGGTGGAGTATTGCATGCGTAGTTGAGTTGTGGTGTCTGTTCACCCTTCTTGAGTTCATCCTTCTTCACTGGGAAACTAGTATATTTCTCTGTCTAATAAAGTTTAACAAAGGGAACGCATGTCTCTTAGTTTGTGGTATCATGTACCCTCTCTAAGTTGTAATAGGTGAAGTTGACCTGTGGTGCACACACCCTCTTCAAATTAACCCTTCCTGAGTCTAGAAACACCCTTTATTTGGTGCATCACCATCCCTAGTATAGTTTCATTTTTTGTAAATCTCTTTCCTAAAACCCCATGAAAATGTTAGCATAGGACTAGATAATCATTTTTATTACACAAGGAGTAAGTACAACACTAAGTTTAGGAAGAGGAAGCCGGCCTTCTCCGAAGGTTCACTTGAGCCCAAGTCCCACAACTTGAGAGGTGATCCCATGTGTCACAATCACACCAAGTGTCCTATTCACATCCTAGCCATTCGAGGGTGCGGTGATTTGGCAACAACACTTGATTGTCTCAAAATGATTCGGGATAGGACTAGATCTTTGGGAATGTATTATAGGTTCACTTGTGTTGAATTATCACTCGATGTCCAATGGGTCATCAAGATTCCTTGTTTTTTTTTTATGGTTATTGCACTTTAAAAAATTTGTTTTTATATCACGTTTGTTTATAAGACCAAGTGAGAGTATTCTAAGAATCATTTGTGTTTAAGACTATCTCTTGTAAGTGTGTTAAGGGTCAATTTTGGGTTCTTGTTCGTGTTTTCTTGATGAAAGTTTGTGAAGTCTATTTGAGGTACACGTTTACATGTAGAATTTAGAAACCAATTAATCATTGGAAATGTTTTGTTGGGATTCAAAATCTTATTGTTTTGTGTGTATCTTGTTGACTAATTTTTGGTTTACTTCACTTGTTTCAATGTTTGTTTGGGAGAACAATATTTTTGGTGTTTTTGAATGTTTTGAGAATGTGATGAACATGTGAAAGAAATAAATAACAGCAGTGAATGAAAATTCTTTTATCTAAATTAATATCTCTACAATGTAATGAAACAAAATTATTAACGCCTAGGAATGTCAATGCACTAGATGTAATAATCTTAAGTAGTTTAATTGAAAATTATTAGTTTTGGATTGTTTGAATAGTGACAATTGTGATATCTAAGATCTGAATTTGAGGTTGAACATAATCTAGTTTATAATTGAATTTATATAGTATAACAATTTGAATGCAAGCATACAAATGTATTTAACTAAAACTATATTCTTTTTTTGGATTTTCTTGTATTATCAAAGGTAAATTTACCTAGATCTAAAACAAATAAATCAATTAACTAATCTAAACATGAAGTTACAAAATATATTGTGTAGGAGGAATCAAGAAACAATAGTCTTGACATACAAACTTACAAATCAACAAAATAGATATACATTATACTATTTATACAAGACTATTCTTGCTCCCAGGTTTTATACGAGCAAGAGAACTTGAGACCAGTGTAAAGCCGCAGAGAGTATTCTCTCCTTCCTCTCATGAAATTCCTTGTAATCATCCATGGTATAAAATATGTAAAAATTTTGGTGATGCAAGAAGCATACATCCCTTTTCAATCAAACTCTCTAAGACAGAGGAGAGCCGATTAAAATGTTTAGAATCCTATTCTTTCCTTCGGGCATGGTTGTAGACACAAAATCATTGACTTGGGTACATCTCTAGGTCCCAAAAGTATGCTATCATTTACATGATTCCTAAGCAATAAAATTAGTGTTCGACAACTATCTTTGGCCTCTTGTATTTTTCTCACTCTTTATTTGTTCTTACACACCCTATGTTGATCAGTCGGAAACTTCACTCATTTATCTTTTAAAGCTTGAGACACTAGTGCCAAGCTAGAACAACAACACCAGGTGCTCATCTCACTCCTAGGTGTCCGACCCTTTTTACCTTACTCTTTTCTAGTCTCTTTTATCTTTTAGGAACCTTTTTCACTTATGGGTTGGCCTTTCAGTTTTCAATTATGAAATTCAAATAAGGGAATCATATAAATGCATAGTTATGTTTTAAAAATGAAGGACAAAGCACTAATCATTACTATCATCACCTAAGATTACATTCCAAAGGCACTAAAGCACTTCAACAGTCATCCATATACCATCCATTCAAAGGAAAAAGGGTGCATACTTCGCATATATATTATAGGAAGGGAAGTCTATTCTATTCCATCCACACATGCTATAAATTTCTACATTCTAGATCTAGCCCTATGTCAAGTGCAACTTGCACAAGGGCATCCTAGGGAATCATTTCTACACACACATAAGAACTACATGGATTCTTAGATGTAGTACAGTGATCGGTCATAAATTCACTCTTTGGGTGACTTTTGGGGTTAGTCTGACTCCCCATTATGTATTTTCCCTTTTAGGTTTTATGTAGTTTGTGGGTATGTATAGGTGAACTTATTTCTTGCAGGTTATAGGTACCTTTGGTGATCAAGGAGAAAATATCAAGTGAAAAATAAGAGCCAACAACGAAGACCTTACACACATAAGAAAGCGGTTTATGAGAATTTACACAATCACTAGAGCCCATGTCCAAGTCACTAGTTCTCGAGTCCAATAACTAGTGCCCATGAACCTTTTCCCTACACTCGGTGCCCATGTCTAGCTCTACTCTTGAGTTCCAAAGTTTATGATGAGTAGTTATGACATTGTTTGTAATCTTTCTAGCACTTTACCTTTCCTAGATCACTTTTGTTCACTCAAAAATCACCAAGTCCTTCCATCTCATCTCTCTCTCTCTTGTTTAGGGTTTGACATCGACATTCTTATTCACTTGTGTCTTACTATATTTTAGCATTCATACATTATTTATTTGAAAATTTAATCTTCAATATTATATTTAATTAATTAAAATTAAATTAAATCATTTGGTGAACCCCTCACTCAAATCTAACCTTCCTTCTATAGATTTCATTTTATGCCGATCACCCATAGTGGTCGTTTTGGTCCCTTTGAGTACATTGAGCTTCCTCCCTTTGTCTTTAAGTCCTCTAAATCAATGGTTGAAAATTACAATCCTTTAATTAACTCAAACAATGTCCCTCTTGAGAAAATTGAATCTTTTAATAGTGAACATTGATTTGATGAGGATATTGTTGAGTTGTAGAGCTCAATTACTTCATATTAGCATGTTATATTAAATTTGCAGGAAAACATAGTAACCGACATTGGTTATGGAGGGACCACCATCGGTCACCTATGGAACCGACATCGGTTAGGGCTAAATGGCATCGGTTACCTGTGCATGGGTGTTTTATTTAACTCACGGGAATTAGATCTAATTTTAGTATTAAAAATATCTATTGATTGTAATTACATGGCTAAGTGCCCTAAGTTTGTATATGCCTATATAAGCATGAAAGTTAGGGTTTAGAAGTAAGGATTGTAAGAATTGATGATTATTGTGAGAATAATTGTGAGAGAGAGAATTCTTAGAGAAGAAGGAGAAGCTTGAGAGAAAGAAAGTATTGTACATCTGAGAGGTGTGGAAGATTGTATATCTTCAATTGTATATCTTCGAAAGATTTTGATAATAAATTGTCTTGTTTCTTGGTGGATGTAGCGTACACTAGGTGAACCACGTTAAATCTAGTGTTGATTTATATCTCTTGTTTTGTATATTTCTTCTAGTAGAATATCCACTTTTATTGCATATATGCTTAGATATGATATATTATCTATACAACCTTGTGTTAACCCCAACAACTGGTATCAGAGCTTTGTTTGAGGGTTTTATGTGTTGACATATTTACTCACAGAGGGTTTTTGATTGAGTGGGAGCTACAACAATGGAAGAAGAAAACAAATACAAGGTAGAGAAGTTTGAAGGCGAAATTATCAATTATGGAAGATGCAGATTGAGGATTATCTGTATCAAAGAGATTTGTACTTACCATTGGATGAAAATTCTAGACCTACGAAGATGACTGATGAAGAATGGAAGATTCTTGACAGAAAGGCTTTGGGATCTATAAGATTGATCCTGACAACATCGGTGGCTTCTAATATTACAAAAGCGACATCTACGGTAGAGTTAATGAAATCTCTTGCTAATTTATATGAAAAACCTAGTTCTTCAAATAAATTTTATTTGATGAAGAAACTATTTAGTTCTAATATGCATGAAGGTGGATCTACATCTAGTCATTTGAATTATTTTCGATCTATTGTAAATCAGTTAAAATTAGTTGATATTCCATTTGATGATGAAGTGAAAGAACTTTTACTTTTATGTTCTTTTCCTGATAGTTGGGATAACTTGGTAATGGTTGTTAGTAATACAACATTTGCTAATAATATTTTTAAGTTTGATGATGTGGTTAGTATAATCTTGAATGAATAAATTCATAGGAAAAGTACAGAGGAATCATCATCTAGGAATGCTTTGAATGTAGAAAGAAGAGGCGAGGCAGAAGGAGAGATCCAAGAGTAAGAATAATGGGAAATCAAAGTCAAGGGATGGTAGATCTAAATCCAGAGGTAAGGGAATTACCTATTGGAAATGTGGAAAGAAAGGACATGCAAAGAAATATTGTTGGTCAAAGGATAAAGAGAACCAACACCCTGAAAAAGATAAAGAGGAAAATATTGCAGTAGAGGTAATGCAAGATGCTCTTATTCTTTCTTTGGATAATAGAATAGAATCATGGGTTTTAGATTCATGAGCTTCTTTCCATGTAACCCCTAATAAGGGTTATTTTAGAAATTATGTCCAGAAAATTTTGGGCATGTTTATTTGGGTGATGATGAACCTTGCAATATTATTGGTAAAGGGGAAGTTCATCTAAAATTGTAGAATGGAAATACATGGGTATTAAAATATGTGAGGCATGTGCCAAGCCTCAGGAGGAATCTTATTTCTGCAGGGCAACTAGGTGAAGTCTGGTTACATGGTTACATTCACAAAAACTCTTGGAAAGTCACCAAGGGTGCTTTTGTTGTGGTAAGAGGCAAGAAGGTAGGAACGTTATATTTATCTACATATGTTATTGATTCATTTTCTACATTATCTACTTCAGATTCAGATACATGCATGTGGCATAATGGTTGGGCCATATGAGTCAAAAAGGAATGTAGATCTTAAAGGATAAGGGTAAGTTATCATATTTGAAATATTTAGATCTTGATTTCTATGAGCATTGTATCTTTGGAAAGAAAAAGAGAGTGAGATTTCTCAAAGTTGGGGCAACTAAGAAGGAGCAAAAATTGGATCTTGTACACTCAGATGTGTGGGGACCAGCCCAGGTAGCTTCTCATGGAGGATCCCAATATTATGTTACTTTCATTAATGATGCTACAAGAAAGGTATGGGTTTATTGTATTAAACATAAATATGATGTTTTTGATACTTTTAAAAGATGGAAAGCCCTTGTTGAGAATGAATCAAATTCAAAGTTAAAGTTCCTTAGATCTGAAAATGGTGGTGAATATTGTAATAAGGATTTCAATGATTATTATTTAGTGAATGGAATACGTAGAGAAATGATGGTTCAAGAACACCACAAGAGAATGGTGTTGACAGAAAGAATGAACATGACAATCATGGAATGTGCTAGAAGTATGAGGATACATGTTGGATTTCCCTTGCAATTTTGGGTAGAAGCAGTTGATATAGTGGTTTATTTGATTAACTGTGGGCCTTCAAGTTCACTAGATGGAGGAATACAAAAGGAATCTTAGACCGGAAAAGAGGTAGATCTTTCTTTTCTTAAATTTTTTGGTTCAGAATCTTTTGTGCATATTGATAAGGAAAATAGGAAAAGTTGGATGTAAAATCCAAGAGATGCACTTTCATTGGTTATGGATATGGTGATTTTGGATTCCATTTTTGGGATTTAGAGAATTCTAAAATTATTAGGAGTTGTGACATTGAATGGAATGAAAAGAGAATGTATAGGGATCAAATTTTGGTACCTAAGGATGAACCGGTTGAGAAGTTTGTGAATGAAAATGAACTCTCGGATTTAAAATTCATACCTACAAGGTTACATAGTAACTAGTGTCGGTTGACCCTTGACCGGCATCGGTCAGTTGAACCGTATCGGTTATAGAAGATCCAAACCGGCATTGGTTAGTAGAACCAATGTTGGTTACAAGTGACCGGCATCGATCACTATCGAATTGGAAACAAATGTCCAGGAGGTCTAAAATGAGCCTTCAGTACCCCAAACTTTTGTGAGAAGGTCACAAAGGGTAAGTAAACCTCCAAAAATATTTACACCTTCTCTATCTTATTTATTATTGATTGATAATGGTGAACTAGAAATTTTTGAAGAAGCAATGTAGGATAAGACCCACATGCAGTGGGAGCATGGCATGGATGAGGAGATGGAATCCTTGGAATAAATCAGACTTAAAATTTGGTTAAGTTGTAGTAGTAAGAGGACATTATAGAACAAGTGGGTTTACAAGATCAAGGAAGAAGAGGGTGGACAGAAAAGGTACAAAACAAGGCTTGTAGTAAAGGGATTTACATAGAGAAAGCAGGTATTGACTTTGGTGAAATATTTTCTCCTATTGTTAAAATGACTTTTATATGTACTGTATTGAATTTAGTTGTAGTACATGATTTTCATTTAGAGAAACTAGATGTGAAGATAGATTTCCTTCATGGTGATTTGGATGAAGAGATTTATATGCAAAGCAGCCACTTGGGTATGAAGTCAAGGGTAAGGAGAAATTAGTGTGTGGGTTGAAAAAGAGTCTATATGGGCTCAAAGCAAGCTCCAAAGCAATGGTACATGAGGCTTGATATTTTCATGCATGAACATGGCTATTTGAGATGTGAATTGACCATTGTGTTTATTTGAAAAAGATTGAAAATAGGAGCTATATTATTTTGTTCTTGTATGTGGATGATATGATTATTACAAGATCTAGTATGCAGGACATTGGTGAGCTTAAGGAAATCTAGCTCACACATTTGCTATGAAGGATTTTGGAGCTGCAAAAATAATCCTTGGCATGAAAATACACAGAGAAAAGAAGAACAAGAAATTTTATTTGTCTTAGGAGGATTATATTAATAAGGTGTTGGAAAGGTTTAACATGCAAGATTCAAAACCGGTGAGTACACCTATGGCTAGACACTTCAAATTGAGAAAAGATAAGTGTCCTTCATCACATGAGGAGGTAAAATACATGACATGAGTACCATATGCTTCAAGCAGTTGGGAGTCTCATGTATGTTATGGTTTGTACCAAACTAGACATTGCATAGGAAGTGGGAGTTGTGAGTAGATTTATGGCCAATCTAGGTAAAAAACATTGGAAAGTAGTCCAATGGATTCTCAAGTATTTGAGAGGGAAATATAGCATGCAGTTATGTTATGGAGGTTCAAATATTACTTTATATGGTTATGTTGATTCGGATATGACTGGAGATCTGGATGGTAGAAGGAGCACTACTGGATATATTTTCACAGTAGGTGGGATGATAGTTAGCTAGATTTTGAGATTACAAAAGGTTGTGGCTTTTTCAACTACAAAGGTAGAGTATGTTGCATCTACAGAGGTTAGCAAAGAGATGATATGGATGAGTAGGTTCATGGAAGAGTTGGGAAAGGAGCAAGATGATTGCAAATTGTTTAGTGACATTCAAAGTGTAATTCATTTGGAAAAGAACTCAGCGTTTCATTCTAGAATGAAACACATTTAGTTGAGGTATCACTTCATACGGAAGGTATTGGAGGATGGGTAGTTGAAACTAGAGAAGATTCATACGAGTAAAAACCCTGTGGATATGCTAACGAAGCCATTAGCAAAAGAGAAGTTGGAGCTACACTCCACTTTTGTTGGTCTTTAAGTTTGAGACTTGAAGAGGAAGAAACAAATCTAAGGAAAGGATCCAAGAATGATGTTGTATAGGTATAGTGCAGTAATTTATCTCCAAGTGGGAGATTGTTGAGTTGTGGAGCTCAATTACTTCATATTAGCATGTTATATTAAACTTTCTGGAAAGCATAGTAACCGGCATCGGTTATGGAGGGAGTGACATGGTTATGGAGGGACTGGAATCGGTCACCTATAACCGACATCGGTTAGGGCTAACCAACATTAGTTACTTGTGCGTGGGTGTTTTATTTAACTCACAAGAATTAGATCTAATTTTAGTATTAAAGCATATCTATTGATTGTAATTACATGGCTAAGTGCCCTAAGTTTATATATGCCTATATAAGCATGAAAGATAGGGTTTAGAAGTAAGGATTGTAAGAATTGATGATTATTGTGAGAATAATTGTGAGAGAGAGAATTCTTGGAGAAGAAGGAGAAGCTTGAGAGAAAGAAAGTATTGTACATCTGAGAGGTGTGGAAGATTGTAGATCTTCAATTGTATATCTTCTGAAAGCTTTGGATAATATATTGGCTTGTTTCTTGGTGGATGTATCCCACATTGGGTGAACCACGTTAAATCTGGTGTTGATTTATATCTCTTGTTTTGTATATTTCTTCTGGTAGAATATCTAATTTTATTGCATGTATGCTTAGATCTGATATATTATCTATACAACCTTGTGCTAACCCCAACTTGAGATATCAAGGTTGATCAAGAACAACTAGACAAGCTCACCAATTTCCATCAAGTGTTACACACCAACCCTTTGCATATTCCACATGTTCTCAATGCTTTACTTACTATTAAACATTCTCGAGATGTTGCTTTTGTTCCTCTTGTAGGTTCCTCCTCATCTTTCATGGCCTCCACCCAACCCCTTAACATTCCTACTTCCATTGTTACCACTACTGCTCCTCTCATTACTCCCAATACCTCTAATACACAACTTAGTTCCTCTTTGGGAACTCATGACATAGTTTCTTTATGTTAAGATCTAAAAATTCAAATCCATTAACTATAGTAAGTTACTTCACATTCCTCTCCATCTCTCGATTCCTCCTTACTCCTTCACACCCCTTTTGCACCCACCATATCCACTTACCAACTGCCTCCTAACTTTTTCACCCCTAAGTTTCCCACCTTCAATGGCCATGATGACCCTCAAGATAATATCTAATCTTTTCATGTGGCATGTCTTGACTATGCGGATGATCATACATTGCTATCTAAGCTATTCCCTATAATTTTACAAGATTATGTCATGTGTTGGTTTTATGATCTACTTGTTCATTCGGTAACTTATTTTACACATTTAGCCGATGTTTTCCTTTCTCAATTTTCAATCAATATCAGCACCAAGATATCCTATGCATAACTTTCTCAAATCAAAAAAGGATCTAATGAGCATCTATCAGACTATGTGTTGTGTTACAAGAATAACCTAGCTAAGATGACTAATGTACTAGTTGATTTTGAATTGTAAGATCTTTTTATTCAAAGTATCTTACCTCAACTACAAGAGAGTTTTATCTTTGATACCTCTCCATCCTTTGATAAATTATGCCATACACTCAAAATGTGCAAAGGAAAACTCTTATCTATGGAAAAATTGAAATATTATATCAATGCTTCATCCTCCTCTTCTAGTTGGTTTCAAGCTAAATCTACTTTCAAACCATCTCATAAGCCCATTGAATAAAATACCATTGTTAATGTTGTTTCTACACCTAAAAAGATTCACTTGTAACCTCCAAAGTGTACTTTTACCAAGCTCCCTTATGCACCTGAGTTTCTATAGCCACAAATTAGTGAAATCAATCTTATTACTCTTCCACCACCACTCAATATTGATTCCTCTCACCCCATGGCTGTAATTATGAGGAAAATGCTATTGTGATATAAACAATATATTGGGCACTCTACCGATAATTGTTTTAAACTCAAGTATATTATTTAAGATCTCATTGACAACAATGCACTCAAACTCTCTAAGCCATCTACTTATAAGTCGAGTCAATGATAATAAAAATATAAAAATATTTAATGACCCTTTTCCCAAGCATGACAAGAAAGCTCCGATTCTTCTACTAATCATACATATTGATATGTGCCTCCTCCTTCATCGAGGCCCCTTGATTTCCTTGTTTCTTTTGTTGATGCATCACCACCAGTCATTACATTCTCATATCACGATTATCATGCTACATTTACTTATGATTCTTGGACATCAATGCTTTTATTAGTTCATATACTGTCAATAACACTATGATCTATCCATCAGCTCCTACCAATGTGTTCTCTATTGCACTCCTCCTAGCTATCAATTATCCACTATCTAATGTCACATTTCTAGTCCCTAAGTCTTTTGGCTATGTCAGGCTTCCCATCACAATTGGGCCTCTTATCATGCTTGTATCATTCACCATTGCATCTTCAATCAAATTCTATGACATGCTCTTAGGTATTTCTTGGCTTCGTGTCGTCCAATCCATCCCTTCCATGAACTATTTGTGTCTCTAGTTCATCCAAAATCAGCAAGTTATTACTATCAAAGGTGTTCCACCATGTAAACCATTACCTTAGCCTACTTTATCTGATACACCAATAATGACATTTAGGCTTCATATACCTCTCACGTCTAAAGCACACTCTACACCTACTTCTCCTATTCATACACGACCTACTTCATGACCTTTTCGTCCTCATCGATCCACTAGTCCACTTCGTTGGCATAAGTCCCCTACTCGGGAAGCCCCTTCACATAGATTTCACCATCTCCTACACCACATAGGTCTCCTTCATGTTGACATAGTTACTCTCCAACACCACCAATCTTAGAGCATTGTCACATGCCTTTGTCTCCTGGACATTGGGTGGAGGTATTTTTTCCTTCACTTTCATCGGATATTCTATTATTCCTCACACACTTTAGGGGCATCACACTTTCTTTCCCCTTCCATTCCTACCAGTTGTCTTTAGTATCTACTATCACACTTCACGCTCGGGCATCATGTCTAATATTTCTAAGCACTTTCAAACCCTCTTATACAAACATTGTATCATCATTAACCTATGACACACTCTAGTTCCATGGTTCATAATCGACTATTGAGGATCTAATTCTAAAATGAACCTCACATCATCTACACATTTCACACTTTGTGCTTCATGATACATATTTCTAGCATCTATTCTCACATAGCACATTACCCGATGAAACACTCTTGTTTTATGGTTCATTCTTGATTGTTGAGGGTTCCTATAAATGAACCTCATCTCATACACATCCATTGGGGGGCACACTACTCCTATCATATTCACATTTTACATACTACACCATCACACTCATACACATCATTTGTATATCTTGGTTGTATTTACTCTTGCTAGCTTATTATATTTACATGTTACACTTTGTTTTCCATGCTAGATGGATTCTTAGTATGTCATCATCTTTCTATATATACACATGTGCATTCACTTGGTATTTTATGGTGAATGCAAAACTATTGTAGAGTTTTTACATTATGTAATTATTTTTGGCATTATACCTTTTACCAATCCCACTGAGGCTCCTGGGGGCATCTACTTACTCTCTATCACATACTACATAGGTTCTATTGCTACATTTTTCACTACTTCTCATTATAGTTACTTTACCTTTTGTTGATTTATACATGCCTTGACATACTATTTATCTTTATAACATGTTAACGGGTGCTTCATGTGTAGCATTTTCCTTGTAGGACTATATACCACCATGGTTATCTAATACATTTTGCTTGATATTGTTTTCTATTATATGCTTTATTATTTTTGGGCTATTCCCTATGTCTTGTATGATCATTGTATGCTTTTGGCCACTTTGGCCCTGATTATCTTGTGACATTGTGAGTGATGTCCCATGTTTGAAACCCACTTTTCACGGTTTATCTTGCTTGCACACTTGCTTGTTACATTGTTTTCTATTACATGTTTTTCTTGCACTAACACATATTTCTAGCCCACTTTGTTTCCATGTTACTTTGTTTCTACCATGCACATCCCCTACCCCATACAGGTATCCACTTTAGACAAACATCAAGTCCTCTCCTTTGGGATCGCATTCTCCTACTATCATCGCATGCACCCCAAATGAGGGAGCATACATTGGGTGAACAAATCACCCCTCTACAATAGATTAGAGCTATAGTATAGATATGTACATTATAGAATAAGCACGGGAAAATAGTCACGAGAATGGCCCAAAATATGACTTGGGTCCAAAACACAATACATGCACTAGTGCCTAGAATCAAACACTAGTGCCAAAGACTTCCGACCTCCCTATTTCTAAGGTCTTGGGGAAGACACAATCATTTTCTCAATACAACATAGTCTACAAAAGATCACAGAGTAGTTATATAGTAGCAAGAACTAGCCTTGATCACGGGATGCATTACATATCCTTTACTCAATTTAGAACAAATTGGGACAAATAGAATGAATCAAGACACACCATCTCATATTGTTCTTATTGGGAAAATTCATGGAAGGAGAGTAAAACTATACCTCTCTCCCCAACACCTTCTCTTTGGTGTGAAATCGCCCAAAAAACTTGCACTTGGTGTGAGATCACCCAAAAACGTGCTCTTAACATGAAATTCCCCAAAACCTCACCTTTAGCATTCAAATTAGTAACTTCAAGCAACAAGACACTTTTTCTACCTTTTAATCTCTCACATATCAAGTGCATACTTTCATTTTTACACACTTTTAAATACTTTATTTAGATTTTTCTACTTTCTCTACTATCACGTACTACATAGGTTCTATTGCTACATTTTCACTACTTCTATTTCTGATTACTTTACCTTTTATTGATTTATACATGCTTGACATACTATTTATCTTTATAACATGTTACATGCATGCTTCATGTGTAGCATTTTCCTTACAGGACTATATGCCACCATGGTTATCTAATAAATTTTGCTTGATCTTGTTTTCACTACACGCTATTGTTGTTTAAGGCTATGCCCATGTCTTGTATGATCTTTGTATTTTTTGGCCACTTTGGCCTTGATTGTCTTGTGACATTGTGAGTGATGTCTCATGTTTGAAACCCAATTTTCATGGTTTATCTTGCTTGCACACTTGCTTGTTACATTGTTTTATAGTACATGTTTTTCTTACACTAACACATATTTCTAGTCCACTTTGTTCCCATGCTCCTTTGTTACTACCATGCACATCCCCTACCCAATTCAAGTATCCACTTCATATCAATATAAGGTCCTCTCCTTTGGGCCGCATTCTCCTATTATCATCGCATGTACCCCAAACAAGAGGGGATACATTGGGTGAATAAATCACCCCTACAACAACTCATATATATAGCAAAGATGCATACGGTATAGAATAAGCATAGGAACACAACCAGAGAATGGTCCAGAATCTGAATTAGGTCCAAAACATAGTATAGGAACTAGCACCTAGAATGAGACACTAGCACCTCAAAGTGCTCCGACCTCCCAGTTGCTAAGGTCTTTGGGAAGACACAAACATTTTCTCAAGTACAATATAGTCTACAACAATTCACATAGTAGTTCTATAATAATGAACGCCTTCACTTCACTCACAAGATGCATTCTATATCCTTTATTCAATTCATAACAAATTGGGACAACTGAAACAAATTAGGATGTACCATCTACAATGGTGATCATTAGTAGATTCATGGAAAGAGAGTAAAACCAGACCTCTCTCCCCAACACTTGCTCTTTGGCATGAGATCACCCAAAAACTTGCACTTGGCATGAGATCACCCAAAAACTCACTCTTAGCGTGATATTTCCCAAAAACCTCACCTTCAACATTCAAATCAGCAACTTCAAGCAACAAGACACTTTTTCTACCTTTTACTCTCTCACATATCAGGTGCACACTTTCCTTTTACACACTTTTACATAATTTATTCAAATTTTCATATACAAAACTTTGACCACTCTTTTGCTCTTATTTTGCATGTATTTCATTACAAGAAGTAATAAGCACAACCTACAACATAGCATAACTACAACACATATGCTTTACCCCAGGGTTTACTTCCCTTTCCTAGTGTCCACGCTTCACTTTGCAATCACTCCATGCTTCACTTGTGAAATTGGCACGCTATTGCCTACATTTTACAGGATCATAAGGTACGCATCTCTTATCTACTTTATATTATCAAGTATTTACTCAACAACATAAATCAAGGGAAAATGTAGACACAAAATCACACACTTAGGTACATTTCTAGGTCCCAAAAGCATCCTAGCATTTACATGATTCCTAAGAAAGAAAATGAGTGGTTGATAACTATATTTGACCTCTTTTCTTTGTCTCTTTCTTTTTATTTGGTCTTACACACCCTACAACCCAGTTGAAACTTAACTCATTTATCTTTTATGGCTTCAAACACCAACGACCATCTAGGATCAGTGCTCAGGTGATATTTTCCCTCATGGGAAATCCTGGACCTTTTTACATTACTCACTCTTTTTGGGTCTCTTTTATCTTTTGGGAATATTTTTCACTTATGGGTTGGCCTTTTAGTTGTCAATTACAAAATTCAAACAATGAAATCATATAAATACATAGTTATGTTTTCAAAATGAAGGACCAAGCACTAAGCATTACTATCATCACCTAAGCTTGCATTCCAAAGGCACTAAAGAACTTCAAAAGGCATTCATCTAGCATTCATTTAAGGGATAAGGGTTGCATACACAACATAGGAAGGGGAAGTTTATTCTATTCCATCCACACATGTTATACATTTCTACATTCTAGATCTATCCCGATATCAAGTGTAACTTACACAAGGGCATCCTAAGGCATCAACTACATGGAGTCTAAGATGTAGTGCAGCACTCGGTTGTAAGTTCACTCTTAGGGTGACTATTAGGGTCAATATGACTCCCCATTTTACATTTTCCTTTTTAGGTTTGATGTGGTTTGTGGGTATGTGCAGGTGAACTTATTTCTTACAAGTTACAGGTACCTTTGGTGACTAAGGAGTGAATATCAAGTGATAGACAAGATCCAACAACGAATACCTTGCGATACAAAAGAAATTAGTTTTTGAGCATTTTCACAGTCACCAACGCCCAGGCACCTTTTCCCTACACTAGGCACCCCTATTCGGCTCTGCTCCTGAGTTCTAAAATTTATAGTGAGTAGTTATGAAATTATTTATAGTTTGTTCAACACTTTACCTTTCCCATATCACTTCTTGTTCACTTGGAAATCAGATAGTTCCTTCTATCTCTCTCTTGCTTAGGGTTTTACATCATACATGTTTATTCTCTTATGTCTTACTGTATTTTAGCATTCATACATTATTTATTTTATAGTTACTCCATAATATTAAATTTAATTAATTCAAATTAAATTAAATCGGTGGTCATCCAGTCTTGCATCATTTTTCCACCATAAAGGAAGGGTTGTCTTCTCCTTCCCTAATAATGTGACTCGAGTTATCCCTCAAGTGCAATGACATAGTCATGGTTCTATTTTTGACGACCTTGCATACCTTTCGCTCTAATCTTCCTACTTTATTCAACAACTTGGAAACGATTTTGTCAAAGAATCTACGTCACGAATTGCACCTCCTACACCCATAACCTTTAGGTGGAAGTTGTTCTGATAGGACATAGGTCATCCTTGGAATTAAAATATCCTTCGGAAAAATATTTTTAACAAGGAAATAATACATTTGAAATACATGGTTAATAGTAGCTATCCTTGCAAGAAAACCAAAACAGACATTATCAACAGAAGAAAAATCCTCCACTAACTCCATGGGATTAGGAAAGGTTAAGAAATGATTGAAAAATTCTAATTTAGCATCACTAACATAAAATATTGTGCAGAATAAGCTCCTTGGAATGTCATCCATAGTGGGTAAATAGAAATACATATTTTAATGGGAAACTATGAAGCTTAAACAACACATGATGAGAAGAGAGCTCAAATTGGCATGCTTATACAACTTGTGAATTATACCAATTTTAACATATCCTTATATACAATTCACCATGACTAGAAGATCAAAAAATTTGTCACTTATGCATTTAATTAAAACTCGTGTGAACTATGATAACTAACAAAATAGAAAATTGTATTTGAAGTTGGTATGTTTTTTAAGAGTGAATATTGCTATAATTATACTTTAATGTGTTGATACTTGATGATGGGGCATGGATGTAGGGTGGTGCATTTTATCAGGAGAATATCCATTGTGAAGTTGCTCAGCACATTGTAGTAACTAACAAGACCCACCAAACAATTGACATTGGGAAAATAGTATAAGCATGGAGATTTCTTATCGGTTTTTGCTTTGGGGTTACTAACAAAGGATATGTAGAGTCGACACTACTAAATCCGCATGTACGTGGTGTTTTTTATTGGTTCACAATTTAAATTAAAACATACATAAAATAAAGATTATTTAATACAAAACACTTTGTAAGAAATGTATATACATGGATCCTTCTTATTGGCTTGCCTTTCACACTATTACATGGTTCTTAAAAAGAAAAACAACATGCGAAAGCTATCAAATCTCACCATGTGGAATTAACTAGATTAAGAGGTGAAAAGATTAAAAAATAGATGGAAATCAATGCAAAACGTATAAATTATTAAATGGTGGACTATACTTCAATGTTGTAACATTATACCACCATTTTAGCATGAATTAGAAAGATTTACATGACTATTGAAAGGATTTCATGCTCAAACACCTGGTATTTGAGCTATAACCGAGATTTCAAAGTCTAAATTCAAGTGATCACAAGACAAAACAAAGTATTAGTGTTTTTGATATTGAGATTTTTACATGCCTATAGTTTCTTAAGTATTTTAAAGTTTATCGTTAATTGAGGCTTACCTACACACTTTCTACTCAGACCAACTTTTTGGAGACACCGTTTTTGACAAAACAATCATCGGCCTCGAGCATTATATAGCCTTGAAAATGAAAGTAGAATGAGCTAGTTTAATAGATAGTGATGATGATGAAGACTACGTAGTTCATGGCTGATCTAGTGGCCATTAGACAGAGTAGGCTACATATTTTAGCTAGAAAACTAGAGGTAATGCATTGTGCCTAGTTTCTTTATGATTTAATGTAAATTAAATTAATTAAATCTGATTTTAGAGTAACTATTGTACCTAATGATATACAAATGCTAATATATAATAAGCATATGCAATATGAAACCCTAAGCAAGAAGGAGAGATAGGGGGACTTAGTTTATTTTTGAGCAAATAGGAAGTGATCTCGGGCTAGTGAAATCTGGAACAGAATGAGAAAAGTTCCACGTAGAGGCTTGTTGGAGGTTCTAAACTCGAAAGCGTAAGGATAGGAGCACCCATGGGAGGCAAGAAGTGCCCAGGCACTGGTGTCCAGGTAGATGCTAGGGATTTGGATATTTTAGTTTCGAATAAGCTTCGTTGTTGATCCTTGTTTGTCGCTTTGAATTCATTATCCGATCTTGGATTATACCTATAACCTATAAGAAAACCATTCACCTATACATACCCACAAACCACATCAAACCTAAAAAGGAAAATGCAGAATGGGAAGTCAGACTAATCCCGACGGTCACCCAAAGAGTGAACTTACGATCGATGGTTACACTACATCTTAGACTCCATATAGTTCTTGTGTGTGTGTGTGTGTAGAAATTAGTCCCAAGGATTCCCTTGTGCAAGTTACACAAATAATATTAGGCTAGATCTAGAATGTACAATATGTATAGAATTTGTGGGATGAAATATAATAGAACTTCCCCTCTTATGTTGTGTATGCATAAGTGATGCAACCCTTATCCCTTGCATGGATGCTAGATGGATGTCTTTCATGCTCTTGTGCCTTTGATTGAAATATTAGGTCGTAGTATGTAATGTGCAAAGTATTTAGTCCTTCATTTTGAAAACATAACTATGTATTTATATGATTCCATTGTTTGAATTTTGTAATTCACAGCTGAAATGCTGACCCAAAGTGATAAAAATTAATCAAGAAGAAAAATGGGTCCAAAATAATAAGAAAATGATAAAGAGGGATAGGAGCACCCAAGAGGACGGGGAGCGCTTGACACCGGTGTGTCTGACTGGGCACTAGTGTCCGAGGCCATAGAAATATAAAATAGTTAAATGTCGGAAAGAGTGAAAGATGTATAAAGCCAATAAAAGTATAGAAGACAAAGTAAAAGGCTAAAGGGAGTTGTCAATTACTATTTTTCTTACTTAGGAATCATGTAAATGCTAGCATGCTTTTAGGACCTAGAAATGTACCCAAGTGTATATATTTTTTTGAGTACATTTTTCCCCACTTTATGTTGTTGAGAGAATACTCTATAGCACAAAGTAGTCATAAGATGTGTACCTTATGATCTTATAGAGAGTGTGGTGAATATCATGTTGAGTGGACAAGTGAAGCGTGGAGTGGTTGCAAAGTGAAGCGTGGAGACTAGAAAAGGGGAGTGGACCCTAGGGGTGAAGTGTATGTGTAGCTTGTATATGTTGTTGTGTTTGTATTTGCTGATGTAGGTTGCTTCTTTTTATGTATTAGGACAGACCTACAAAAGAAGAGTGAAAGAGTAGTCAAAGTCTTGTATATAAAAATCGAGTAAAGTATGTACAAAGGAAAGTGTGCACTTGATGTATAAAAGTGTAAAGGATATAAAGATGTCTTGAAATGTTGTAAAGGGAGAGTTTTTTGGGTGATCTCACGCCAAGAGTGAGTTTTTGGGTGATCTCATGCCAAGAGCGAGTTTTTTGGGTGACCTCACACCAAGAGTGATTTTTTTGGGCAATCTCACACCACGGGAGAATATTTTTGGGGAGAGAGGTCTAGTTTTACTCTCCTTCCATGATTTCTTCCCAAATGAGCACCACTGCAAATGGTACGTCCCATGTTATTTTGTATTGTAACTAATTGTAGGAGATAGAATGCATTCCATATTTGGAGGCAAGTTTCTATTACTAGTGACATGTTCGTAAAATACTTAATACTATGTTGAACTAAGAAAATGCTTGTTTCTACCCCCAAGACATTAGTGCCCTGGGGAGGACAGGAGCACCCATGCACTAGTATTTGGTTCTGGGATGTTATTGTTTGTACTATTTGTGAAGTCCAAGTTTGATTCTAAACTATTCCATGATTTTATACCTGTGTTGTTTATATATTGTGTTGATCTGAATTGTAGCTTTGAGTTGTTATAGGGGTGATTTGTTCACTCAATGTATGCCCCCTTGTTTTGGATGCATGTTAAGTCTATAAGAGAATGCATCCCAAAGGAGAGGACCCGAGGTTGATATGAAATGGATATCTAGGGGAAGGGGATGTGCATGGTAGAAACTAAGGCACATGCAAACAAAGTGGGTTAGTAACAAGTTTTAGTAGTAAAAGTAGCTAACATGTAATAGAAAACAATGTAAAAGAAATTTTGTAAGCAAGATGGAACAAAAGAGGGTTTAAAACATGGGACATCACTCACAATGTCAAAAACAATTAGTGCCAAAGAATCCAAAACATACAATGATCATACAAGACATATGGCATAGTACACAAATAATAACATACAATAGCAAACAATAACAAGTAACATGTATCAAATAACCATGGTTGTATATAGTCCTACAAGATAAATTCTACACATGAAGCACCCATTAGCATGTTAAAAATATAAAGAGTATGTCAAAATGTGTATAAAGAAATAAAAAGTAGAGTAACTATAATGAGAAGTAGTGAATAATGTAGCAATAGAACATGTAATGTGTAGGATGTGAGAGTAGTAAAAGTAGATTCCCAGAGCCTTGGTGGGACTCTAAAAGGATGCAAAGTGTCGAGCATCATGCATTGTTTAAGGATATGCAAGAGATATACATTCACATCCTAGAGACTAAGTAAATGTGCATGTGTATAGAAAAATATAATGACATACGATTATCTAACTAGCATAATAAGCAAATTGCAACATATAAGTAATATAAACAAGCAAGAGTACATGCAACCAAGATATGTAAATGCTATTAATGTGATGGTGGGATATGAAAAATGTGAAGAAGGGAGGATTTTCGTTGCCCCCGGTGTATGTGTGTGAAATGAGGTTAATTTATAAATGCCCCCTCAAGAATCAAGAATGAACCATATAACAAGAGTGACTCATCAAGAAATAAGTTTGTTGTGTGCAAGTAGATGCTAGAAAATATGTGTCATGAAGCACAAATGTGAAGTGTGTAATGAGAGGTTTATTAGTGTTCACTCAATAGTCAAGTGTGAACCGTATCACGAGAGTGTGTCATAGGTTAATGATGGTATAAGGTGTGTACCAAGCGGAAATAATGCTTATAAAGATGGACACAAAGCGTGGAGTGTATAGTGTAGTATTAGTAACTAGAGACAATTGATTATGCTAGAAAAGGGAGGAAGAATGTTTGCTTCCCCCAAGTGTGCGAGGAGTGAATAATATCCGATGATAGTGAAGGGTGAGGGCCCTCTACCCGATATACGAGGAGACAAGGCATGTTTCATTGAGTGAAGGTTGGTGATGTAGGAGAGTACATATAGACATGTAAAATACCTATGTGAATAAGGAGGTGGAGAATGTATGTGAGAAAGGATTTACCAAGTAGGGGAATTAGGCTGATGAGATGTACTAATAGACCAATGAGGCCGAAAAGGTTGAGATGTAGGTCATGCACAAATAGGAGAACTAGGTGCAAAATGAGATTTGGATTTAGGAGGCACTAGAGGCCTGCATACGAATAGGAGAGGTAGGTGTAAGAGTGGACTAGGATGTGAGCCATGCAGGAGGATGAAATGTCTTGGATGATGCATAAATATCATCATGAGTGGGTTGAGGCAACGGTGTGTGAGGTGGAATACCTTTGATGGTGACAACTTGTTTGTTATGGAGGAACTTGAGACACAAGTGATGCATGGAAGGGATAGCCTATGTAGAAAAGAGCTAAGGAAGACTGAGAGCATGTCACATCTAAGCGATTTCAGAGGTAAGAATAAATGGTGTAAATATGGTAAGATACCCAACTGTAATGGGAAGAATGACACAACCATAAGAATGAGGACCCAAAAATGTAATTAACCATGTTGGGCATTGAATAGATACAATAAGTAAAACATATCATACATTGGTAAGAGCTAATGGATAGACCATATTATTATTTATAGCATAGGTTGAAGCAATGTAATCATTCATGTGTAATGAATCGGAAAAAATGTAGCGTGATAATCATGATCCGAAAATGTAATGAATGGTGGTGGCACATCAGTAGAAGAAACAATGAAATCAAGAATCCCCGATGAAGGAGGAGGCATAACACGATAAGTATAATTGGAAGAATAATTTTTATCTTATTTTTCATGGTTTGGTAAAGGGTCTTTAAATATTTTTAGCTTTTGATTATCATTGACCACTTAGAAGTAGATGGCGCAGGAAGCTCAATGGAGTTGTTATCAATAAGATCTTGAATTATATGTCTAAGTTTGAAGCAACAATGATAGTGGGATGCCCAATGCATTAATGGTAATCACAATGTGTATTTTCATCGTAGTTGTGGCCACGTGGGTGAGAAGGATCTAGATTGAGTGGTGGTGGAAGAGTAATAAGATTTCTTTCGATAAGCTACGGTAGTAGGAATCAAGGAGTATAAGGTAACTTAGTAAATGTACGATGTGGAGCTTACACTTGAAGTGTGGTAGATGGAGAAACAACATTGACAGTGGCCTTAGCTTTACTAGGCTTAAGGGATGGATTGAATGTACATTTAGCATGAAACCTATGAGAAGAGGATGAGGTAATATCATGGTATTTTAATTTTCCCATAGATAAAATTTTTCCTTTGCGCATCTTACGCATATGGCATAATTGATTTAATGATGGAGAGGTCTCAAATATGACACTCTCTTTAAGTGGAAGTAATATACTTTGAACAAAAAGATCTTATAATTATGAATCATCTAGTACTTGGTCATCTTAGCAAGGTTGTTCTTATATCATAAAAATAGTCAGCGAGATGCTCATTAGATCCTTGTTTGATTTGAGAAAGTTGTGCATAAGATATCTTGGTGTCGATATTGATAGAAAAGTGTGCAAGGAAATCATCAGCTAGGTGTGTAAAATATGTTACCGAATGAACAGGTAGATCATAAAACCAATGCATAGCGTAGTCTTACAAACTTATAGGAAATAGATTAGCTAACAATGTATGGTCTTCTGCATAGTCAAGGCATGCCACATGGAAATATCGAAGATGCTCTTGAGGGTCACCATGGTTATTGAAGGTGGGAATATTAGGTGTAATGAAGTTAAGAGGAAGTGGATGTGAAGATATGGCATGTGCAAAAGGGGTGTGAAGGAGTAATGAGGAATCAAGAGATGGAGAGGAACGTGAAGTATCCTATTGTAATTGATGGAATTGAATTTGTAGATCTTGATATAAAGAAGTTAGGTCATGAGTTTCGAAGGGGGACCAAGTTGTGTATAGAGGTTTTGGGAGTAGTGAGTGGATAACAAGGGAAGTAGGAATGTGAAGGGGTTACATGGAGGCCATGGAAGCTGAGGAGGAACCCAAAAGGGGGTGAGAGGTAACATATCAAGCATGTTTGGCAGTGAGTAAAGAATTTAGGACATGAGGAATGTGTGGGGGGTGGTCGAGTAAATCAAGACAAAATTTAGTAAGCTTGTCTAGCTTTTCTTGATCAAAATTTAGTATCCTCATCATATGGATGTTCACTTTCGGGAGCTTTGATGTTTTCAAGAGGAACATTGTTGGAACTAAGAAAAGGGTTAGAATATTTACCCATTAATGTAGAGAACTAGTGGATAGATGGAGGAATCTCAATTTACTCAAAGGAACCAAAACAAATACTACATGTGATGGGCATAAAAAAATAATAGAAGGAAGGTAGGGTTCGAGTGATGGGTTCACCAAATCATTTAATATAAATTGAATTAATTAAATCTTATTTTCATAGTAACTATTGTACCTAATGATAATATAAATTCTAACATACAATAAGACACAAGAAATAAGCATATGCAATATGAAACCCTAATAAATAAGGAGAGATAGGGGGACTTAGTTAATGTCTGAGTAAACAAGAAGTGATATGGGCTGGTGAAATACTAGAAAAACTGAGAAAAGTGTCACGGAGGCTTATTGGATGTTCTAAATTTGAAACCGCATAGGACAAGAGAGCCCGTGGGAGAGTAGGAGCGCTGAGTGCACTGGTGTCCTGGATATGGGCGTTAGTGTGTAGGTAAATGTTGTGGATCTAGATCTTTTCAATGTCGGATAAGCTTCACTGTTGATCCATGTTTTTCACTCTGGATTCATTATTTGATCTGTGACTATACCTATAACCTACAAGAAATAAGTTCACCTACACATACCCACAAACCACATCAAACCTAAAAAGGAAAATGTAGAATGGGGATTTGATTAACCCTCGAAGTCACCTGAAGAGTGAACTTATGACCGAGCATGCACTACATCTTAGACTCCATGTAGTTCTTGTGTGTGTGTGTGTAGAAATGATGCCCTAGGATGCCCTTGTGCAAGTTACAAAAATGATATTGGGCTATATCTATAATGTAGAAGATGTATAGAATGTGTGGGATGAAATAGAATAGATCTTCCCCTCCTATGTTGTGTATACATAAGTGATGCAACCCTTATCCCTTGTATGGATTATATATGTACTTATTTTATGCTCTTATGCCTTTGAATACAAGCTTAGGTGGTAGTATGTAATGTTTAGTGCTTGGTCCTTCATTTTCAAAACATAACTATGTATTTATATGATTCCTTTGTTTGAATTTCATAATTAAAAACTGAAAGGCCGACCCAAAGTGATAAAAAGTAATCAAGAAGTGAAAGGGATCCAAAATAATAAGAAAATGATAAAGAGGGCAGGAGGAGCGCCTATCGCTAGTGTCATGATGGTGGGTGATAGTGTCGAGGCCATATAAATATAAAATATTTAAATGCTTTGCAAAAAAATTGCAATATGTATAAATCCAATAAAATTCCAAAACACCTTTGTAAAAGGCTAAAGGTATTTTTAATTACTAGTTTTCTTTCTTAGGAATCATGTAAATGCTAGCATGCTTTTAGGACCTAGAAATGTAGCCAAGTGCATAGATTTTGTGACTACACTTTGGGTTATTTTCATTGAAAATGTAAGTTGTGATGAAGGAATTCTAAAATCCAAAGGAGGAAATGTAATTGCTAATATAAATGAAAAGGTTATTGTTGCTTACTACCAACTCCCTAGATCTAATATTCAATTCAATCAAGAAACAGTGGAATAATGGGGAAAGAGCAATAACCTTAAGATTGTGCTTAAAGATTGGGCAGAGGACCCGACTAGTTTCAAGTCCAAAGTCTCAATAGAGAATATGAATATAATATCTTTCAAACATGGAGTGAGAGTGGGAATGGACCTAATGAATAGACTGTTTGGAGCACCATATATTGTGCATGTCAATCAAACATGGGTACCCCTACTAGCCATGATCATCGATGATGAAAAGATACCTAATCTAGCTAGAGTTCTATCTTTTAACCTCTTCAACAATCTTGTGAGTGCCAGGAAGCCAGAGAAGTGGGACAATTTCTATATGATGTCTTACTTTCTTGATGTCGTGTGTGCGAGTCCAAAAATTTCAGGGAGTCCCCAGTTGGTCACCACAAGATAGTCATATAGTCCCTAGGGTCTTTAGCAATATGCACATGCATAACTATAGGAAGAACATGGAGGTGATTTGTAATAACTACTACCCTGTGATATTCAATGTCATATATGACACCCTTATTCCTAGGTAAGTCAAAGAATCATCAATTCATTAAGAGAATGGGGAGCTTTATGGTGTTACCCAAACTATACAATGATAAGAGTAGAGGGGATTCTCACTATCCCTTTTAGACTACCCAAATATGTTTTCCATACAAGCTAGCTGAGCAAGATATTGTATATCACTTTTCCATTGCATCAGTCATGTGGAAAAGGAACAAATGAAAAAAATTACTTATCCTCCTCTTCCTTTATCAGTAGGTTCATTATTCTTGACATATTGGAAAATTTCCAAGAGAATAGCACCCACAGGACATAATTCCACTTAGACTATCATACTCTAAGGGCTTTTGACCCAAGGAAGAGTGGGACAATTCTGCAAGCACACTCATGACATGGCCACTTACAGCTACAAACATCATCCCCATAAGGATGACGTATTTTATAAGGATGACATCGACGATAAATTGGTGGCCATGTATGTGAGAAATTTCAAAGTTATTTATGCACCTATTGGGTAGTAGGCCAAAGTTGTTGGATTGGAAGTTAGGCTAAGAGAAGTAGAAGTACAAAAAGGAAGATGAGGAAGAAGATTTGTTGAAAAAGGTACTAATTCAAAATAACTTCGTAAGCTTCTTGTTTGTGTGCCTCCTCCATCAAAAGGAAAATATGGTCCTTCTCATTCTTCTCCTTCTCCAAGCATACAAATGACAATCCCTACAAGGTCTATTGGGACAGCCACAAGTCCACACAGTCCACAAGAAACAAGTCCTATTCTTAGTATTCCTTTAGTGAGTATTGTTGTAATTGTACCTCCTATGTATGTTCCTTTTCTTTCTACTTATTTAGTTCCTACTTCTATAGGGATGGTTTCTTATTCTATTCCATATTCCTAGGACCTTTCACTAGTATTATTCTCATTTCTACTAGTTTTTCTTCTGAAGATGAAGTAGGAGGAGATCATGGGATATTGGATCCTACTGGTTATCAAACTCCTCCTTTCTCTTCCCTATTTCTACTACTTATATTGTTTCTCCTTCTCTCCTTGCTTCTATTTTGGCATAGGTTTGTATTCCTATGCCTTCTTCTTCTTCATTTGTTTCTTCTCTTTATTTTTCTCGCTAACAACTGTATTATCAGTATCCCCAAGTTGTTGCACTCACTTATTTCTAGCCTATTGTAGTTACTACAACAGTATCAAAATCAATGAGTGTAGCTCATACAACCATTTCTTCTACTTCTTTAATTTCTTCTTCCACTCCTCTTACTGTTGTATCTTCTTCAGCTCCAACATCATCTGGCAGTCTTGTCAAAATACCTTCTAAGGCTAAGTTGAAGGCACCAATGCAGCCTTCTCCTTCTTTCCTTAACCTTCCTTCAATTTCTCCCTAATCTATTCGATCTCTTCATCCACCTTTTCTTCCTCCTATCACACCATATGTTTCCCAAAATTTCTTATCAAGAATGCATGTGCCACTCCTTCCAATTCCCTCTTTCATTCACATTTCTTCTTTCTAGGATCCTATGGTCACTCAGAGTTTCATGATCCATATCTTGGCCCCTTTGGGACCTGTTTAAGCTAAACCAACTTTGCCTTAGACACCACACACCTTACCACAAGTGGTAAGGCCTTCTTCTACCTTTCCTTCCATAACAACAATTGCATCTACTACTTCAAAAGGAACATGGAATCCTCCTATTGGGAAAAAATCAATGGCTTCTACAATGGCACAACTTGAAGACCCAAAGGTTTAACTCAAGTATGATACTCCCATATGAACTCTCAAGAGAGTTACAAAGAGGAAGATTTTCCAAGGAGTTACTCCTCTCGATTTAATTTAAATTGAATTAAATATAAATTTTGTAGTAACTACTATAACTAATGATATACAAATGATAAAATAAAGTAAGACACAAATAATAAGCATGTAATACTATGAAATCCTAAGCAAGAGAGAGAGAGAGAGAGAGAAAAGGTGACTTGGTGGATTTCATGAAACCGGAGATGATATGGTATGGGAAAATTTTGAAACATATTGGAAGAAGTGTCTTCAAGACTCAATGGAGATTCTAGATTTAGAAATGCAAAAGATAGAAGTACCCACGAGAGAATAGGAGTGTCCTGGATGCTAGTGACTTGTTTGGGAACTAGTGTCCACCTAGATGTTAGGGTTCGATATTTTCTATATATAAGGAGCTTCACTGTAGATTTATTTTTTTTTGCTTTGGTTTTGCTCCAATTTCATCAATTATGCTTGTAACCTACAAAATAGACACCTAGTTACACATGCCCACAAACCACATCAAACCTAGTAAATAAGATGCAAAATGGGGAGTCGAATGACCTCGGGGTCACTCCGAAGAGTGTCTTATGACCGAGGGCTGCACTATATTTTAGACTATGTATTTCTATGTTTTTGTGTGCGTAATGATACCCTAGGTTTCCCTTATGCAAGTTGCACTATGATAATGGGCTAGACCTAGATTGCTCCAGGTATGCAAATGTGTGTGATGGAATAAAAATAACTTCCCCTCCTATGTTGTGTATGTAGATTGATGTATCTTTTTTCCCTTGTATGGATGTGTTATATGAATGCTTTCTAATGTTATTTGTGCTTTGGATGCAAGCTTAGGTGATAATAGATAATGCTTAGTTTTGGCCCCTTATTTGAGAGAAATAACTAAGTATACATATGATTCGCTTGTTTGAATTTTGTAATTGACAACTAAAAGGCTAATCCAAAAGTGTAAAAGGTGATCAAAATATAAAAGATACCCAAAAGAGTGAGAAAAGGATAGAGAGGGTCAAGAGCACCTAGGAGGGACAAGATTGCATGGGCGCTTCTGTCCTAATGGGGCGCTAGTGTTCTAGGCCATAAAGATAAATCAGTCAAATAATGACAGGGTTGTAAGATATGGAAGGCCGAAAGAAGGCAAGAGATAAAGTAAAAAGGCCAAAAGGAGTTTTCAACCACTAATTTTATTGCTTGAAATCATGTATGTATTAGCATGCTTTATGACTTAGAAATGTACCCAAGTGCATAGATATTTTGTCTACATTTTCCCCACTTTATGTTGTTGAGTGATTACTCGATACATAAAGTAGATAGAATATGCGTACCTGTGATCTTGTAGAGAAGAGTTTAATGATAGCATTCCAAGTGGACAAGTGAAGCATGAAGTCATATAAATGTGAAGCATGGAAACTATGAAAGGGAAGTAGACCCTAGAGGTGAAGATTATGCGTAATAGTATGTTGTTGGAGCTTGTGCTTGTTGATGTGAGATGCTTCTTGTTACATATAAGGACGGACCTGCAAAATAAGAGCAAAAGAGTAGTCAAAGTTTTGTATGTGAAAAATCAGAGTAATGTATGTATAAGTAGAAAGTGTGTAAAGGAAAGAATGCACCTCATGTGTATGATATAGTAAATGATAGAAAATTTTCATGTTGCTTTCAAGATGTTGAGGATTTGAATGTCTTATTGCCGATGGTGAGGTTTTTGGCAATCTCACACCAAGAGTGAGTTTTTTGGGTGATATCACACAAAGAGCAAGTTTTTTGGGTGATCTCATGCCAATAGAAGAGTGTTAGAGAGAGAGGTCTTGTTTTTCTATAACTTAATTGTAACATTTTGTATCTTAATTGTAATCGATAAAATACATTCTGTAACTAGAGGCAAGTGCCTAATATTGGAGAACTATTTTGTAAACTGCTAGATATTGTGTTGAATCGAGAAATTAACTTTTTCCCCAAGGACACAAGCACACAGGGGGACACAAGCACCCATTACTACTGTCCAGGACTAGATGCTAGTGTCTACTCTATATTTTAGGTCCAAGTATTATTCTCGTACCAATCCGTATTTGTGTTCATGTGCCAATTTTGTACCGTGTTATGTTGATCTATAGCTTTGAGTTGTTGTGAAGTTTATTTTTCCACCCAATTGATGCCCCCTCGTTTGGGGTGTATGTGACGACCTGTAGGAGAATGCAAATCGAAAGGAGAGGACCCGGCGATATGTAAATCTGAAAGTGGATACCCGCAAGGGGGTAGGGGATTTACATGGTAGAAACCAAGGCACATGTAAAAAGAAAGGCTAGTAACAAGTTTTATTGAAAATGAGCTAGCATGCAATAGAAAATAATGTAACAAGCAACTAGGAAGACAAGATGGATGGGAAAAAATAGGTTTCATACATGGGACATCACTCACAATATCACAAGACAATTAGGGCCAAAGCGGCCAAAAGCATATAATGATCAAACAAGACATAGATCATATGTCACAAATAATAGAAAACAAGATGAAACAAAAAGTGGCGAGATAGTCATGGTTGTATAGATCTTATAAGGAAAATGCTACACATGAAGCACCCATTAGCATGTTAGAAAGATAAGTAGTACATCAAAGCGTGTATATATCAGTGAAAAAGTAAGTGATAATGCTGAAAAGTAGTAAAGATTGAAACAATAGGACTTGTTTTGTATGGAGTATGAGACTAATAAAAGTAGATGCCCCCAGGAGCCTCAGCTGGGATGGTAAAGAGTGGGGTCGAGCATCATACCTCGTGTAAAAATTTGTAACGTTCATGAATTCACCTCTAGATACCAATTGAACATGCATGTGTATTTAGAAAAATATAATGATATAATAAGTATCCAACTAGCATAGGAAACAAACTCTAACATGTGAATGGTATAAGCTAACCAAGAAACAATGTAACCAAGATGTAAAATTGCTATATAAGTGTGATGTTGTGCTTTTGAGATGTAAGATGTGAAGAGAGGAGGGGCCAAGTTCCCCCTGGTGGATGGGTGTGAGATGAGATTCATTTATAAATGATCCCTCAATAGTCAAGAATGAACCATAGAATAAGAGTGAGTCATCAAAAATGACTGTGTACCATGTGTACACCGAGAGACACGAGAGTGCTAGAAAAGGTGTAACCATGAAGCATAGATCATATATCAAATAAGATAAGACTATATTATGTGAGGTTCATTTAAGAATTAGACCCTCAATAGTCAAGTATGAATTGTGGAACTAGAGTGCGTCATTGGGTTATGAAGAAGAAGCATGTGAACCAATGATGTGGTAATGCTCGAAAGATAGTGATGAAGCACGGAGTGTGAAGTATATGAGATAAGATATGAGTAGATGATAGAGATATTGAATAGTGATGGGAGGAATATGTGATGCCTCCCAAGTGTGTATATAAAGAGTTACTAGCAAATAGATGTGATCATTGTGAACAAGAGTGAAAGGAGTATGTATAGTTCACGAAAGGATGTATACTTTGTATGTATAAAGCGTAGGATGTGTATCATGAATAGAAGGATCCATAAGTAATCATGAGTAGAAAAGTTCCTATGGAGTAGTAAAGTATTATAGAGAGATGTAGCAAGGTTTGCATATAGTGTAGGTAAGAGAAAGTGTTTCTAGAAAGATTAACGTGGATTGCCAAGAAAATGTAATGTATAGATGTGTATGTGAATGGATAGGAAAATGTGGATTAGGATATGTGACTATGAGAGTGGGAGTTCTATGCCCCCAAGTGTGCAAGTGATGGATATCTATATGACAATGTGAGAGAGACCATGCCTTGGTGGCAAGAGTTTGAAATGAGTCATAGGTATTACTTGGATCGTAAGAAGTGTAAATAGAAGTTCAAGAAATTGATATGGGATCTTAGCTTGTGGTGAGGGAATTGGTTATTCTTCCTTTGATGGTGGGTGCTTATTTTGGATGGGTGAAAATGTAGATAACTTAATAGGAGGAGGTAATG
This sequence comes from Taxus wallichiana var. yunnanensis, assembly GCA_018340775.1. Lineage (NCBI taxonomy): Eukaryota > Viridiplantae > Streptophyta > Pinopsida > Cupressales > Taxaceae > Taxus > Taxus wallichiana. The sequence goes on from CM031242.1 coordinate 1,009,219,536, forward strand.
GGGTAAGTATTTTTAAATTTGGTATGATTTGGGTTAGATAGGTGGCTCTTGACTTACTAGAGAAGGAACATTAGTAATTATGGCATGATGCTCACTAGACATGGAGGGATCATATTTGGGAGCCCATTGGGGTTTAGTAATTGGAGATGAGTGTGGAGGAGAATGATGTGTAGCAAATGAAATGAGACCCTTACACTCCATATGTCATATTTTTGTTCTAAAGCATAGTAATTGTCGTCACAATGTCCATTAATCCCATGGTAATTACAATATGGTCTACTTTTGTAACGAATGACTTGATGATGAGGGTGGTAATGATTAGGTAAGAAATTAATTAAGTGATTATCGAGTAGTACAAATAATATATCATGTTTTCTATCATTTCAATCAAACTGGAAAGGTTCTTGTTGTGGTAATACCTTGACCTCATTTGTATGGGCACATATAGTAGACATGGGATCGGGATGAGATGTAGAATAAGAACTAGCATGGGCCTAAGAAATAGCCTTGAGATGTTGGATTTCATTTGTGAGGGATGTGATTGTGGTTTCCATAGTTTAAAATTTATCTTGAAATAAATGGTGTAAAGCTTGAATTGACTCAAAGATGGATTGATTGGTTATGGTATCGGGTGATAGGGTCATCGGAGATGATCAAAAATGCAACTTACTTGTGAAGGTGGCATATTGCGAGGGAGGTACATAGTGTTTAGGAATTTTGGAGAATATATTTGCAAGGTGAGTGAATTTGAAATAATTGATACAATGATACTTGAGGAACCTTAGGGGCCATGTTATAACAAGGGTTTTCACAATAAGGATCTCGAGTGTTCAATCAAGAGTTAGGGTTCACCAAATGATTTAAAATAAGCATGTACAATATAAAACCCTAAGAAAATAAGAGGGCGAGATGACTTAGTTGATTTCGAGTGATTTGGAAGTGATTTAAGTTGATGAACTACTAGAGCATGACTAGGAGGAGTGTCATTAAGGCTGATTAGAGGTTATGGAAATTAGAAATGTGTAAAACAAAAGCACCCACGGGAGGAAAGGAGTGTCTGGTCTCAGAGAATCGGTATGGGCACTAGTTTCCAATCACATGCTCTAGTTTTGATATTTTATGTGCATGAGGAGCTCCACTATTGATCTTTATTTTTCACTCGGTTTTGTTACATTGTCTTCGATCGCACCTGTAACCTACAAAATACATTTCTAGTTGCACATACCCATAAACCACATCAAACCTAATAAATAAGATGTAGAATGGGGAGTCGGACTAACCCGGTAACCTGAAGAGTGATCTTACAACCAAGCATTGCACTACATCTCAAATTCCATGCAATTATGTGTGTACATGTGTGTAATGATTCATGAGGTTTCCCTTGTGTAAGTTTCATGATGATAGTGGGCTAGATCTAGAATGCTTCAAGAATGTAAATGTGTGATATGGAATAGAATGAACTTCCCCTCCTATGTTGTGTATGCAGAGTGATGTAGCCCTTGTCCCTTATATAGATGTGCTAGATGAATACTTTGTAATGTCTGTGTGCCTTTAGATACAATCTTAGGTGATATTAGATAATGATTAGTGTTTGGCCCCTTATTTGAGAGAAATAACTAAGTGTATATATATATATATATATATATATATATATATATATATATATATATGATTCCCTTGTTTGAATTTCGTAATTGACAACTGAAAGGTTGACCCAAAGGGTTAAAAGGTGACCAAAAGGTGGAAAGGACCCAAAAGAGTGAAAATAACAAAGAGAAGGTTAGGAGCACCTAGGAGGGATAGGAGTGCTTAGGTGCTTCTATCCTAACTAGGTGTTAGTGTCTCGAGGCCATAAAAGATAAATCAATCAAGTTTCGGCAAAGTTGTAAGATGTGTAAGACCAATAAGAATGCAAGAGATAAAGAAAAAGGCCAAAAGGAGTTATCAACCACTAGTTTTGTTGTTTAGGAATCATCTATACATTAGTATGATTCAGACCTAGAAAAATACCCAAGTGCATAGATTTTGTGTTTACACTATCTACATGGAAATAAAGGATGACATTTTGAGGATTTCTAAGAAAGCACACACGAGGGAAGAATTCACAAATGAAGACCCCACGAGTTATTAATGCCACTCAACAGATGAAATTTAATTTGGTTGAGAGAATGTAGACATGACTTGATGATCTACATGCTCGAAGCAAGTCACGTGCAAAGAACAGTTTTCCCAATGTGTAAATGTCCTTGAGAACTTCATATGAGCTATTAGTTTCTATACAATTTCATCAAGATGTAGTATAGAAATGGTTACAACATGTACAAGGTCAACACAAACATATGACCAGAAAATTCCATGATGTACAAGTCACTGCTAGTTGTCATAAACAGGGTCTTCATCTCAATGTATTATGAATCAAAATCCATGACTTGAATACAACAAAGATCTGCGTGGGTCGACATGTTTATAGAATTAGATGATTGGATGGACACAATGGAAGGATTGTTGATAGAGCTATGGGGTATAGTATAGAATATATCTAAATTATTAACTAAAGCTCATATTACCTCTATGCATCACCACAAGGCAAGTTAATTCACAAGTCCATCTTTGAGCAATAATTGCAAGCATTCATTGTTACTCTAAGTGCTAGCTTTCCTAGGAAGATATGGTTAGGAAGACATCAAATATTATGGCATTGGTGACTTATGTAAATGGAAAAGTGGAGAAAGCTTCACTTCGAGTGAAAATGTTAAACCTATCTATAATATAGTTCCAATACTCATACAAGAAGTTCCTAATCTGATGAGGTTGCCTATTCTGGACTGGGTTATATTGAGAATGAGTTCAAAGCATGTGTGACTAAACTTTAGCATAGTCAAATGTAGTCTACACAAGAAACTTCTAGTGGAACCTAAGTAGATCTTGAACAAGGCACAAGCAGTAGCTTTCCTATTATTAGGATTTAATATTGTTACATCTATAATATTAAAATAGGAAGTATTAACTTTCTTGCATGGAAGCTATAGTTTTTATCCTTTAATTAGCCACTCACAAACATTTTTGTTTTTGAGCTATTTTTAACTAGCTATTTTTAAGCCCCATGGCGATGGTAATTTTGTGTAACTATACCGAACCAATTACCCTCTAAGGAGGAAGATTATTTATAAAGAAAGAGCTTGATAGTCCAAGGATTGTTCAGTGAGTGTTTTTCAATTTCTATGTATTTCTTTCTCAATTGTGTTGCAAAGTTTCTTAAATTTATTTTGATTGATTAATCACTGTATAATTTTATTTTTCATGAAATTTGTAGATATGCAAAAGTTATTTGCATAGTCATAAATTTGATTAGTTTTACTACTTATAGATACCTACTAGCACTATCAAGGTTATAATGTGAACAAAATTGAATACTTAGCACTATAATGACCAAAAAATATACTTAGCACTATAAGACATTGTTAAGACTTAGTGGTAAGATTATCTACACCATGTCAAAAATCATTTGAAACATATTAAAAAAGATCCCAAGAATTCCATTAAGAATAGCTATGTTTTGACCGACAAAGTTATCAAAGGACAAACATTGCAAATTTCAAAGTAACTTTGAGCTTTTCTATTGGCTCGCTTACAATGATGGAGAGGACCTTCCAAGTTGATAAGAAATTGAAGTCTGACATTGTGAAAACATTATAGGCATGGAGCTTTCTTGTTGGTTTGCGCTTCAGTGGTGACTAATAAAGGATATGTAGAGTATAACAAAGGTGAAATACATACGTACGTGGTGTTTTGTTATTGGATCGCACTTGTAGTGAAACATACATGACAGAAAGATAATTTAATAGAAAATGATCTATTAAAACTATACATACGTGGATCCTTCTTACTAGCTTGCCTTTCGCACTCTGACATGGTTCTTACAAAGGAAAACAACATGTGAAAGAACGTGGAGATGTATTATTGGCTCGCTTTTGAAAAAGTCTTAGCATAGATTGGTTATGCAAAAAGAAAAGTAGCATGGAATATTCTTATTGGTTAACAACCAAAAAGGTTATCAAAGGATTGACATTGTGAATTGTGAAGTAACTTGGAGATTTTCTATTGGCTCACACTTTGCAATGACTGACAGGACCTACCAATTTGGCAATAAACGAAGTTTGACATTGTGAAAACATTATAAGCATGGAGCTTTCTTGTTGGTTTGTGCTTTGAGGTGACTAATAGAGGATATGTAGATTCGACACCGTACATGGTGTTTTGTTATTGGTTTGCACTTTATAGTGAAACATACATGACAAAAATATAATTTAATATAAAATGGTCTCGTTAAATTGTACATACGTGGAGCCTTCTTACTAGCTCTCATTTTGCACTCTGACATGGTTCTTACAAAGGAAAACAACATGTGAAAAAATGTGGAGATGTCTTATTTACTTGATCGACTATTTCTCTCAAATTCTTACTAGAGATTGGTTATGTACAAGGCAAAGTAGCATGGAATATTCTTATTGGTTAACAACCTACAAGGTTATCAAAGGACTAACATTGTGAATTGTGAAGTAACTTGGAGATTTTCTATTGGTTCATGTTTTGCAATGACTGACATGACCTACCAAGTTGGCAAACAACTGAATTCTAACATTGTGAAAACATTATAAGCATGGATATTTCTTGTTGGTTTACATTTTGGGGTGACTAATAGAGGATATGTAGAGTCGACACTATAAAATTTGTACGTATGAGGTGTTTTTATTGGATCACACTTTGCGTTGAAACATACATGAAAAAAAAATCATTTAATAGAAAACCATCTGTTAAAATTGTGCATATGTGGAGCCTTCTTATTGTCTCACCTTTCGCACTTTGACATGGTTCTTACAAAGGAAAACAACATGTGAAAGAACATGGAGATGTCTTATTGGACCACTTATGACTATTTCGACAAATTCTTAGCAGAGATGGTTATGAAAAAAAAAAAAGTAGCGTGGAATATTCTTATTGGTTAACAACCAACAAGGTTATCAAAGGGAGACATTGTAAATTATGAAGTAACTTGGAGCTTTTCTATTGGCTCACACTTTTAATGACTGACAAGACCTACCAAGTTGACAAGAAACTGAAGTCTGACATTGTGAAAATAGTATAAGCGTGGAGATTTCTTATTGGTTTGCACTCGGGGTGACTAACGAGAGACTATGTAAAGACCGACACTTGTGAAATTTGTACCTACGTGGTGTTTTGTTATTGGTTCACACTTTGTAGTGAAACATACATGATAGAAAGATCATTTAATAAAAATGGTCTGTTAAAATCGTACATACGTGGATCCTTCTTACTGGCTCACCTTTGCATTCGACTTGGTTCTTATAATTGAAAATAATATATGAAGCTATCAAATCTTGCCACATGGAATTAATGGGATTTAATTTTAAAGGTGAAAAGACTAAAAAATTGTGGGGATACATTATTCAAATAAACTAAAAAATTTCATACTCGTGCACCGATATTTGAGCTATTATAGAGATTTTGGATTCCAAATTCAAGCAATTATGAAGCAAAACAAAATATTGTTATTTTCAGAGATTAAGAAGTTAAGAAATTTGCATATCTACAATTGCTCAAGTTTTTTGAAGTTTATCATCATTGATCAAGTATAAATAAGGAAAAAGATATTATCAGAACAATGTACTAATTATTTGAATATATTATATGAACATCTATATCACATATCTACAAATGGAAGATGAAATTTTTTCATACTCAAGCACCTAATATTTGAGCTATTACAAATATTTTGGATTCCAAATTCAAGCAATTACAAAGAAAAATAGAGTATTGTTATTTTCAGAGATTAAGAAGTTAAGAACTTTGCATATCTACAATTGCTCAAGTTTTTGAAGTTTATCATCATTGATCAAGTATAAATAAGGAAAAATATATTATCAGAACAATGTATTGATTATTTGAATATATTATATGAACATCTATATCACATATCTATGAATGGAAGCTTCCAATGTATTGATGGTGGATCATCTCTATCATTTTCTTGACTAGTTCTCTAACTTGGATTACAAGTGAACTAGTGCAATAGATCCATCCCCATCTCCAATAGGGTCATTTCTGCCATAGTTTTAGCATTGTTATTGTCCCCTCTCCTTTAATTAATCGACTTCCATATTTTCAAAGCCCTATCATAGGTAAATTTATCCACTTTGTACTGTGATGTGTAAATTCTCAAACAATTTTCCAAATTTTTGTCAAGCTTGTTTCACAATTTTGACTTCATAAACGTCAAGCGCAAAGTGAAAATTCTCTCATCTTAAACTGAACCCAAAATCATTGTTTGACATATCTCATCTAATGAGAAAACCTTAGACATGATTTGTTGCAAAATAGTACTTAAGCTAATTTTTTTCCATAGCCAAGTTATTTCTCCACACTCTAAGGGATTATCCAAACATTTGAATTGCTCATGGGATTGATAAATCAAATTGGCCTTGCTTAAAATACCTATAATATTTTTTTCTATTGATATTAAAAACTTATAAAAATGTTGAATCAATGTAGTCAATCTCTTATGGTAGTCTTCTATAAAATATTTTCATTTTGGACACTATTCCAATAGGTGGGATTTACTAAAGCCATTGCTTCAAGTAAATCATCCCTACTAAAACGTTCCCTTATTTCTTGTAGTAGGGAAACTGCAATTTCTCTTAACCTTACCCTTTTTAATGATACAATGTTATTAAAGAGTGTCCCTTTGACATTTACCTTCTCAACCTTATTGGCTACCATTTGAAATAGGTGCATTGGTATCTCATATCCATATACACATACTTCTCCAAACAAGTTGAACCTCAGAAATCTACTTGCATTTCCAATATTTATCAAATTATTTCAACCATCAAACTTTAGACCTAAAAAAGTAGTGTCATTGATAAATAAATATTCTATTTCCAAACAAACATGTTTCCTCAAACTAGAAAAATCAGTAATATATATAGTTCTTTCTTGGGCTTGTTTAATTAAATGATGCATTTCATCCAACATGGGAAGGAGACCACACAACATCAACAATGTCTCTATATTAGTCAAACGATGTATCAAATCTTGAGCCTTTTCCACTTCCATGTGATTCTACCACATTACTCCCAATAAGGATTGATACTCGTTATACACCCTATGAACTGGTTGATACAATGAGATCCACCTAGTGTTGACATATTTTAATAGTTTATGCCCATTTTTCATTCCTTCTACAAAGATTTATAATTCCATGAACCTTTTAGGACTACGATAGAAATAAACATGCACCTCTCAAACAAGTTCTTCAACTTTTGCTATAGGTTTAAATTTGCTAACTATTTTGTATGTTAGATTCATTTTATGAGTCATACAATGAATGGAAATCATATATGGGAAATGAGATGTTTGGATTCTTACACACATTCCCCATTTTTCTCAACATATACCATCTTTGATGCAATTGTAGAATCATCCATGCCACCGATCTCCTTCAAACTTCTTATCACCAATTCACAAAGGTTTTCAACATTGGAGTTCTCTCTCATCTTATGAATAGAAATTAAGTGATGTTATCTCACATGATTCTCAATAGTATAAACATGCATATAGACCAAGAATAATTATCTACTATTGTGACATCATCAATAGATAAAGACACATATCGTGCAGACTTAAGTTTCTCTTTCAAGTCTTATTTCTCATAGTTATGCATTTTTCCCAATCCCAACCACTACTTTCAAACCAAAGTGAGAATGAGGAAAGTGTGGGACACCAAGAAAAGAAAACATCTTCTTTTGTTTAGGAAAATATGTTATAGGATGACCTCTTTTCGAATGTGAAAAACAATAGCTAGCTGAATTGTTTTACCTAAAAGATTGTTTTGAATGACCTTGTTGAATTGAGAGGTAATTGTCCCTCCATTCTCTGCAACTATTCTTTTAGTTCTCTTGTGCTCCTCAAATTATTTTTCATACCTAATATGTAAACAATCATCTATAGTTTTCCATCTGGAAACATTCTTCACAATTTCATCTACAATTTACTTTTCATATATTTCCTATGTGTTTCTCAATAGTATCAATTTAAGTTGCATTGTCTTGTTCCTACCCAATTTCCAGCTATGATTGTACATTTTCATTCTTTAGGAGGTTCAAATTTATTTTCATTCTAAACAGTTCAATAAATGGATAATTATAAACCCACTCTAACCGGAAAATCCTTCCCAAGTCCCATTTTCTTTCCTTTCTCTTTCTTCCAGAAATAGGTGTCCCCTGAGTATTTTTCATGGTGGAATTTAAATTTTGTTAACTACCAGAAGTTTCACCTCCAACATTCAATTGGGTAGGTGATGATTTCCTAGCACTAGAGTGGAAATGTAAATAATCCAGTGATGGAGTTTTAACTTCATTCAATGGGATGTCTTCAAGGGGAGGCATTTCATTTTTCATTGTCATTGAAAACATCAGTCATTAAATCATCAATGAACTCATTTTGAGTTTCATTTTGAATGCAATCATTATCCCTTGATTGTGTTGGTCCTACTAGAGAAGGATGGGATTCCTTAGATGGTTTCTCAAAATAAGATGTTATTTTTGAATACCGATATCGGAGGTGTTGGAATTATTTTTTTCCTAATGTTCCCTTTTAGTTGTCATTTTCCTTAATCTTGTAAGGAAAATTTTTGAGTTGGCAACGATGGGATGAAAATTGACTAAGGCATTGCAGTGTCATGATACTCACAATACCGTAAAATCAAAAAATGACATAAATAAGTTACAAAAGCAGATAAAGCAATGCGACATGATAGAAAATAGGTTTTAAATAGACTTACCTGCACTAAGTGCTTGTAGGATGTAAACTGCAATGCAAAGTAGCCGAAAAGACCTTGATTTATTTTATTTTTGTAAGCAAATTGCAATATGTTGATTCGTTGAATCCTTTTCTACTAGACTACTACTTCACAAATTCTCAAATCAGAAAATATTGAAAAACCCTTGAAATTTGATTAGTCTAGATGCGTGCGTGTGTGTGTGTGTGTGGTGAATTTAATCAAATTTCTAAAAAAATCCTAAACATGTCGACAAATGAGACCAAAGGACCCGGAAGGTTCTATATATTTCTTGGCGATCCAAGAATGTTTTAAAATTTCGCCTATCAATCACACGATGATTAAATAATTAATATAATTTGGGATTGGAGATCCGTTGGCTATTCGCATGGGAAAAATTATTGTTTGTGAAATTTTTGGGTGAAATGTGGTCACTGCCATGGTCATAAAAATAGCCAAATTCATATTCCTGAATATCTGCTATCCTCCAAATTATGAATATTCACCACTAAAGTTTTGACAGTTTCTAGTTTTGAATCCTGCTTTTGAATGGTGACAACTATGCAATCTAAGATCTGAATTTTCATTGAACCTTATCTAATTTGTAATTGAAATTTCCCTAATCTAACAATTTCAATGTGAGTCTACAAATGCAAATAACTAAAACTATATTCTTGTTTTTGGATTTTCTTGTATTCTCAAAGCTAAATTTACCTAGATCTAAAACAAAGAAAACAATTCACTAATCTAAACCTAGAGCTTGATCCCAGAGATGGGAAGATCCTAGAGAAATTTGATTTTGAAACTCTAATTTAATTAGCTATTGCAAATCACATGAAATGAATCTACTATAAACTCTCTTTTTCCTATTTTCTTGGTTTTTTAATTACTAATGAAACAATAAAATCAAATCTAATCTATGGAAGTAAACAAATCAAATAGATCCAACCTTTATCCTACAATTGAAATGAAGTTGTCTTGTATCTATGCCCTCAAAAGACTACTCCAATTGAGCTCTTAGAATCGGCTTGTGGTTGATGTAATTCAATGGGAAAAAGATGGAGCTTGATGCACTTAGGAGGAAGAAGAACAATTGATCGATCGATGTCGAATCAAGGGAAGGCAAAAGTCTAGTTTGGTGGCCCCCGAGTTCTCTCTTTGGTGATAATAACATCTCACATTTCTAAGGGTGATTTATACTAGAAGCAAATACCTTTGGATGTTTGATCTCTCTCTCTCTCTCTCCGAATGTTGGATGACACAACAATAATGCTCTCTCAAAAATTGTCAAAATTCTAGGTGGAATCTAATGAGCATACAACCTTAGCTAATAGGCAACCTCTAAGTGATTTCTAATCACATCTCAAGATCAAAATTAAATCTAAGGCTTAGATTCAATCACCTAGGAGTGAAATCAAGTACTAAATAGTAGGTGGAGTTAATGGGGTGCAAAAAAATGAAAACACATATTTGGGCCTAGGAAAAGATAAAATTCACAAATTGGAATTGAAAGTTTGAGTAGAGCTTGACTTGTATGGAACTATTAGTTCTTGCGTAAGCGGCAGTTACAAAACCACCACAATGGTTTACATAACCACTAGTAAACATAATGAAACCAATGCGGCGGGGACTAATACGTCATAGTGGTCGATAACTATTATGGTGGGGATAAAACCATTGTGGAGGTTATATAATCACCGTGGTAGTTGATCTCGGAAGGTTCAAAAATTGTTGAGGAAAACAATAGGAGAGAAGGCTCGAGAGGGTGTAGAAGAAGCGAAAAGGGGATAAACAAGGATTGACGGACCAAGATGATTTTAGGAAAAGGTTTTGATCTCTTTGAAACCATATCATCATGTTTTGTAGATCCTTGTCATCGTCACTGGGAATTTTAACTTTGGCACCATGTAAAATATTGTGCATACAATGCCCTCTTCTATTTAGTGATGCCTCTCTCAAAGTTTTGCATACCAAGCCTATGGGTTACTCAAGATATTTTGAAAAGAAATGGTACCATATTTTAAGATATAGGGGCAATGAATTATCCAATATTCCTTCAGGGTAGTGTTATTAGTCATAGTCAACATCATTCACTAGTGGAGCTTGATAACCCTCCTCCTCAAACCGAATTTGTGGAAGAAGAAGTGTCATTTGATTAGTTAACTCCTCAAACTCGCAAAAAAAAGAAACTAAAACCATTGTCAAAGAATCATCTTACATTACCTCCAATCCTTGAAGGAAGGATTGTGTCATAAGCCTTTTATGTATTTAGAAGTCAAGGAGTCTCATCATGATTTGATCTTTCAAAGGGTCAAGACGCTATCAAAATTCTAATTAGGTTTGGCATCCATTCGACTTCAAGCATGTCTTAAAGGAGATTAACTATAGCAAGAAGTTCAAGAGATGCCATACTTGATCTAAAAATCACGATTGAAGTGGAGGAAGGAACTCATGAGGTCTTCAATTCATGCTTTCATTTGAAATGGTAGGGGAAGAAAACCCTCCTCCTCCATAATCAACCTTCTCTCATCCTTTTAGATCCGGGATTGATTTCCGCAATATCATAATTTTCTTGTGGACCCCTTTAGAGATCTTTAGGTGGTTGGTTCTCCCTTTTTTATAGGTAGCATGGGGATTTGATACCCCTTATTTTTCGGAAAGCTTTTAGTCACCAAGGTGCCTCAATGGTGGAAGTGATTTGGTAAGGTATATGCAAATAATGGTTCTCTTTGAAAATTTTCTCGTTCATCTTTTGGAGTATGACTCCCTTATTTACATTGTGATCTTCTCCTTGTTCCTTCTTCTTTGTTATCTTTTGGCTTATGATCTAGGTAACATTGTTTGTTGTAATCATTCTCTTATTTAGTTTTATGGTTTTTCTTGGGAAAGGACCCCTACAACCTTGATTAATCTATATAAAAATATTATAACAATTAACTTATCATGTATCAATAATACAAATAAAAATTTATTAATACCATAGCAATTAACTAATGTCATATACTAATAATAAAAACATAAATACATGAATATCTTAATTTAACTAATAATACAATCAATCAATCTCATATTAATAAATATTGATCACGAGAAAAACACTAATACCATAAAGAATTACTTATTCCCCTATCGATTTTAGTCTCCATTACTTTTAAGCATATCAATTTCCATCATAATCGTCTATTCAATTTGTTTAAAGATATGCCATATGATGCCTTCTTTATTATTATATATTTTACATATAGTTATTGTTACAAAAAAAATAGATATTTAGCATATTACAATCATTAATTTCTTTTGAATTTAGGTGTATGGTAAAGGTGTTTTGATTTTTCATTACTTTTAGGAAGAAAAAGAAAACATATTAATAATGGTCAAATAAATATCAAACTTAAAGTCTAAATTAAAAATAAAACACACTCATGAAATTGTATCTCACCACTAATCCTCCCTCCCCTATTGTTGTAAAATGTCTCTCAACACAATAAACACCAATATTAATATTAAAAACTTAAAAACTAAAACAAATTGCTATTAAAAAATCTATAAATAAAATTTGAAAACACTGTGTGAAAGTAATTAAATCTAAGATTTAAAACGAACAAGAACACACTTTCAAATGTTCAATCACATTTATTAACCCAAAAATATATATTTAAGATATTTTTTGAACGTTATTTTAAGTGATAGCCTTTAGTTATAGTTTTATTTCTTTTGTTTATGGTTTTAAAAATTGGTCAATGGAAAACATATATCAATATATTAAGTAATTAAAGGTATTTACATAAATTTAATTATTTCAAATATTTTAAATGTATTTATGTAGAAAAATATTTAGAAATATCAATTATATATATTTATTTTAAATTTGTTGCATGTGACACAAATAATGTATATAATGTTGTTAAGCATTTTTCAAATAAATATATTCAACATATTTAAAATAGTAGTACCTATAAATTTTTAATGTATTCATAAATAATATATCATATTTATAATAATTATTTTTATATAAAATGTTTTGAGCAACCCAATTTGTTTATGTTAATATCTTTTGATTGTTAAGTTTGTTTTGAAAGTTTTATTATAAGATCTAGTATTGTTTGTGTAGCATGCTCTCATACGACTTTGTTTTTGTAAATATATTATAATATTTTTTTAAATATAATATAACGAATATTATTGAAGGCTAAAACACCTATTTATGTACTACCAAAGTATGTAAGTATCTTGCTACGTATACAATTAAATATATAATTTATATTAAATGATCATTTATTTCATTGAAAGGGTATAATAATAAAAATATATAGAAGCATTTAAATTATGTTTGAATGTATGTTTATGCAAAAAGTGGTTTATGTTGTGAACTATATTATTATAAGTTTATGCAATAAATAATGTAATTTTATATTTTTGATGTTATTATTACTTTTTATTAAGATTTTTTTAAAACAATTAATACAAATTTTAATTATTATATAGCTATGGCATATGTAAGTGTAATTTTCATATCAACAAATTTGTGCATATAATTTTAGGCTTTTACAAGCAACAATTTTTATGCCTCCTAGAGTTCACTTATTATTATTATTACTATTATTATTATTTAACTCTTTTTATAATTTAACTTATTTATTACTCTTATTGCCACATGTCCGCTGTTGGATGGAAAATCACAAAAGGCATGTGTCAATTTATTACTCTTATTAACACATAATGTTTTACTTAAATTCATTTTGGTAGATTTATTCTATTTAAGCTTATGTCTTTGATAATCTCTTCTAAACTTATCCTTATGGATTTGCTCGAGAAAAAGGATTGGAGGAAGAAGTGAAGAAATCCTTGCATCTTATATTATTTAGTATACTTTTAATTAGATTAGAAGCGAGCTTATGCCAAGAAAATTTTCATGAAAGAAGAAGAAAAGCTTTTGAGAAGCTTCCCCGACAAGTCCGAGGCAAAGCCCTATTATAGGAAGCTTTACTTTTGTGAAATCAATAATATTTTTGAATGCTTCCTTATTAGAATTAGTATTTAAACCCCTACAAAGAGAAATAACTACTTCCAATTGTTCACTGTTTAGTTTATTTTTATTAGAAGAAGCAATTAGTTAAGTTTAAGCTATCTGTTCATTTCTTTAGATTGTACATCTTACTTAGAAAAGATCAAAAACATTAGTTAGTTAATTAGTTTTAATTCATTCCTTTCAAAAGCCTCTCAAAATACAAAAAGATAGATTAAAGTAGTTGTATTTGTTTTATTTAAATAATTATTCGAAAAGGAATTTGATAAACCAAAGGGATAAACATAATTAAACTTCTTTTTGTCATTTATTTATTGTTAGAATTTAACATAATTTAGCAATCAAAATCAAAAACAACAAATCTAGCTATTAGAATTCACACTACCAATTCATAGCCTTGACTATCATTTAGTTACCCATTTGGTTCCTTTTGTTCCACTCACAAGTTGGAAATGATACATGACCATTTTCGGTCCGGCTCAACCTCATAGGAGAATTATAGAACCATTCGCTAACCCACATGGTATCAATTTATACGAAGGAGATACATACTTAGGATTACGTGCAATAATTTTTCACTCTACTCCCTTGCCTTCACAAATCATCAACCGGCCTTCAACACTCTAAATGAGCAATTATCCATAGTTGAATAATATTGGGTTGATCAAGCAACCCAAGTTAAAAACTCAAATCTTTAGTTTGCCCTCTTTTGTGCATCGCTTACATTCTTGCATAACCCCTCTAGAGAGGAGCATTTAGAGACGAGCGAACGTTTCCCAAGAGTCTGTCACCCCGGTCAAGTATCTTTGGTCTAACCAATATGGATTGGGAATTGCGGCAACGATCGTGATTACTTGATTGTAGTATTCCACATGAGATGAGATAAATTTCCATTGTCTCGACAAGCAAGTTTCATACTAGCAAGTTGATCTATTGAGAGTTTCTTGTCCTTTGAAACTCGATCCTTAGCCATCCCCACCCATTCCATAATCGTTTACACTTACCGACACTCATACCATTTTTCACATTTTGGTTGTCTCGACTCAACCTCGGGAAGTCAAGTGCACAGGCTGGAATAGCCATGTCATTTTTCCCGCGTACAATATCATTTTATGCTCCAAAGGCTTATTTATAATCCAGATATTTACGGAAGACTACCGAGAAATTTTTGAGGACGGGCCTGGTTTCGAGGATGGGCAAGGACTCTTCATTATCCCTGGTTCCCGAATTTTAACTCCTCCACTATGGTGGTATCTAAAATGTTAGTTTGGGTTTGACTCCCAAATTTGTCTATTCCTTTTTATCACCACTAGGTCCTTTGGGATATATTGGAAATATGTTGGGCAATTTTTAAAATCAGATTACAAGTGGATTGTGTAACATATTTTCACCTATGCTTAAATCTATGTGGAGATTGACTTTAGTAAAGGTCTCCAGACAAATTGATTTTAAAGCGTGGTAATTTCCACTAGACCTAGATCTTGGATTATAAAAACATAGTATTTAGGTGTCAATTTTGTCATCAAACAGGGCATCTTTAAGATGCATTCCTCAAGCACAAGGGCAGCCTAAACAAAAAAAAACGGCCTTCTATCAAACCTAAAAGTTGGCAGAGTTATGAGTCTCCTCCTTCAGAAGCCCAAGCCAACAAGATTACAATAAATGTGCACACCTCAATGGTGCGAGAAAAAAAAATATGAGTGCACAAAAGTCTAGAATGAAGAGTTGAACCATTTATTGGTAACTCCAAAAGAAATGATGATTGTGGAGGATCTTTGTTCAAGAGAAGTAGTTGAACAAGAACTACCAATAGAAGGAATTAAGAGAGCCCATGAATCTAAAATTTTAAAATTTAGTAAAAAGTAATCTCTAATTGAAATCCACAATTTGGACCTTCAATTGATTGTCACTAAACCTCCTCTTGAGGGTTGGAATGTAGCCAATAAAAGAAAAAAATGGCAACACTGAGGTTATTTCCTCGTAATGGTTGTGTTGCTTTGCTTTAGTCTTTGTTGTGCTTCCTTGAGGTGAGTTGTCCTCCCTCTTGGGGACCTTATTTAGCATTCTAGGATGTCATTCTTTCAACCCATCTTTTTGTATGATCAACTTGTACTATTTTAGTTTTTATTAATAAAAATAAGCTTTTCAATCAAAAAAATAATCAAGATATGAACTTTTAGGTGATATTTTTAGGTGTTTTTATATAATTAAGATATTTGTACAAGTTAATAATATAATCATCACCGATAATGAATATTATTTTTTTGAGTTGTCATTTTTCTATGATCATAGTCATGTACAATAGTAAATAATCACAAGATAAAGGAACCTATAAACACAAATAATTTTTGAGTAAAATTATTTTGACAATAATTTGAATTTTAAGAAAGAGAATATTTTGACACTAAACCCATTTGTTTGATATTCTATTTCTTAAAATTCGAACTATTTAAAAACATTACATAACTTCATACTAGTTTCATTAACCGCACTATTTCCTTCCAAAACAGGTCATTTACTAGGTATTTCTACGTATTACCATATACATGTATACAGTTTAAATACAAGATTTTCTTTTCAAATATTGCCCATAATTCTTCTATATACATTTTGAATTAACTGTTTTGTAACCCAAAGAAATAAATAACCGAATAAAGAAATTAAAAAGAAAAAGAACTTCGCAATTACAAAGCCCGTTCCTTCCTTTATGTCCGTTGTACTGTAAAACTTTACATCGAGAGATGGAAAAATATGAGCTTCAAGGCCTCTGACTTCACATCAATAGACAGAAAAATAAGAGTTCTCAAGAGAGAGTGAATCTACAAACTATCTGATAGTGTGGTGCTGTTACTGGGCCAAAGCGCCTGGACAGATGTTGGTGAACAATCTAACTTGTCCGGGCTTTCACCTGTGATATCCGGTACCAAATCCTCAATCTCCTCACACTCCTTCCTAACTGTCATGAGCTCCTCTGCCACCTCAGTCATGGTGGGCCTGGCGTCCTTGTCAAAGGCCAGGCATCTAAATGCTAGCTCAGCAACCCTGTGGACAAGCATTCTGACACGTGGCCGCAATCTGACCTGTAAAAAGGGGTCCACAATGTCGTCGAGGCAGCCAGATGTGATCTTTGCAACGGCCAGCGCGGCAAGGCTGACTTCTTTCTTGTCACGTGTAAAGTCAACAGTCCTCATGGCGGTAATGATCTCAACCAGCACGACGCCGAAGCTATACACGTCGGATTTGTCGCTGAGGTGGAAGTTCTGATGGTACTCCGGGTCCAGGTAACCTGGGGTACCTTGTGGGGTAGTGGAGATGTGGGTCCCATAGTCAAAGGGTGCCAGCCTCGAGAGGCCGAAGTCCGCCACCTTGCAGTTGAAGTCAAAGTCTAAAAGTATGTTGGGTGACTTGACGTCCCGGTGGTAGACCGGCGGTTGGAGGTTGGTGTGTAGGTGCGCAAGCGCTTGGGCGGCGTCAGCCACGATTATGCACCGGGTGCGCCAGTCAAGTGGGCTGTCACCCCGCTCGCGGTGGAGGTGCTCTGAGAGGGTGCCGTTGGGGATGAACTCGTAGACTAAAATGGGGCCATCCGCCTCCAGGCAGCAGCCAAGTAACTGAACGAGATTCTTGTGCTTTACATTCGAAAGGAGGCTAATCTCGTTCAAGAGCTGGTGGGCCCCCTGCTGAAGGAAGAACGAATTATATTAATGTCCAAAATGACCGAAGTAGGTTATTGAGACTCAAAAGTACATCTAGTTCACTAGCAACCAATCTAGTTTGATACAAGTCAAAAGTACATCTATTTCACAAATGACCAAGGTAGGTTAATGGGACTCAAAAAGTACATATATTTATAATTGAATAATACTAGAGTAGAAAAAACCTCAGAAGAATTATAATGCATGCGTTTGACCGCCACTAGGCGACCATCCGGGAGGCAACCTGCATAGACAGTACCACAGGCACCTTGGCCACACTTTT